>CM047988.1:6523647-6537823 GCA_026261665.1 Melanotaenia duboulayi | reverse complement strand
GTGTGTGTGTGTGTGTGTGTCTGTGTGCAATGCCAAAATTTTAACTGGGAGCTCAATTAATTATTTGTAAGTTGTTTTTACATAAGGCTGATCTTTCAGAGATGCCAGGCTGTGTGTCTGTGTTGATGCCAGGACTAGTTCCATCCCTCTAAAAATAAGAACACAGAACACTGAAAGAAAGTACATCAGCAGAAAAAAAAGAAGGAAAGTTAAAAGGTAGAGTAGAATCATAGAGTGCAAGATAATGAGGGTGTCAAGATGGCTTACAGAATCCCATCACAGTCGATGCTGGAGAAGTGTAAAGTGTAGAGTTTAAATTCAGGGATAAATAAAGTAATGAAACGGTAATGATGAGACAGGGAGGGCTTCAAGGACCTTTTGCATCAACTAAGACAAGTAAAATGCAAAATACTTCCATTTTTGTGCCCTAGATTTGGATGTATAACTTTAAAGCATCATCATTCTCAGCATCTCTAAAGAACCTGAGTTCAAAGTGAAAGCGATCAGAGTTGCTGTCACAGGTTATTTATATCTGTCAGGTCACAGGGTTAAGAAAGCTGGTTCAGTCTTTCTTTACATGAAAGGATGGAGAGAATTAGTATTCAGAGACAAGAACTCTGGTAGTTTCTCCTTGCACTGGGGCTTCCAAGTGCATCAGAATCTTAATGTTGGAGAGGGTTGTAATTATTTTTAACTTGTTTGATGCCGAAGTGCAAAGCAATTGCAAAGTTTAGCCACTAATATCATGCAAAGGTTTTATTTAAAACTGCTGGTAATGACCTTAGGGCCAACAAACTCCCCTCTTAAAACAAACAAACAAACAAACAACCAAAAAAAAAAAAAAACAACCAAAAAAAAACAAACAAACAAACAAAAAAACAACAACAACATTTGATTATGTAAATTGTAAGAGGTCAGTAACATGGTGGGTCACAGAAAAGAAAGAGAGTTTTAGAAGTAAACAGTGCTGGACTGGCCATTGGGCATACCAAAAGTGATTTTTTTTTCTTTAGTTTGGCTACTAATGGTACTAATTATAAAAGGTACGATACCTATTGATACACAAATCATGATTGATTCTGGGCTGGACCAAGCACCGACATCTTGGGCCACGGTTGTCATGTCAGTCAATCATACAACAACAGACAGAGAACAAGATGGAGAATGAAAAGCGTAAACGAGACGCCGAAAAAATTCGAAACAGAAAGAAGCAAGCTCTTCAGGCAGATGCAGCTAAATGTGTTAAAATAACACAATTTTTTTGTTGCTAGTGGCGGAGTTTCTTTAGCACCATCAGAATCAACAGCAGGCGATGGAGGTGGTGGGCAGGTGAATGAGGGGAGAGGGAGGAACAAGTAGAGACTGGCGGAAGCCACCGGTGCCAGAGGTGGGAAACTGAACTTCTGGTAAGTGATGGACTGTAGTATACACTGGGTCAGATATTATGGAAGAGTGTTAGTGGACAGCGTGGCTCAGTGGGTAGAGTGGTTGTCTTGTAGCCTGAGGGTTTCTGGCTCGATCTACAGCCTGTCGAGCTCATGTTGACGTGTCCCTGAACAAGACACCAAACCCCAAATTGCTACTGATGGGTCGTGGTTTAGCACCTTCCATGGCAGCTTTCTGCCATCAATGTGTGAATGTGTGTGTGAATGGGTGAATGTGATGTATAATGTAAAGTGCTTTGGGTTTCATTCCAGGTACAGTAAAGCGCTACATAACCATTTACCATTAGGGACAATGAATAAAAACAAAAAATATAGAATTCTGAGAAAAAAGTCAGAATTCAGACTTTAATCTCAAAATTCTAACTTTACTCTCAACTTTAATTCTATTTTTTTTCCTTTTTCTTCAGTGGGCCAAATACTCTTCTAAGACATAAATCAAGTTTGAGTGTAGTTTATTTTCGTTTAGCTTGATACCTCTTAAAACAGTCAGGAGTTATGAGTAGGCCATTTAACAATTTAGTTAGCTAGCATGCTAGTTAGCTAGCATGACATTTTTCAACTGCTGGGCGGTTTCTGTCATAGAAATATGTAGACAGTTCATTGGTCCCGCTTTGTATTGGTCGTATGTCAATGGCACCATATTGATCTTGGGAATTACTTTTAACAGTGAAAATGGACAACTGTTTTATAATCTATAAACAAATATCTACGGGTAAGTGTTAGTCAAACAGGAGCCTATAATGTTGTTGTCCTACATGTGAGATCCTTCGGTTCCACTTCAGACATAATCTGACAGCAGCTGAATGATCCTGGAACCTTTTCAGTATTACAGGTTTTACTATAATATTTACTGTTGATGGTTTTCATTGGTGCATGCCTTAAAAACTTTTAATTAGTAGTTGTTAGTTTTTAGAGTACACTCTTTCTAAATACTGTAAAATTCACATTCTGTGCCATTTTTATTTAACTGCATCATGATAAAGTAGTTCTACTTATAGATGCATGTAACTACAACCAGGGTGGATGGTGTTGGCATNTGTAACTACAACCAGGGTGGATGGTGTTGACATAAGTTTGGGAGACAAGTTCATATAAATCAACAAGGCACTGTATAAGAAGTCTCATAAGAAAGTTATTTTTCATTCATAGGCGTGGTCGTCTTTCCATCAATACCTGATGGTGGTCCAGTCTCAACTCAAAATGCCAGGACTGATTTTTTGTCCCAGTCCAGCCCTGGAAGTAAAGATAAGCAGAGGTTTGTGAATATGATTTGGGAAACTAGACTTAACATCATAAAATTCTGTGGAAAATGGATACATCTATGTGCACAGGGAGTGCTGTGCAAACAAATATAAATACTTAATGATCTATTGGCCCTCAGGCCACACTGCATTTAAAAGAGATGAAAATCCCTGCATGACATCAGAAAGACCTCCACAAATCATTGTCTATGAACACAGTTGACACTTCCATCTATAAAAGCAGGTTAAGGTCCTACTGTGCAAAGGAAAAGTCATATGAGGAAATGAACCAAAAACAGTCTCCTCTCCTCTGGCCCAAAGCTCATTTTAAAAATAAGGATTTCAAAAATTTGAAATATTTTTTAAAGAAAGTTAATTGTGTGTGAGTAGTTACACAAATCTTCATCTCAGTAGATCAGCTATTTCCTGAAAAGAAGATCTGGTTGGTTATTAGCATTCAGGCCTAAAGTCCACATCCCTGATGGTGTGAGGTTGCATTAGTTCTGACTGAACTGGAAACTTCCACATCGGGAAGACACCAACCATACTGAAAGGTGTGTGCAGGTTATAAGTTANCTGATGGTGTGAGGTTGCATTAGTTCTGATTGAACTGGAAACCTCCACATCGGGAAGACACCAACCATGCTGAAAGGTGTGTGCAGGTTATAAAGCAACATATGCTCCCTTTCATATGAGCTTTTGTTTTTTTTCTCCATTAAGGGCCTTGCCTATTTTAAACAAGACAATGTTAAACAGGATATACAATAGCATGGCTTCATAAGAAATTCTGGGGGGCGTGCCTGCTGATCAGACCATTCACGAAGTGGAAAAGATGGTTCACATAAAGCTTAAATCACACACACACATACACACAAAGACCCAGGACAAGAGTGGAAAAATATTCTGCTCAGACAGGTCCAAAACTTTCAATCCCGCAGACATACACACCACACAGTGATAAAAATGCTGCTGCCTCAACTTTTGAGACATGTTGCTGCCATAATATTTTAAAATACAGTAGAATGTCTTACGTTCAATATTTGAGCTTTAAATGCTTTGTTGTGCTTAAAATCTTTATACATTTAGCAAATCATTAAATTCTGTTTTTGCTAAAATTTTCCTCAACCTTTAGCTTATAGCCAGATTGAAATTGGATAACAACAAAAACTCCATTTTACATTTTATAGTATGAGCCTTACTCTTTGATGCCTGAGGCAACATGTCTGTCTCTGTAATGTAATTTCACAAAGTGCTGCCTATCTCCTCACATCCTGCACTCAGGCACTCATGATTACACAGGTGGCATCAATTTAAGTCCATTAAGGTTGAGGGCTCAGGGTTTATGGAGGAAGCAAATGGGCCAAAGTTTTGTAAAATATCTTCTTGACAGCAGCATCGAGATGCATTTTTCTCTTTATCCCTCTGATCTCATGTCCTCCCTTTCCAGGTGTCTTTTCCCTGGAATCATCTATTTTCCATCCACTTTCCCCTCCTCTCCAGTTGCCTTTATTGAATTTTCCACCTTCTAAACATCCCCTGATCTACTCACCTGCCTCTCCAGCTGCTCCTCACAATCAGCCCGTGTTTATATATAGAGCCCACTTCTTTTTTTCTCTCTTTTTAGTGTCTGTGTCCTATTTTGCTGTGCATTTGGTCACAATGTTTTTGGTTTATCTGGCTAAAGGTCACTTAATGTCTGTTTTTTCATTCCCCATTTTTACTGGTTGTGTACAGTATAAATCTGTGAAATCTGCCAAGGGGTCTTTGATGGTTTGTAAGTTCACATTTTGGAATTCTTCTATTAAGAAGACAATTTTTTTATTGTTAATATTTTGGCTTCCATAAACCCATCAAGTCACTATTGTTGCTTTTTACGAGTAAAGCTATTTTCTCCTAAATGCTGCCAAGTTGATTGGGTTCTGAACTTATTCAATCAGGAAATTAAACAAACTAGATTAGAATAATAATAAAAAAAAACATCCACTGACCAACCCAACCAACCAAAGTAACAGACAGTTGGAATATGTTATAAGAAGCAGGATTAGTGGCTCAGTGAGCCGAGTGCAACTCCAGACAACTTGTGCTGGAAGCCTAACCAGATAGAAACCCTGCACACTGAACCCGCTTCATACAGGCACCTTGTCAACAAAACTGGTAAATGGCTAAAACTGTCCTTAAAATCTTGAGGTATTTTCAGCACTGGGCAGAAACTGGTGATGTGTCTGCTTTGAATACCATTACTTTTAGTTACATATCCTTTTGTTGTTTGTTCTGCCAAAAGATCAAATTTCTCAGCCTTAAGTAGACCATCTGATCAGACAAAGACATGGAGGGAAATGTGGATTTAACAGCTTCATGATTATTTTGTCAACTATAAAACTTGATGAATGTATTTAGATAATTAACACTTTCATTCTGTGAGAACTGCATCTAGTTTAATCTGCATTAAGTTTCATTTTGTTGTTTCCTTTGGAAACCGTGAGCTCTACTCTCTTGAAACTGGTTCTACAACACTGTTTTATTACCCATTTAGCTTCTGATCTAACAAAATAATAAGGAATATTTTTTCTCAGAAAAGCTAGTCAAACAATGTGCAAATACACAGGCTCATAAATAGTTTGAGTGAAAATTGTTTCTTTACATCAATATTTCAGGAATATATTGGTTTAAGCTGGATTAAAGTGACCCACCCTAGAGCAATACATCCTGCATAAAATGGTTTAGGTGACTACAATAAAATGCAAAGCTGAAAAGGAAAATACTGATAACCATCAGAGAATTTTTACCACTTTATTATACACATTAACAGATTTTGAATAGACATTTACAAGCATGTTGTTTTGTGCTACTGGGAAATAGAACAAGACCGGCATCCTATTGTTTTTGTAGAAAGTACAAAAAGGTGCAAAAGATCTGTTTGGGCAAAACAACTGTATAGAATGGTTTACAAAGATTTTCTCCAGGTAAAAATGTACCAACAGTATCTAACGGTTATCACATAACAATGCTTAGTTTCCTTGAGATACTTTTCTTCTCTGTCTCAAAGGTATTCAATACTAGATGCAAGCATAAACCAATATTTGTCAATTAGACTGTTCCAAGATTACCAAGATCCAGGTTGCTGCTGTGAGCAATATTGATTATCCTACTGTGATACTGCAGTATTTCCCTCAGTATGTTGAACAGGCTGCCAGGAGATAAGACTCAGGCATTCTGATAATTCAAAGTGTGATTTAAAATAGGCACACATTTGCAACACAGCTTAGACTGTACTAAGCTGTGTTGCAAATGTCTTCATACATAGAGGACATTGTATTGATCCCTGGAGACTTCCTTAATGTAGAATGTAACTACATGCCTCACTCCAACCCATTGATTAACCTTTTGTGACCTTATTTCAACTTTGACTATAACCTATTCTCAATATTCTGAGCTCGTCACGAGATAAAATTAGATTTTGTACTTCAACCCCTGAGGGGGGAAAAAATTGTAAAACATCTTAAGCCTATGGAAACCACAGATTGCTGCCACTCTAAGCAGAAGAAACCTTCCAGCTTTGATGCCTTATCTAAAAAGTTGGCAAGTAAAAACAGAAGTTTAATTAAAAAGGAGGAGAATGAGGCTTTGTATGTCATTTGAAGGTCAGAAGTAACACTTTTGTCAATACAAACTGTAACAAGGAACCAGTGAAGGGATGCAAGAGCTGAAGCNTCAGAAGTAACACTTTTGTCAATACAAACAAGGAACAGTGAAGGGATGCAAGAGCTGAAGTAGAGGTTTTGTGCTTCTTTGTTCCTAGTAATGAGTCCAGCTGACATGTTTTAGACAAAATGTAAAGATTATTTCAACTGTCAACGCTCCATGAGCTTTCGAATAACTTTTCTGCTACCAAAGCAATTAACCATGTTTCTAGGTACCCATGGTATCAAGAAATGTAGATGTGTTAATGTTAGTAAATTTGGAGATGTTTTTATTGTGTGAACACTGAAACACACACTCACGGGACCTTATTAGGTACACCTTGCTAGTACCAGTTGGATCCCCATTTTTCTTCAGAGCTTCCTTAATTCTTCATGGAATCGATTCAACAAGGTGTTGGAAACATTCCTCTGAGATTTTGCTCCATATTGACACAATGGCATTGCTGCACATCCATGACGAGAATCTCCCGTGCCACCACATCCTAAAGCTGCTTTATTAGATTGCGATCTGGACTGTGGAGACAACCGAAGTACAGTGAACTGATTCAAGGAATGGGGTTTGAGATGGTTTGACATGGGGAATTATCCTGCTGAAAGTAACTAGCATAAGATGGTTACACTGTGGTAAAAAAGGGATAGACACCTGCAACAATACTCAGGTTAGCTGTGGTGTTTTAAATCATGCACAGTTGGTATAATATGTGCCAAGAAACCATCACAACACCACCTTAATCCTGAACTGCAGATACATGCGTTCATGTTGTTTCTGACCCCATCTGACTGGTAAGGTCAGAGCTGAAGTAGAGACACATCAGACCAGACACTGTTTTCCAATCTTTTATTGTGTCTGTGTGAATTGTAGCCTCAGTTTCCCGTTTTGAGCTGGTAAGAGTGGTAACTGGTGTGGTCTTCTGCTGCTGTAGTCCACCTACTTCAAGGTTCTGTACTACAAAATGCTTGTCGATTTATAGTAGAGAATGCTGTGCATTCAGATGGTATTCTGCGTATTGCTTGTAATGACTAGTTATTTAATTTACGCTTTCCTTTATTTTAACTCAAATCAGTCTGTCCATCATCCTCTCATCTCTGACATCAACAAGGCATTTTAAGCCAACTGCTGCTCACTGGTTATTTTCTCATCCAGAGATGATTTTGTATGAGTAATTCCAGTGGATCAGAAGTTTCTGAAATTCTCAGACCAGTCCATCTAGCACCACCAATCATGTCATGTTCAAAGTCACTTAAATCCCGTTTGATGTGAATACTGCTACTCCCATGATCATGACTACATCATCATGAATGAATACCATCAGGATAATGACTAAATGCCTAAATGCATTGACTTGCTGCCTTGTGATTTATTGATTCGCTACTTGTGCTAACAATTTGTTTTCTTTTATGTTCAGAAATAGACTTAACTAAAGCAATTAAACTGGTGTACCTAATAAAGTCACTAATGAGCGTAACCTGTACTTGCAGTGCATTTCTGTTTAACTTTCAGTAAAGAGAGATCTATTAACTATCACAGACTATTGACAAGTTTTATCTGGTATAAGGAAGAACTAAAAGAGCAAGAAATGGAAAAGTGTTGGGTGAATGTTAACTAGGAGGTAACGTGCAAGGACAGAATAGGTCTAAGGAACACAGATCCAACTGATTGGCCCCAAAAGTAGCAGAAAAGAAGGTGACTGGACCAGAGTAATGTTAACTGAATAAAGAAAGAACTGAGTTTGTCAACGTGGGAAAAGAGAGTGTAGCAGGTTGGAAAAACCCAAACATCATAAAGGGACAGATAAAGAAAAAGATCTTCATTTTTTAACTCAAGCAAAAGCTTTGATACATATGCCAGAGTCTCTTGCTGTATTAAAGCTCATGTTTGATAAATCCTTAGCTTCACAGCATGATTGCTTAAGTCACATTTTGTCAAAATTGTGATGCCTGTCTAACTGTACTCTCCTATTGTTGTGTTGCGTCATTGCCTATGAAACCTTAAAATATGACTTGGCAATTATGTTGTGAGGCTAATGAAATATAATTTATCAGTTGTTTAAAATAAATACAAGGGGGAAATGTATGTTTTTGGAAGACCCCTGAAAACGGGACGTAACAATCCTCCTTATTAATGAGTATTACATTTAAAGGATGACTGCCTGCAGGTTGATCCATTTGAAATATTAAACAATTAACCACTCAGTCATTGCATGTGACATTCTGATACACACTCCTCATCAGTTGGTGGCCTTAATGCACCAAATCGTTGGATGCCCACCACCAAGAAATCAAGAAAAATAAGTCGTTGCATTTATGTAATGTCTGAATCTGACCCGAGTGGGATGGAAGAATCTGCAAAACATGTTCAGCCTTTAAACGGGAAGTTTGATAATTAAAATACAAAGATGGAAAAACCCATACAAACGCTGTAATTTTTAGATAGAGATGCTTCAGTGAAACACAAGCTATCTTAATGAAAAGTACACATTTCTTGAGGCTGCAATTTCAGATTTATTATAAAGCTTTTGGCAGACTGCATAGGTGTTTACATTTTTTTAATGTGGTTAATCATGATTAATCAATTTCTGCATTTTTATCCAATGATTATTTGATTAAACATTTTAATAATTTTGGAAAGCTAACTGAACATGTTCCACTTTGTGCCTCACATTAAATTGTAGAACAGAATGCAGACACTAAATGTTTGTCAGTGATCAAGACTGCAAAATCATAGAATGTTTATTGAAAATTGTAATAATTGTTTTGGTCATTGAGTGTATGTATTCAATTCAAACTTTATTTGTATAGCCCTTTTCATACATATTCATGCAATACAAAGTGCTTTACAGTATAAAAACATATTAAAAATGTAAGAGTAAAATAACACAAATGCTATCACACACATTCACACACACACACACACACACCCAAGCGCACAAACACACAACACAAACAGATGATCGACGCAGTGGTATGTGAAAGCAATACTAGACAAGTTTCCAACCTTAAAACTCTTTCTGACTTGTAATAATTGCACACTGACATTCATTCTGTATAGTCCCAAGGACGTCATTGCACTGCAGAATCCTAAGGATGAGAAACGACATGTCACAAGTTTCTTTTCCAGCCTGGCTTATGACATAACAGCTGCATTTTGCTTCATAGCACCGTGCTACATGCCAGCAACCGAGTATCGACGCAGTGGCTGATTTGGATGCGGTAAACACAATTGAAGGAAGAAAGGATAAGACAGAGACAAAGTGACAAAGCAAAAGAAAAGACAAGAGTAGACACTGAACTTGCTAGAAGGAGTTTAGAGAAGAGACAGTTTGCAAAAAGTGTGCTTTCATTATTTTTGACTAAGGTACTAACATAGACATTAGGAAAACTGATAAAATTATCAACTGTGTTGAACTTTGACATTTCTGGGAGCAAAAAAAAAAATGTCCTTGTTCTGTATGTTACTATTTTGTATTTTACTTTTTTCCCCTTTTTTGTATTTTATTATGCACAAAGGATTTGGGGTTGTGTATAAATGAAAGGTCTGCTTTATCAACCAGCAAATGAGTCCTCATAAGAAGGCAGGATGGGTGGTGTGGCATCTGTCTCAGACACATCACTGTTGCTATCCAGCCCCTCCGCTCCTGTGGACTGCTCATTATCCACCCACCACCTTTTTCAGAAAGAGGCACAATTAAAACTTTATCGCTGAATAATCGCTTTACTGGGTGCTGCAGTTTAATGACATGAGGTGTTAAGTAGCAAATGAACCCTCAGGAGTAGAATTACTCCCCGGCAGCCTGGACACTAATCACAGTCCTTGTTTCTGAGAGACTGTAGATTAGAACAACCTTGCTCAGACAGACAGGCTTCTGTAGAGCATATACACCAAATTAAAACACCATAAACCTTTCATTTTATAATACAAGGAACACACCACTAAATCAAAACATGATCCGTTTACACAAGGGATCCTTGCCTTATAACACCTTACAGACATTGATTCATTGCAGAACACTGAGGTTACAAAGCAGGCATGTGGAATTTAAAACCTGTGGGAGGACTTATGCTGTGTTATAGGAAATATCTGCATTTTTATTTTTCCCCCTCCTTTTTGGCTGCTGAGCTTTAAACTCATTCCATTTCTAGGTTAACTTAAGAATTGCTCACTGCAGGCAAAGCAGGGGAGAGGAAGAGAGACATCAAGGTAAGGCACTTAAGAGCAAACTTATGTCACATCCTTCAGATTTTCTCTGAAAATCTACTTGGAGCCCTTTCAAATAGAAACTAGTCCAGGCAACAGAAAAGAAAGTCAGAAGGTCTCATTTAAGTTCTGTACCAATCAGTCTTAATTCAGTGTTGGTGTATAAAATTACAGGTCTGTGCCACTGGAGCAAGTACTTGCAGGCTATTTCAATTTCATTCTTGCACTTTGTATTGATTGATGGGTGAATAGTTTAGTATTATATGTTTTTCTCTGACTATTCTGCCTCTTAGCAGATGAAAAGGAAGACATATAGAGTGCAAATTATGCCAGGAGAAAAGATCCTCTAACCTATTGCTTTTGTAAAGTCAAGAAGAAGTTTGAAAAAAAAAAAAAAAAAAAATAATAGGAAAATGCATTGTGCAACCAGTCAAGAAAAGCATCTGCCAGGAGAAAACNAAAAAAAAAAAAAAAAAAATAGGAAAATGCATTGTGCAACCAGTTAAGAAAAGCATCTGCCAGGAGAAAAATACCCAGTATTTCCAGATGTTGTCTTAAAAATTTAATGAACTGGTACATTGTATCTCCTCTAACCAAGAAAAAATAAAAAAAAAGCTCTGGTGTTGATGTTGTTGAGAGGGTGGGTGATATTGCAGTTTGCATCCATCTACAAAAAACATAGACATTACCACATCAACCTGAGAGCATTCAGCCAGTGCGTGCAGGTGGCGTGTAGAGGGGCATGGAAATCTCCTGGATGCAAGTTGGCTGCCTGCAGCAAGAAAAAGACTGAAAGGCAAAGCATACCACACTGACCATGGTGAGATGCCGTTTTGTGAAGCAGTCTTCTACTAAACACATCTACATAACTCTGATGAAATACAAAAAAAGAAAACAGTCAATTTTCAGGTCTATCGCAAATTGATCCTTCTGCAAATGAAAAGCATGATGTGCAATTCCCTGTGAAAGAAATGAAAATTAGGGCTGTGAAAGAAATAAACTAGGGTGACACTGCAAATTTTGGTATTGATCCAAGACCAAGTAAATCCAAGGCAAGTATTGCAGATACAGGTACAGATACTTTTTCACATTTAATGATTTACCCTTTAATAATTGATCATGATCATAATAAAACACAGTACAAAGGTTTGCCAAATTAAACCTTTTTTATAAACAAACTTAATGGCAGAACTAAGAAATTTAAATTTAAGCTTTTTTGTTTTTAAATATAAAAAAACAACAATGTAACAAAATTATGAGATAACTTTTTCCCTTGTGTCTTTAGCTAAACAAATCAAAACCTACTGTTTGGCTCTCATTGGCTTTTTGCTCCCCGAAGCCCGTGCAAGACAAATATTGATCTCCTCATGCTGGTATCAAATGAAACCGTTACTAACCTTGGTATCGATACTATAGCTATTTTGAATCCATTCACCCAGCCCTACTAAAAACATTGTAGATTTAAAGAAAACTTATCCAAGGCCATTGGAAATTTGTGTATGACAGCAAACAAATGTGTACAGAAAAAGGCACATCAAGGAAAGTCTGTAAGAGAGATGCATTTTATTAAGAAAGCAGCGGTTAAAAAGCCACTGACGAGCAGCAAGCAGGTGTTGGAAGCTTCTGGAAACACACTAGTAATACACACTAGCACACTAAGTGTGCTCAGAAATAAAGACCCATTTTCAGTAATGCACATCCAGAGAGCAACTTTGGGAGGAAATTCTGCTCTCCTTAAATGAGATCCACTAACCATGGAATTTTCAAGTTCAATATATGACAAAGCGGCTGCACGGTGGTGTCATGGTTAGCCTCACAGCAAGAAGGTCGCTGGTTCGAGCCTCGGCTGGGGGGAGGTTTGAACCTGGGGGACGGTGGCCTTTTTATGTGGAGTTTGCATGTTCTCCCCGTGTATGTGTGGGTTCTCTCTGGGTTCTCTGGCTTCCTCCAACCGTCTAAAGACATGCATGTTAGGTCAATTGTTCACTCTAAATTCTCCCTAAGAGTGAATGTGTGTTTGAATGGTTGTTTGTCCATATCTGTGTTGGCCCTGCGATGGACTGGTGACTTGTCCAGGGTGTACCCTGCCTCGCACCTGATAAAATGCTGGGATAGGCTACAGCTTACCTGTGAACCGTAATCGACTTAGCGGTTAAGATAATGAATGAATGAATATATGACAAAGCTGCTAATATCAAAGAAGGGCTCGAATGTTCACCTGGGCCCACTTTCAGAAAGCGGGTTTAGTGAAAACTCTGAGTTAGTTGACCCTGAGTTAAGGGAAACTCTGAGTTTTCCGTTTCACAAAGTGAGTTCATTGTAACTCTAAGTCAGTTACTACGACAACAAACTCTGTGAAGCTAACCTGCTCGCTGGCAGGTTTTCTTCAACTTTCTCCTCCTCTTTAGCTGCAGCCTGCAGACTGAAGGAACTGTCAGACATTGCGTGTCCGTTTCTTGAAGAACAAGAGCCAGAGCCAGATATCTACGTCAGGAAAGGGTGATCAGGCCGCGCTTGGATGTTTTATCATTCCCTCATGATTATTTGTTTGAGCGTTACCGTTTTTCTGCACAATCTATGATGTACCTGAACAATATTCTCAGCCCTCATATTATTCATATGGCACATCGCGGACATGCTCTCAGTTCAGAGCAAGTTCTTTGTGTTGCACTTTGTTTTTTGCAGTTTGTTTTCTTTATAACATCGTGAGGCTGGGCATAAAAGAGCAACTCTTCCTTAAGTAACTGTCACTGTAGGATGTGATCAGACTGTCAACAAGAACAATATGCCTATAATTAGGGAGATTCTAGTAGGGTTGCAGTGCTTAAACAATTATGAAACACTAAATTAAGACATATCTTTTGAGAATATTAATACCAAGATACACTGAAGCAAAGATACAAATGTTTAATAAATGGAATACTTGAGATAAAAATGCCAGCACAAGTTCTTTTGCTGCTGCTACTGTGTTGCTTTTTTCCCTGAAATATATGGTCATATTTTGCATATACATTCATTAATATTTCTATCTCCATTGGTGCAAAATGGGAGGAGTAACTCTTTTTTTCACCTGTTGCCATGGTCAATCATGTTATCTGTGTTACATTTATGAGGGATTTTTATCTGCCAAAGAACGCCCTGTACTCTGGGGTAAGTTAACTCAGAGCTGATTGAACTAATAGTTATCACCTGTTTTGAAACCAAAAAACCAAAAAACCAAAAAAAAACAAGATGTATATTTCCGGTTCTTTAGAAATGTTGCGACACGCTAACTTAGGAATTTCACACAGGGAATTATTTGAAAAATATCATCTGATTAGGAAAAGGCAGGAAAAAATCTGCATTTGTTTTTATTTCTATATTTAAAAACATTGAAGCCACAGGCTCTGGACCTGCAAGTGGCAAGTGTTTGTAATAATAAACATAATAATACATTTTATTTGTAACGCACTTTATATTCCAAGGAATCTCAAAGTGCTACAAAGGATTTTAGTAGCATACAAAACAAATAATAAAAATATAATAAAAAGTGTAAAGGATAAAACAACAACTATTAAAATTTCACTGCAATTGTTCACAGATATTAAACCAAGT
>CM047988.1:6481670-6493811 GCA_026261665.1 Melanotaenia duboulayi | reverse complement strand
ATTTTTTTCTTATTTCCCAACTGGCCCTTTGGATTAAAGGACTTACTATTCCAGGGTATGAAATCACATATTTATTGTAACTTAACCCAAATGGTTGGTGTGCTCACAATATTTGTCATTAAAGTCTGTATTGTTAGTCTGCAGTGATTCAGAGATGAATGGAAATGCCAACATTGATTCTTCTTCTGTCTGACCTTTTCTTAATTCTAACAAGATCATTAGTGGATTCTACTATTAAAAGCCAATAACTGATTTAGCTGCTAATAAGACAGAGTTCTTGTACTTTCTCCACAAATTCTACTTCACCAAAGGTTTAAGTTTATGCTGTAATGGTTATGAGTTGGAGATGGAAGGATGTGTAAGTANGCAAAGGTTTAAGTTTAAGCTGTAATGGTGAGTTGGAGATGGAAGGATGTGTAAGTAAGTGGTGGATGGCCTTTTTGTGCTGTGAGTCATGCACTATGGGGGGCAAAATTGTGAGCTTTTACTCTGGGGCACCAGTAGAGAAGAATAAATGAAGACTAATGACTGCTGACAGAAAGGCAGAAAGGAAACATGGAAAACAATCGGAATAATGCAGCTTTTGTTGCCAATGTGCATCAATTTTAAACACATGTGAAATATTAAAGTAATTGGAAACGGTTTTTCATCTAATACTCAGGTACATGCATTGAGTTTCACCAAGAATTTGTTTTTAACATGTCAGAGAAAATATAAACCCCTGTTGAAAAATAATGAGTAATGTGATGTATTCTTTTACTCCTGTTTGTTTAGTCATGCTATTCATAACTATACTGCCATAAAACAGCATTTTTTTACATATACATGGATTTTTCTTTTTTTTATTATATATAATACAAAAAATAGTAATAATTTAATTAAATAATAATTAAAAATGGTGATTATCAAGTCTCTGACCTTGGTTGTATTAGCGCAACTTTTTGACTTCCTTAACTGAGCTGTGCTGTCAAATCAAACACTGCTGCATGAAAAGGTTTCATGATTTTAACAAGAATCGATTTGGACTCAGCTGTCAGTCTTCCAGTCCACAACGTACTCCCTCTCCCCTGATTCACTGCAGCACAGCTGCAGAATCAAAGGTGTGAGATAATGTAAAAAAATTGTCATTTTAATTATTGCAGCTCACGTGTGTGGTTATCTTCTTATTTATGCACTGTTGGGGCTTTTTTTAAAATTATTATTTAATGTTAATTAAGATGAAATATTTAAAGTAATTCAATAACAAAAGACTGTATGCCCTTGTTGCTGTAAGATCCATTTTAATGAGTGCATAATTTAATAAACAGGTGCCTTTATTTATAATGATTTTTTTTTATTTATTCTTTTTTAGTTCATATATTGGAATTTATTCATTTTAGGGGATTTTAATTGCATTATTTCACATTTTTTCATTTCCTGGAAGTGTTGTTGTGGCTCACTCCACATTGATTTTTCATCTCATTTTCCATTTTTATTTTCATCTTTTATTCAAATGCAAATGCCGGATTTTCAACTATGAGTGTCAGTCAAAGTAACAACTGCACAGAAAGTTTGGATTAAAAAGCAGAATGACTGCTGTTAAAAAAAGAAAAAGTTAGAGTCTGACAAAGCAGCTGAAGTCACCAGGGTTTGTGGTTGACTAAACCTGCTGCCCTCTCATTTTTAGTGAAATATCAAAACATTTAATTGGCATTTGGTCGAAGGTAAAGTGACTATGCAGAAGATATTGTTTACAGCTCTAGTCTACTGTCATGGGAGAACACTTCACTTTAATTTTTACAGGAGCCACAAAAGTGGACATGGTTCACTTTTTTTCTTTACAGAAAGTCAGCATGAGACTCTGCAACTGACAGCGATCAAACATTGATCAAACAGCATGAGCTGTCAGCTGCGTGAAAGGCAGCCTCCTCTCCTGATTATCTCAAAGTCATAATGGTCGGAAATTGTAGACCTTCACAACATACGGGATAAGGTCCAATACCGTTCCTTTATGTCATCATGATTTGAAGGCTTGTCTTGAGTTATTTGTCAGTCCAGTTCTGAGTTTGCTGCAGCCATCAGCACACTGATTTATTTTATTATGAGCCTTTATTTTGAAGAAACACAGAAAATATTTAGAATGACACCTTTATGATTTCTTGCTAAAATGTAGATGTAAAAAAATAACAAAATCTTCGTGGAAATGATGAGAAAATGCAGCCATTATTTTAGCTTGAAGACTGGAGATGCAGCAGCAAGTCTGTCTGATAAGAAATGTTGAGTAAAGAAGTTGTTTGATGTCTTACACACTGTGTTACTGCACTCACTGCTTCCCCTTTTTTATTCTTTAATGCCAGCTGAACTGACTTGGTCCATGGATTAGCATCAGCCATAACGTAAAAACATGAAATCAATATCGATTCTGTCTCGTAGGCTTTTCATGTGCATAAAAAACCTTCTCGCTCACCTTTCTTACATTTTTATACCACATTCCATTTTTCTGGAAGGAGTGTTCCTTCAGTAATGTCTCATAAAGAGGGATGATAGCTGCACTGTTGCTTAACAATTACTTGGTCAACTGTCTGATTACTTTTTTTTACATCACCTGCTACTTACACAGTACATTTTTATTAATCTCACAAAATCACCACACCTTCTGGTTTAAAAAAAAAATCCAGTTCTTTACCTACACCGAATTGAAATGGAACATTTTTACCTATATTAAGATTTCTTGTCTGTTTTTTTGATAAAACTAAAATAATGTAGTTATTTTCAGGCCACAATTACTGGTAGCGGAGGGGGTTTTGGTGTTTTTAAACATTTTCTCTCCACTTATCTTTGAAATGTTTATAATTACTATGGCGTGTTTAACCTACAAATCTCCCTTACAGGGAGAAATGAAGAGGTTGCCTTCATGACTGACATACACTCCCATGAAGAATGGACTGTTTCTAGATCATAGAAAGACAACGGTGACCACTGGTTACAACCAAAGCATGTAGAATTCATTCTCTGAATGTACAGTGTGTTGGTTATAGAAGTAGACCACACCAGGTGCCACCCCTGACAGCTAATTTCAGAAAACGGAGGCTACAATTGACACAGACTCACCTAAACTGAACAATATTGGAAAAAGGTTGCTTGGTCTGATGAGTCTCCATTTCAGCTCCACGTTCAGATAGAGTCCAAATTTAGTGGAAACATCATGAAAGCATGGATCTATCCTGGCTTGTATCAATGGTTCTGGCTGCTGGTGGTGTAATGGTGTGAGAGCTGTTGCTCATAACAATGAGTTCACTAGACTCCAATGGCCTCCAAAGTCCAGATCTCAATCCAATAGAGCATCTTTGGGATGTGGTGTAATGGGAGATTCTCATCATGGCCAACAAATCTGGAACATAATTTACAGAGAAAAAGATGTTGATCTGGCATATAATACGTTTCTAAAAATATTTCCCTCATTATAAAATAAGTGTTGTCCGATTTTGAAATGTAGTAGAAAAGTAGCACATACCAAGTGTCCATGGATCACAAAAGGACTACAAAATGCCTGTAAAATGAAGATCTCACTTTAAAGAAACTTCATAAGAAAGAGAACAAAAGAGGCAGAATATAAATATAAAANACTCACTTTAAAGAAACTTCATATGAAAGAGAACAAAAGAGGCAGAGTATAAATATAAAAAATATAAAAATAAATTAACTGAAAATGTAAGTGCAAGAAAAAAANTAAAAATAAAGTAACTGAAAATGTAAGTGCAAGAAAAAAAGATTACTATGAGAAAATATTAGAAGATAATAAGAATAACATTGCAGAAATATGGAAGATACTAAACAATATTACAAGACATAGACCCAAACACAATATTTTGCTTAAGTATTTCATTGACATTGATGACAATGACATTGAAAATATAACATGAAAGAGGTAGCTAATAACTTTAATGAATACTTTGTTAGTGTAGGATCTGACCTTGCAAGAAAAATCCATTTAACTAAGAGAAATCTTTCTTCATTGTTTCTGAATGAAAATGAAATTCTGAATATTGTTATGAAATGTAAGGACAAAAAGTCCACTGACTGTTAATATGTTTCTAGTAAAAAAGGGGAGGTAATTGAGGTCATTTCTAAACCATCAACATCTTTCATTTATCATTTATAAGTGGTGTATTTCCAAACAAAAAAAAACAAAAAAAACAGCTGAATTCCTAACCCTGTTCAAGGTTGGAGACAAATATAATTTCAATAACTACAGACCTACTGTCTACTTACTACCACAATTTTCAAAAGTACTGAAAAAACTCTTCAATAACAGATTGGACTCCTTTTTAGAAAAGCACAAACTACTTGCTGAGAACCAGTATGGGTTTCGGTGGAACAGATCAACATCACTGGCAATGATGTAGAAATTAGAGGAAATTACAAATGCTGTAGACCGTAAGCAATATGCTGTTGGGGTATTTATGGATTTAGAAAAGGCTTTTGATTCAATCAACCATAAAATATTAATTAAGGAAACTAGAAAGACGTGATATCAGGGGAAAGGTGCTAGATTGGGTAGAAAGTTATTTACGTGAGAGAAAGTAATTTGTGAAACTGGGCGATTGTGTTTCATTATGTTTGGACATCGCTTGTGGTCAGCGTTTGGCCCTATTTTTTTATTTTCATTTTGTACATTAATGATATATGTAATATTGCTAAGACATTGCATTTTGTGTTTGCTGATGACACACATATTTTTTGTTCTGGGGACAACTTAAAATAAGCACAGAAGTACATCACGGTAGAAATGAACCAACTAAAAAATGATTTGGAAAAAACAGTTGTCATTAAATCTGAGCAGGACCAAAATAATGCTGTTTGGTAATAATGCAAATAACACACTATTATTAATAACAATAGATGGAGTGGAAATTGAGAGAGTGCATGAAATACATGTAACATTTCTGGGGGAAATCACAAGTGATAAACTTATCTGGAATTCACATATAGAACATGTACAAACTAAAGTCTCAGGAAATATTTCAATAAATAGCCCAGAGTTAAAAGGGTTAAGTTGTTGTTGCTGCAGCTCCCACTGGTGACTGAAAGCATTCAATAAATGGAATAGATGACTTATTGCTTCCTGAGGCGACTCATGCAATTGGACAGCAGCTCCTCTGGGAGTCAAGGGGTTACAGCCAGTGTGCTCGACTGGAAGAGTTTGAGTTATTGGCCTCGATACAAATAGTGGTTCCTCTCCAAAGAAACGGATTGACATAATTGAACATCCTGTTTATTAATTTCTCAGGGATTTTAATGAGAATTTTGAGTATGCTTGTAGTTATTCATTAAATATGAAACTGAAGCAAACAACACTAACAAGGTAAAACGTAGACTTGTGATTTTCTTGGGCTGAAGCATGCTGTTTGGTTGTAGTTTTATATTAAATTAAACTTATTTTATTATTATATATATATAAATATATTGACCTTCTTATCACTGGGCAAAAAGCAATTATAACATTTCTTAATATCACATTTGGCCAATAGTTTTTTTTTTTTTTTTTTTTTGTAAACACAAAAACTACTTTCCCTCTCAAGTTTCTTATCATCTCCTACCCAGTTGGGTTACACAGCTGATTCCTTGTGAAATTGTCCCTGATGACTGCTGGTACCCACTATAGATGCAGAGTAGTAATTAATAATGCTCAGTGGCTAATGAAGAAGTGGTGCAAGTAAGGGTCCTCAGGGTAGCCAGTGGAGAGGATGTATATTTTTCCAGTTATGTGCTTATTTATATATTTCTTTCCTCCAGTGAAGAAGCAGGGTGTGAACACAGTTTATTTCCTTTGGAAAAAGTAAAATAAAATAAATAATAACTTTGATATAGTAGTTGGAACCCACCCAACAGCTATAAGTCATGGTCATTGTGGTTCAGAGCATTAAATTGTGTGCAGCTGTTAAACACAAAGACCGGAAACCCTGTTACTGAATTTTAGGTGAAACTGTAGCAGCTGAAATGGAGAAAACTTTAATGTTTACTGAACAATGTTTATTGAGGTTTCCTTGTCCAGGTCAGGACCCTGCAAAATAAGATGTGAATCTGAAAGTTCTGGCTCCGCAAACCTGCCAGTCTTCACTGAAGATAGTAACTGATTGCAGAGACAAATAAGGTGTCAGAAAGGCTCATAATTAAATCTGGATTTATTGCATATTAGCTGTGGCCAGTTAAATCTACAACAGAATGTTAACACTATTTGATAAGTAAAAATCTTAAAGTGTAACTCACATATCAATTTGTGTATAAATTGCAAATAAGACTCTGAAATTTTAGTTTCTTATCCCATTCATTGGAAATAATTTTACATTATTTCCCTTCTCAGTGTGGCTTCTGTTAGATACAAGAAAATAAGCAAAGTGCATCTTTTGCTGTTGTTTAATATGACATAACCAGCTTCTCAGCGCAGGCTTAAGCACATGCTTAACTCCATTGGATGCCTCCGTGCTTGTACCAGAGCTCTCTGCAGATTCCATGCAATTCACTGCTGCACAAGTAGCACATCAAATGGTTTATGTTCTTTCCAATGTTTACTCATGCTTCAGTCTCTCCCAAGGGTCATTTGGTGGTCTAATACCGTTAGCTGCACAAAAGCATTTGAAGCAGTGAGGAGGTCAGCTTATCCAAGAACTTATATTTTAAAAAAAGATTATAAAGAATTAATAAAATTTTATTCGGTGTCTCAAAGAAGAGAAGCTTTAGTTAATGTAGGAAAAAAAAAATCACTGAGATTATGCAAATGTATTAAAAACATTTTCAATGTTCCAATAACTGCAACACTAAGCTGTTTGCATCAGTTTTGTCTTTGTTGGCTTCTCAGTGGGGTTAAGTGGTGTAATTAAGGGCGGATTTAGAAGTGTACATAATTGAAGCCACTTTTTTTTCAACTGGGAGTACAGTTTATAATTAATTCTGAATACTTCTCAATTAATCTTACAATTGCTGAATACAGCGCCACACACAAGTGTATTACATGAATAGTGTCAGCTGAGCTGCAGTAGACGCATCATGCCAAGCTCATCTTCTGACACATATATTATAAGTATAGTATATTATTGTAACATTAAAAGGGAAAATGTGTATGTGTTAAAAGGGTGTTAGGAAGGGACTGCTAACAACTGTGTAAATTTTTGACTTTGCTTTCCAGGAGCTATAACTGCCATTGATTTCCCAAAAATCATAAAAAAAAGAGGTAGAAAAAAAAAAAAGCGCATTGCCATATCTGTTCGCCTTGACTGTGTTGGCCACTGTGGTGCAGGAAGCACTTTAACAGCCCACTATCATCCATCTGTGCCTGCGGTGGCAGCCACGGCTTCAGACGCCCTCTATTCATCACCACCGACAGCTCACAGATCTGCTGATTCGTGGATGGTGGGGTGGAGGGGTGTTAGGGCAAGCCTCTGATGGAACAGGCCAGACGGTGGGGGCAACCACAGAGGATTTCCCACCGCAGCAGTTGACACTTTCACCCTTGCTGTTGGTGATATGTTTCCTCCCTGCTGTAGTTTCTTTGGTAAGAACAGAAGTCAGTGATAATTAAAGCCCACCAACAGTATGTTGGGATAAAAATACAACACTTCAGAATTTGCCAGCTGGTTCGTAGCATCTCTTTTTTTTTAACTGTTTGCTATTAAAAATTAACAAAAGAAAATTGTTCCATCAGATTTGTTAAAACTGTGTTTATATGTTGTCTGCTCTTATTAGATTAATATTCTGTTCGACTTGCTACAACAGGAACAGATTGCCCCCTCATTAGTATATCAGAAGTACACCCCAATAGAATTGATTTACTGAATGAGGAGGAGTTTTAAACCATGACACAGGTGCTTCCTTTATAATGCTCAGTAAGCAGAAAGAGTTGACTCCCTAACTGTGGATCTGATTTCAGTTTATATATGCAATAAATAAAAGCCTTTTTAAACAAACAAACAAAAATAAATAAATAAAAGTAAAACAAGCTGTGTTAATGAAACAGGATATTTAGATAATTCATAGGTGGATTTTCCTGCCAGAAAAGATTGTATTTTGATTAAATTAATTGTGGTTCACTGATTACATCCTGCCCAGTATTATCTGAGTAAAATATTTACAAAAGATTTTTGTCAATTTCCTTGACATTGCTCTTTTTCTGCTTCTGAATCTGAAGACTTTTGTATCAACACACACCATCATGTTAGAGGGTAAACTGCTGTCATCCAAAAGCATTTACTTCCTTTATGAAATCACTAGATATATTTCAGCAGATGGTTCATTTAATGTGGAAAAAAAATAGAAAAAAAAACAAACTACAATTTAAATTGGAGGCTAAAGCTGTGAGATTAATGAATGAATGAATACCTGCAGTATGTCCCTTTGCTCGGTTTCTGGGACAACTGCTTATGGTTCCTGAGTAACGATTTGGGTTTTAATTACATTTATTTTTTCAACATATAAATCAACCAAATCACTTTATTTGTATCACAAATCAGTTGGTTTACTCCTTTAAATTACAGTTTCATCTTGAGTTAAACTACAGAAGGAAAGCAAATTAATTATTCACAGTGGGAGATGTAGGGGAGGGCATGTGCACCTAGTTAGAGGGCTGTCACATCACTTATCCTGTGCTGAAATTTCTGCCTTTCATACATCTAACGAATCCACGCTGACAGTCAGCCATGCCGAGGGAGGCCCAAGATGCCAGTGTGCCTCTGAGTGTGATCAAAGGGCTTGTTACAAATTTATTCACGCCCTGTGGTCACTTTGTTACCAAGCCAATTATATCACAGCTAAATGTTTAGTCAGGAGGGAGGAAAACACTGCCCTGAACTTGTATGAGTGCCTGGATTCATTTCACTCCACATAAGGCAGTACCGAATAACTGTGGAGGAGCGGCACAGTTGCTAAATCATCGTCCAATAATCCTCCAAGTTGAAGTAAGTGTTGTGAGCATATGGTGCCATTTTAACCAATGAATATAATAACATTGAAAAAGGAAGTAATTTAAATGATGGCGGTGGAGTTATGTCTCAGTTTGTTAGCTCGAATATTCCCCATCGTGCTGATCTCGAGCTGCAACCAAATCTTTGCATCATTGGAGGCTGTGGTTGACACTGCCAGGTGTTTATTTAGATAGCCTGACATTTATAAAATTAGTTAAAGGCCAATGCAAAACAGGACTACTGATACGACCTTTAAAGAATTTAGATTTTAGAAGAACTGAAGCTCCTGCTCTATAGCATTGTTAATGTGGTAACAATGCTATGTTACTATGGAAACAGCTTTCAAATTATTTTGTACGACTCGCTGGAAATTATTGTGATGAAGAGTGGCAGCTGTTCAGCTGAGAGTGTTACAGGTGCAGAAACACCCTCAGAGGCAAGTAATTACATATTTGTTTGGATGAAAATGAAGCAACATTAAACAGTTTATTGTTGAAACAACAAAAGAATCTGATCAAATTAACCTCCTTTTACACACTTTTCCCAGGAGTGGACACAGATAAATTTAAATGCTCATTAATATGACAAAAAGCTTGTTCCGAGTGACATTAAGTAACATGAATGCAGAGTCTGCAGCTAAATTTTGAAATGCCTCTAATTGTACATCACAAAATCTCTTAGATCCACTCCTGGGATCAGAGATAGTATTACAATTCCATAAGAAATACTGCCTTTCCATTCTTGACCAAATCAAGTCCAATTTTAAAACCAGGAAACAAAAATCAAATAACTCTTCTCAGATGAATGATCACATTCCTCAAAGGACTCTGGAAAATCTGAACGTCAATGAGGGTCATCACATCTGAGATAACACTAGAATTTAATTATGTAGCGTTTGTTGGCGTGTCTCCAGTTGTTTCACTTGACTTTAATTCTCTGCTGCTATGTTAAGCACTTTGAAGCAGTGTTTATGAAAGGGCTATATAAGTAACTTAATTTCTTTTATCATTATTACTGATAATATTATAAAGCCACAGGAAAATAACTTTAACAGGATGGATTGAGACTCCAATCCATTCAAAGTCAAAAAATTGCTTTTGCTGACCAGTTTTAATGGTGTGTGCTTCGAAGAAAAAACAAAAACAATAAAGAAAAATCTACCAACAGCTGTGAGACTGTGCTCTCCGTGTTTTTTCTTAAGCTTGAGTCAGCGATGTTCACAAGTAATTTTTTGCAAGTCCAAGTCTCAAGTTACTTTCTGTTGTAATCAGGGTTCAAATTACGGGGGAGCTAAGGGGAGCTTGGCTCCCCTCAAAGGCAGAGTAGCTCCGCTTAAGACATTCACCTGGTATGTTAAGAAGAGTCTTAAAAATTGTCCACTTTCAGGTTACATTTAATTGTTCAACACGATTCCTGATGATTCTTGCAACGAATAGTATTAATATGTCAGCATTAAGTGTTTGTTCTTTTATTTTATTTAATTATTAAATCTTCCAAACAACGTAAGCGATCCATCCTGTTTCCTTCAGCACCGCGGACAGAGTCCACGCAACAAACACTTCATTTGCTTCTTTTTATGGTTAAAAGAACTTTCCATTTATGGTTCTGATTAAACAAACTGCTTACAGCAGCAGCAGAGGGTTTTTCTTTGGTAGCAACTATATTTTTGACTATGCTACTGTCACAATGAACCATTACTACTTCATAGGGTGTTATTCATGACTGCAAAGACAGGTGGATTGGTAAACATGTTTTAATTTCTGAAGATGAATGTTGAATAATTACACATAGTTTAAGTTAATTAGTTTATTGGTTTATGGTGTGAGCAAGTGTGTGTGTGTGTAGTAGCAGAAACCAGAAATCTTCCAGGTAATGCTCACCTGCAAAGAAAGGGTAGATTTAACTGGTTTGGCTAAACCTTCAGTAAACAGCGCACTGATGGTTTTAAGTATTAAGTAAATATACTAAAGAGTCATTTAATATTTGTACTTATGTCTTGCTGTTTCCTGTCTCCCAGGAGTGGTGTGTGGACAAAAGTGTCCCCAGGTGTTCATGCGCCTTTTATTGGTTCTGGGGGGAGGGAACTCAAGGTGGAAAATAGGTTAAGGGGGAGTTTGTGGGGGATAATTTTCTGTAGTTTAGTTAATCATTGGTTGGATTATTTAGCATGATTTTTTGAGTAGTTTGAATTTATGTAAATACATGTATAGTGTTTGGGAAACTTTTAATTTAAATATTTCCCATTATTTCTTTGTAAATAGCTGTCTTTAGAAACACATGGAAATGGTATGATACATTTAAGCTTGTCTATTACATAAGCAGTCAGTTGTAATCGTTCTGGTTGGGTGGTGTGGGGTGTCTTGGTGAAGAATGTGGACAATGAAGAAAACTTAATGTCATGTCCAGTCGTTTGCCTTCTATGTGCTTTTCCCCATGATGGTTGCCTCCAAGACCGTGTACTGAAGATGACAGCTACATGCACTAATGTGTATGCGAGTGACTTGCAATGCCGCAGGGCATGCTCGAAAATAGGGCTCCCCCAAAAACCCTGGTTTAATTTGAGCCATGGTTGTAATGACTAATCTGCAATGAATAAATATGCTCCTAACATATATAATAACTCAATTTTTAATATGTACAAAAATCCTTCTAGAAATGTTTTCTAAATACAGCAGTTTAACACATTTCTTTCTTCTAAATGTAGAGAAGATGGCTCAAAGGCTAGGTTTCTATAAATAAATAGTAATGTTATAATTATATTATACATAACGCATTGGTTGAAATGACTTTATACAAAATAAATGTGAAACATATGAATGTTAAACTTTTTAAAACAATAAATGAACTCACATTTTAATTTATTTACATACAAGACTTACAGGTCCATTAAATATTACTAACTTTGCTAATTTTTCAACAGCTGTAACATATTTCTCTAACAGACAGACTCAGTAAAACTGTGTAGTTAACCATAGGTCTCATGGTTTATTAGCCTCAGTTTAACATCATCTGGGACGGGTCATGGTAAAGCCAGCAGTTTATGCAAACAGCTCACTGCGTTCTGTAAATGTCTTTGAAAGAAGAATGAGAAAGTTAGTGAATTCCAATCTAAGGGAGTTAACATTATTTTAGTACAAAGGTAGTAAGAAGCTAGTGTTTATGATGCTGTTGCTAACTGTTACGGCCGCCTGCTTGCTGGCTCGGC
>CM047988.1:6444608-6454649 GCA_026261665.1 Melanotaenia duboulayi | reverse complement strand
TGTTTCGTTACGGTAATACTATGACACCAGGTGAGTCAAAGTCATAATGAGCTTATGCCTTTGCTGTTGCTATTTGCCCTACATAGCAAATGAACAACCATATCACGTGAACCGCTGTCATCATCGTAGTGTCTCTAATAAAGAATCCACTCTAGCAGGAGAACAACTGTGATGTATGCAGCTGCACATCTCATGCTTGAATTGTGTACATGCATGATGAAAAGGCTATGTGTTGCTTGAGCCCTTTGGCTGTGCACGAGATTACCTTGCATGCATCTTTGTGTCAATATATCACTCAGCTGCAGAGCGGAGGAAGAAACTGGCACTGCAGATGGCTTTCATTTATCTTATATCATGAGGTTTTCACTGTGCTGCCTCTACTAACTGTAACATAAAATGTTTAGACATTGTTTTTATGATAAACCTGACTTGAAAACAAACCACTTTAGATGACTTTTTTGACTGATGTCCAGATTGTAAGGCTGGTGGTGGAGGGAATAATGAGACTAGTGACTATCCAGGTCCCCAGCCATGGAAGGCTTTTGTGATCATTAAGTGTGTATCTATGAATAATTCATGCTTTCATTTTAGCCTGCTCTTAGTTAGTGTTTGATTAAAACTAACACAGCTGCAGACAAATTAGTGTCTGACAGTATTTTATGTCAGAACTTGGTAAAATTGCCCTGCTTGAAGGTCTCTCATTTAGTAGGGATTGCTTTAGGTTACTTTAGCTGTAACTTACTTTACTTTTACAGTTTATGGTGCATCTACAGTGACACTAAACAACAACAAATAAGTGTGTAAAATTTCTAATAATATGAAACAACAAAGAGGATCCAAATCAGTTTTAAGAGACTTCCTGAGACATTCTTGCATGCACTGCTTTGATTAGATTTATTTAATTTCCTTTAATATTTCCCCAAGCCGAAACACACACCCTATCAGCTGCATTAAGACATATTGCCTTTATTTATAAGAAAGTAGACATCGACACTGTGGCAAGTTGCATGACTGAACTCATTGCTCTCAGCTGTGTGCTGGAATTGAAGATTCCAAAGATTCCAAACAAAGATTTCCATATTTGCCAATGCAGTTGTCTTTACTATCAAAGTAAATTTGTGGAAAGAGGACAAAGTGAGATCTTACAGCTGTTAGCAGCTGCTTTCTAAACCCCCCGCCCCCTTTTTTTTTTTTTTTCCATGGTTACGGCCTACAGCAGTCTGTGTCTTACTGCTGATAAACTGTCAGCAGCACTGGATCATGCTTCCCCAGTCAGAATGCTACAATATTTTCAACTATATACTATATAATGATTACGAATAATTTTTGCCCCATTTTTATTTATTTATTCATTGTCGGTGCCCTATCCATAGTGTGTGATGCACATGGTGGGATTGGTGGCGCTGACTCTCCTGATTTATTAATACCTCAATAAAAAAGCTCATTAATGCCTTTCTTTCCAGCAAAACTACAGTGGCTGGGGGTGGCTGCTTGCTGCACATTAGTTGTATTAGCTGCACACAGCTAGCTAACTGCTAGCTGCACATTAGTAAAGATGTGTAGCAATCTACACATCTAAATCCTGCATAAAATACCATCGAGCAGTGTATTCTATTCTTAAACATTTTCATTAGCACACTCAGCTGTGCTACTGAAAAAAAAAAAAAAAAAAAAAAAAAAATCTGCAGGTCCTGCATCTGTGCTGTAGAAAACTCTGAAGCCCCCGGAGCTGATTGTTAAGTGAAGAATGCTGCACAAGCTGCTGAATAAAGTGGAGGATTCTTCGCAACATCTACACAACACAATGAAGAAGCAGAGTGTGTTCAGTGAGAAGCTTCTTTAAGTTCACTGCAAGACCGACATGTACAAAAAATTGTTGGTGCCAGCAGGTATTATACTGTAAAAAAAACATTGAGTGTAAATTAAAAAACAAACAAAAAAGAAAAAACCTTAACAAAGCAACTGTACTAAGATTGCACAAGGACTGTTTCCTCCCCCACCCGAGGCAGGAGGCAGCATCTGGACAAGAGCCACTAGACTGAAGAACAGCTTGTTCACAAATGCTGTTTGACTGATGAACTGCCCCACATTGCCAAGAAAAAGAACATCCACTGCTGTCACTCATTTACATGCTGCTGTATCTTCAGTGCTGTATCTTGTTTTGTTGTCTTTTTCTCAATTATATAGTTTAATTGATCTTCTGACTTGAATGGGTCATAGTGATTTTTACAAAGTGTTAATGTTCTTTATTCTTTCTTACGATAAATACATCCACTGGAACTATTTAGTTTTATTTTTTGGATGTTTTTACAAGGAAACAAGGACGATACATCCTTGCAGATTTTGCTGTGTTTTGTTTTGTTAAGGCCCTCTTCCCATACAAAGGCCATCTTCTTATGGATTTTAGTACAGGCAAAGTTATGCTTGCCTCTATTTCAATCCAATATTCTTCTATTAATGAAATACTGGCCTGGCTGCAACACAAGCCCAAGTTAGGCTCAATCTACCCTGAGGCATACCAATTATAGAGGTTTTTTTTTACTATATCCTGCACACTTTTCATTATTAAAATGACTTTTTACAATGCATCTAAGTTTAAGTTTAAAATCATCTTTGTTCAGGACTTGTTTCCAAAGGAAAAAAAAAATAATCGATAGTGTATATGAAGGAATTAATGTGTCAGGCAGTATTGAAAATAAGATCTAATTCCATACCTGTGACTTCTGTCAGCTTCTGGTTAACAGTCATAAGTGAAAGTCCTCCAGTCCCTAAATATTAATTTCCTCTACCACTAAAAACTTACTATCACACTTTTCATAACAGCTTAAATAAATTCCTCTAGACAGTATTCCAGTATGAAACTACTCTCATGCCCACATATACAATTTATTGTGGCTTTTACAACATGACTGAAAATATTTTCCATCTGGGATATTATAATTTCCCTCTGGGATTATTAAAGTATTTTTTTTATTTTTTTATTTCCTTTCATTTCATTCACAAAAAGGTTAAATAAACCTTAAGGAAAAGTTGACAGCAACACAAACAATGCAAAGCCTGGTTTGTTGTGATGGTTATCACAAAAATCTGTATAAAGGCAACTTGAGTTCTATTTTTTGGCTCATGGCTCAAAAGCTCCATCCATAAGATTTTTTTCAGGTTTCAACCAGTCGGTGAGGAATTTTGGCTTATAAGTGAAACCTCTCCAAGAACCAAGAAATAGAAGTCCAGATGCTTTCATTCAAACACTTATGAGGCAGTGCAAAGGTTTATTGTATTTGTGGTGTACGTCATTATCCGTCCATCCTGGAGTTGATCATATTTCCATCAGAATGTTGATCGATTTCTTCCACGTCTGACCACGATCCCTTTCTCCCGGCCACGTGATCGTATGTTTTGGTGGTGTTTACCCACATTGCCATGCGCTGAACACACAATGTGCTTGGCTTTGTAGTTTGCTTCCTGTATGTGGTCCACTTGAAACAAACCAAAATTTGCCTTTGTAGGTGGACAGAGTTTGCTTCTTTTGATCATAAATCAGAGTTTGTTCTTGCTATTACAATTCCCGAAATGAAGCGGGCTTTCCGAGCAAACAGACTGGTGTGAATGGGCCCTATTAAACATTCTGATACTTGTGCCAGGATGCAAGAGCTAGAGATTATTTAATTTATCTTTACTTTTTTGGAGAAATTACAGCAAAATTGGCAAAAAGTATCCTGGTTGATACTAGAGTTAGTAGTCCCTGGACAGGTCAACTGTCCACAGAATCAACACAGAATAAAATGAGAAAGTGGACAAATTACATTTCTTAGTAAACACAGTTTATCTTATTTTAAGTAAACTTTTAGGAAACAAAGTAGGAAACATGTGCAACAACATTATATCCTAGTCCAACAACAAAATAACATACAAGTTTTATCTGTTTGAAGTTCTTGTAGGGTAGCACTTAGAAAAACGGCTTATAAAGAAAGAAGAAAGGAAAAAAAAAGATCCCATCTCATGTTTATCTATGAAAAAAAAAAAAAAAAAATCAGGGAATGAAGTCTCCAGTGTTTTGTGCTGGCCTAGATAGGATTGCAATCAAAGGGAGGCAGAGTAGGGAGCCCATCCCCTTTGCTGCAAACAGAATGAATAAATGTTTCTCCCTTAGCTCCTCTCTCTGAGTCAAGACAGTAAAGTGGTGCTGTGCCAGCTCTGGGGATCCTAAGCCTGCCGTTCACTTTACTGATGTCAGGTCTAATCAAAAGAGAGAGTGAAGACTGTGACAAAGATGTGCGCAAAAAGGAGAAAGTAAAAAAAAAAAGGGAAAAGAGGAAACGTGTCTGCTTCACCTCAGTATATTTAATTAGTGTTCTCAACCATCGCAAAAATACTGGGATTTGAAAATAACAGTTTGCAGACAGAGAGTATAAAAAGCAGAATGGACTCATTCCTTCATCCCCTGCATCGGCCTTTGAATTCACAGTCATCTGTATTTGTCACCCTGAAAAAAGCCACAGAGATTTGAGCACAGATGCAGCCGACAGAAACAGGTGCTTGATCCTTTGCCCCACATGTCGATCAGTGAGAAGACTTTGGAGCCGAAGGCTTTGCAGAGGGTTGCAGCTCCTGTCACTGTGGAGAGGATCTGCAGTCGGTCCAAATGCACATCAATAAATGAAAGACTGATGGGGAGGTAAGTCAGTGGATATGGTGGACTCTCTCCAGCAGGGCAGTTTTGTTGGGTGTTAACACTACTGTGTATTTTAAAGGTAAGTGAGAGTGAAGTAGCAGTCAGTGCTGGTGATAGTTCAGAAACCACATATAAAAATATATATGCTTTGTGTCACTAAAGTTGTGTCCACCATACTGAAGTGATGAAAATTCCCTTGTAAACCAAAATCCTAGTCATTGAGTANCATATATGCTTTGTGTCACTAAAGTTGTGACCATAAGTCCACCATACTGAAGTGATGAAAATTCCGTTGTAAACCAAAATCCTAGTCATTGAGTAACTGGTCTGTAACTTGCCTTTACTGAACTGACACAAGCCTATAATAAAAAGGATTTTCAATGACTTCACAGACTAGTTTTTATCATATTGAGACTATAAACAACACATCAGATATTGTAACAGAGACATTTTAACATTTCCTGGAAAAGTTTAGCGCAGTTTGATTTTAATGGCTGCAACACATCTCAAAAATGTTGAAACCCGGGCAACCAAAGGCTGAAAAGGAATTGGCCCAAATGAATAATATCTGGAGGAACGTTTGACACACAGGTTAATTGGCAACAGATCAGTAGCATGACTGGGTATAAAAGGAGAATGTCAGAGAGACGACACGTCTAGGCAATTCAATAAACTGTGTTTCAAAGCTTTATAACAGTTTTAGAAAAAATATTCCTCAACGTAAAATGGGCTGGGGAACACTTCTAGAAATCCCTGTCTGGAAACAATTTACAAGTTAAGGTTGAAGCTCTACCATGCAAAGAAGCCATACATGAACAGGAACACCTCTATCTTCTTTGGGCCGAAGATCATTTAAAATAGTCTGATACAAGGTGGAAAACTGTTCTGTGGTCAGATGACTCAAAGTTGAAAAATACTTGTAGAAACCATGAACTTGACTTAAAAAGGAGAGGAAGAAACTAGCTTGCCATCAGCCAACAGTTAAAAATTGCACCTCTGATTATATGGGTTGCCTTTGGTATGGGCAGCATGCACATCTCTGAAGGGACCATCGGTGCTGAAAAGTATATAGAGCAAATTCTGATCCCATCCAGGGAACATCTCAGGGAAGGCCTTGCAGATTTCAGCAATACAATGCTACACCACACACTGAATCCATCACATCAGCATGGCTTCACAGGAGAAGAGTCGGGGAGCAGAACTGGCCTGCCTGCAGTTCAGACCTCACAAAACAATTTACACATCTGGCAACAAAGGCCCAGGACTGTCGAACAACTAGCATCCTGCATCAGACAAGAATGAGACAACATCCCTGTTCCAAAACTCCAGCAAGTGGTCACTTTGCTTCCCAGATGATTCCCAGGAATGATTCACAATGGAAAACGTCACCCAGAACCAGCTGTTTTTAAACTGCTATCAATTTTAAAATTAGCTAACATTTTCTGGAAAATGGTAAAAAAATCTCTTTTTCTAAATCTGATATGCTGTTTAATTTCTTTTGGGAGTAAAATATGAATTTATGAGATTGGGAAATCTTTGCATTCTGTTTTTATTCAAACTTTACACAGCTGTTGTATCTAGAATTTGATACCAGTAATACACAACAAACCAAGATCAGTCTTAGTTCATTGGAGATGTCAACTCCAAAATAGTCTCTGACAGTTATTATCTGATTCTTTTATTTATGATGCACCATAGATTTGTTTAAATCTAAAGGGTGGTTTAACATGAAGGCACAGCAGTCAAGAACAAGCATTCTGTATCTGTAAAGTATTGACATTTTCATCTAAATAAACTGTCTTATTGTATTTTCTTCTTCTTTTTTTTTTTATTTGATAAGCAATCAATTAAGAGTAATCATCTTTGTTTGGATACTATTTTGAAGTACTGCAACACAAATCCCTCTCAGAAGCATAAAAGCTTGATATATGACCAAACTATAACCTGGATACATTTATGTACAATATTGTTTCATCACACAAGCCACATTTGAACTTACTTTTATCCATAAACATCTTGTTCACATTTATACTGCAACCACTTAGGAGAACTAGAGATAATCGTTTTGACCCATTAATATGAGGCAAGCAGTTTATTTGTATTGCATTTTTCGTGTACAGGACAATTGAAAGTGCTTTACATAAAACAAAGGCATTACAGATATTTAAAATAGTAAAAGGCATCAACACATAATCATAATAAAATAATTAATTACATTAAAATGATTAAAAGCAAGATAAGTTAAAAAGTTAACATGCAGACTTCATACATAGGCGCATGAGAAAAGAAATGTTTTTAACCTGGATTTAAAAATGTCTACATTTGGGGAAAGTTTAATCTCCACTGGCTGTTTGTTCCACTTGTTTGCAGCATAACAGCTAAATGCTACTTCTCCATGTTTAGTCTGGACTCTGGTTTGGACTAGTTGACCAGAGTCTTTGGATCTAAGAGCTCTGCTAGGTTTATATTCTCTGAACATATCACAGATGTATTCTGGGCCTAAACCGTTCTGGGATTTGTAAACAAACATAAGCTGACCTGTAGTATGAATTTGGTGTGGACTATGGGATTTGTAAAGCTACCCAAACCATGTTACTCATACTTTTTGGGGCGGTGTGGTTCAGTCGGTAGAGTGGTCATCTTCTAGCCTGAAGGTTGCCTGTTGAGCTCATGTCGAGGTGTCCCTGAGCAAGACACCGAACCCCAAATTGCTCCTGATTGGCCGTGGTTGAGCACCATGCATGGCAGCTTCCGCCATCAGTGTGTGAATGTGTGTGAATGGGTGAATGTGATCTATATTGTAAAGCGCTTTGGGTAAAGCGCTATATAAATACAGATCATTTGCCATTTTAAATGGTCAAACGTATGCCCATGTGTTTGTAGAAGAAATTGAAAGCAAAACTTTATAAAATTACATTAGAAAGTTGCATTCACATACAAGTTTTGTTGTATTTCCACTTTAAGGGTGAAATGCATTGACAGCAAACACCAAAACTGCAACAATGAATAAGTGCAAAATTGTGTATTTTGACTTGATTTATTGTGTCTTGTAATCTGAATGTTATTCTACAAAAACATAAAAAACCTGATGTGCAATATTTTGTTGTTTGCCTAAAGGTCCTATTAAGACAATAATACTTAGACAATGATTGTGGTTAGTATGAACACAACTGCAGAGACATTTCATGCTAGTTCGTCCTGCAGGTTTCAGTTGCATTTCTTCATCTGAGATGCAGGTGCCTTGAAATAGGATGATCTGTGAACCCTATGGTGCAATTCCTGCTGGAGTTGATAGCACAGTTTGTTTTGTTTGCTTTTGATGTGATATATAGTGTCTTGCAGGTAAAGATCTCTCAGGGCATCAACAGGCTATTCATCATCAGATTTAAAGATTAAAAATTTTACAAATAAAACAGACTCAAATATGTGGAAACACAAGATAGAGAAAAAATAAGGATAACCTGTTGTTGGAAGATATGCTAACACAGCTGACACTTTAATCTGCTGGAAAAAAGCATGAAATGATTGCTGCTTCTGTGGTGGAAGAAGTAATTGTATTTTTCCTCAGCTGAAGGAAATGGGAACAAAAATGAGTTCCGTCTAAACCTACAAAAATTGCTATTATCTGTCACCATTTACACACAACTCTGACACCAATAACTCGATTTTCTACTTTTCGCATGTCTCCCTGAAGCTTTGGTTATGAGGAATCTTTTCACAATGATGGCTCATTTTACCATATTAAACCTGATGTCGTGAATGGAACGTTGTTGGGAACTCTAGTTAACATCAAACATCTCTTGGAGGAATGTGAAGCTGCCGCTGGCAGAAAGTGCTGCCGATTGATTAGGCCCAACCTGTTAGAAGTGCCATAGGTATGGATGCAGCAGGCAGACACCTCGTTATAATTGTGATGAAGCAGCTGTCCTTGGCAGAGCTGATTTGGGTTACCTCTCCTCTTCCTAACCATGACAGCGCAAATGAAGAAGCATTGAAGATCTATCCTCTGGTGGCACTTTGGTTGGGATTTTTAGCAGGTAAGCACTAATTCATTACCCCCAAAATCAGACAGCTACCCCCTATAAGTGTATGTGAAGAAAACAGTAGCTCATTTACCTCGATATCATTAAATTCCAGTCGTTTCAGCTTCTCTGCCTTGTTTGTCTTACACTCTATCGTATTGCCAAACAATTTTTTCATCCAAACATTCATGCATCCTCTTTTCCACCTTTTTTTTTTCTTTTGTTTTGTTATTTTCTGAAACGTGCATTAGTAACTCTCCATCTCAACCTGACTCATCTATGCTCCCTTGGAAGACTGAGTAATATAAAGTGTGGCAGCAGATCAAGAATTTATGCATTTGCCTTCAGTTAAAGTTGTTGAGTAAAGTATGCTCATTAGGTATCCCTCTGCTATGGGAAGCAGAAAGCATGGTAGCAGGAGATTGGCAGGGTCATTATTTACCATGTTGCTGTGCTCTGGACTTCAAAGTGGGCTTGCTTCAGCTGTCACGGCTTCCCTGTACAGCTGAGACCTAGTTTTGACAGCAAGGGCAGACGTAGTGGCTGCAGCATGGAGGGGAAAGCTGATGCTGTAGAGTATATTAAAGCACGGAGCTTCGTTCTCTCATGTATTTTCACATCTGGTCCATCCTGTTCCTGTTTCCTCCATGAGCTCATATCACACAATGCAGAGTTACTGGAACAGCTAAGTGTTTAAATCCATCTTAGGCACATCTTGTTCTTTTTCTCTGTTTTTGCTGTCTCTGTCCCTGCCCTATCCTCTCTGGCTCTCGTCCGCCAGAGGTTCATTTACTTTTCTTTACCTCAACAAATTTTCCTCAGCTCCCCAAGCAATATCACCGTATAATGGATCTTTCCTCTCACTCCCTCCCACACACTCCTGTGCTCCTTAATCTTTTCCCTTTAATGACAATAAAACATGGTAAAGTGCAGGTCCTGACATTGTATGGGATGGGGATTAATCACAATATCTGATGGGCCACTTTGTTAAGTGTATGTGACAGTGTAGAAATGCATGATTGAGCATATGTGTATGAGATTGTGTGTGTGTGTGTGAGATGTTGACTTCATGGCTTTGCTCACACTGCAGTTATAAAAAATAAAAATGGCACTTTTACTTCTGAAGCTCATTTTTATCTCTATACTTTTATTCTAAGACTCCACTGGAAGTTCTGTCATTTCAGAGAGAGAAAAAAAGAAAAAAGGTAGTGTGAATGTCTATACAGTACTTAAAAATATGTACAGTGGGCCATAAAAACTGAATCTAGTTTGACCCTGCCTTCAAAAACGTCTAACTGGTCATATCTACCTAGCTTTTTATATATAGGTATATATATATATATATAT
>CM047988.1:6429690-6442404 GCA_026261665.1 Melanotaenia duboulayi | reverse complement strand
AAGGGGCTATTTTATGCTTCATAAGGTTTTCATTTACCAGTTCACCATGTAACACACTTGCAGTGTGTTTGCTTTGGGACTATTTTGGCATGCCTCAAACAAGAATGAACAAATATCTTTAAAAATATGTTCAACATCAAAGCATGGGAAATCTCTAAATATATCGTTATAACATTTTAGTATAACATTTAGTTTATTTAGTATTCAAAATAATACTATTCAAAATAATGTTGACACTAACTCATGACGACTGAATACCCACATGTAAAAACTAAGAATTTCAGACAAAAAGCTAAGTATTACTTTTTTCTCATATGACATCAAAGGTTGCATCCATCTGTTCTAAAAATAATAAATGAAAAAATGTAAGAGAGGAGATTGCTAATGTTAAGAAAAAAGACTGTGAAGGCATCAGGATGCATTAGGATGCATTAGGATGCTGGAGTCAGCCATCCTGATTTGAGTTCCCACTGCAGGGCCGATGAGACACCACTTGCAAAAAGAACAGTGAGATGAAACAAGGCAAAGCAACCTCACAGCAAACATGTTTGTTCTTATAAAAGACACACCTGGGTTCTGTCAGAAGTAGAGAAACTCGTATCTAGTCCCTGACAGAGCAGACTCAACCACTCGACTTCATTGTCCTTTTTCCTTAGGCCTGGTACGCACATAAAGATTATCGGGCTGTTATTGTCCCGACCAAGGACAGCAAACGCCTGATTATCTTGAGTCTTTTCCTATAAAATAATCATTTCATCTGAGGTGTGTATAAACAGTTTCAAAATGTGTTGTGGCCAACAAGTGGAAATATTAAACATGTTCAATATTTACAACAAAATATCTTCACTTGTGTGTGGAAAGGAGACGACTCCTCAGTTATGACTGTGTAGACTGTCACGTGGAACAGAATGTAGCCAATCAGAGAGCAAGCTGACTGGAGAACAAGAAAGGATGTAAAGTTTGTGTTCATGCCGTCTCCAATCTGTTATGTATTTTAGTTCTGGCTTTTTCTCTTAACAATACTCCCAACACAACCACCATTTCCTCGTCTTGTATATCCTCCTCCTGGGTGTTGTGTTTTCCTGTTTTCTTCTTTGATTTTTGGTGGTTGTTGCTATGGTTCTTCTTCTACGTTTTTGTTAGATTATGTTTGGTCATGTGAAATTTCTGGCTCGGAGGACTAGATTTTAGATCAGTTGTAGGGCAGCATCGTTATGTGTGTGTTCTGTGATGAGATGATCTGAGCACACCGCACACGGTATGATCAAAACTGTCGCATGCCTGATTTTTTTCTCCTCACGTGTGACGTCTCGTCCAGATAATAAAAAAATCTCATTAGGTTTATAAAAACCTTGTGTGTACCAGGCCTTAGATATTAAATAGGGGCAAGCAAAAAAAAAAAAAAAAAAAAAAGAAAAGAAAAAAAGAAAAAAAAGAACTGTTACTAATTAATAGGCTAAGATTTTTTTTTTTTTTGCCTTTTCAAAAATATCTTGCTGCAAGATTGTACTGGAAACATACAGATGCACACCGAGTTTGTTTCTGCACTCCATGCAAACAGCTAAATAATTCATGATGAAGCAGAGGAGGATGGCTCATAGGTTGACATTACTGCCATTGTATTGAATTTCTTGTTTATTTTTTATTTTTTTTCTTTTACAACCTGTTTACCAGAAAAGCACAAAGCTAGATGACGTTGTTTTTACCAAACCTGTCAGAGTCTGTGGGTTTTGGTTTGCTTGGCTGGTTTATTTCTGTTGTAGCCTGCTCTGAAGTTTCTAGTCTTGGCTGCTTTTGATGACTTTGTGTTGTCTTGTTTCCTGTTCGATTCGGAAGAGTTTATCCTCTTATGTATTCAGTTCAGTTTACTTCCTGTTCATCTGTTTTTCTGGTTGCTAATTGTCACACCTGCTTCCCATATGTAATTACTCCCTCAGTATTCATTGTGTTTGTCACATTAGCCTGATTTGTCATGTTAGTCTTTGTCATATTATTCCCTGTAGTCTCCACTAGTTATGTGCTATATCAGTCAGTCATTCACTTAAATTAGTCCTTTTATCAGTTTTGTTTGCTTCCTGTTTCTGCAGCTCTTTGTTTTATTTAATCATCTAGATCTTTCACCTGTATTTGGGTCCCCTTTCCTTGTCTTGACTCGCCATGGATAATGAAAAAAACAAACTGTGAATAAAAGAACACAAGATGTCAATACAAAATTACTGGGCCTTTTTGCAATTGTGGGCAGTTATAAACATTACTAAACATTACTAGCAGGTTATTTTTTTTATTAATGATAAAGCAAAGATAAAAAGCTGATGATGGCACGAGGTAAGACTGACGGTTGCAGCAGTTTTTAAGTTTATACTAAACTCTGCACATAAAAGTATAAATATATAAATATAAAGCCATACATTTGTATGCATTAATTTCAGGCTGTAGTCTGCAAAGTGCAACAGTGACCATTGGGGGTCTCTTAATTAACCCAGGACAGTTAGTTGGATTGGAAAAGAACTTCACTGCCTAGAGCAGCTGAAAAGAAAAATAAAATCAGCAGGAGTTGTTTTAGGAATCATATAAATGCAAAGTTATCAGATAACCTACTGTGATATATAGTCCAAACAAGTGTGGAACTTCAGTTCACCCAGAACAAAAACAAATCTAATCTTACAAAACTAACATACTGTCATTGTAACAATGGAAAGAGTAGTTAGATTACCAATTACTGATGAAAGTAAACTTGTTTATTTTAACGCTATTACTCCCATCACTGGTTATGAGGGAATTTTGACATTTTCAAAGCAGTACATGACAGACAAGGCATCAACGATGGAGACTTTGCTCGAATTGACAAATCTTGCTGTTGACTCTATTGTACAGCTGCCTTTTCATTTACATCTCTATAATCCTTGCGTGAAGTATTGTAAAGTATGGGAAATAAGCTAAAATGAGCTGTTCCTCCATGCTGAAAGTGTTTTCAGACTGCACTGTCTAGCCTGCTCTCAGCTCATTGGTCAGTCAATGATACCCTCACTGGTTGAGTGCAGCGTCATGTGACAGTTTTATACTTTCTTGTGTCACTTTGCAAGCCCCTGTGTGCACGTCAACGTGAACGAGCGCAACTTTTCACATGCCACATTTTACATTCCTATGTCACTTGGCTGAAGGAGGGCTGTGATTTTTGCATCATCATGCAAGTTCCAGAGGAAATGATGGAGAAGGAGCAACATCACCTCCTGTGTGTCAAGCCCATTAACTCTATTCATCATGTTACTATGCTGGGACACACAAATTCATACGAATCTATGCAGCACAAGTTCAAAACTCTTAAAGCTTTCACTCAGTGAAAAAAACGCACACATGCAGACTTGCATGCACACACGCCAATACACACATGCACACACACACACAGACAGACACGCACGCACACACAGGGGAGAGAGATAATAGGGGCTGACATTGAGTTTGATTATATAAGTTACTGAAACATTTAACGTGGAAAGACTTGAATTTCTCTTGTAATGTAGGACGTGTACCAGAATGCTGCACTCTGCTGAGGATTGGAAGCTGAAAGACACAAGCATAATCATCAGTTACACGCTGGTGCTGTCATAGCAGTGCATCACATTATCAGGCTGGCTGGTGCCATCTTGGTTAGAACCCAAATGCAGTCAGTTTAATTTAGTATCTGCCAACTCGCTGATAATGGCACTTTGTATTTTGAAGCAGAAAAACAAAATCCTTAATTCCTTCAGTTTGGTAAATGTTCATTTACTACTTGTTTTTTTTTTACCTAACTTAGGTTTTGAGCTGTCATCAGTGTTGAAAGTAAAATTTTAGACGGTTATTACAGTTTGTGCTTATAAATATCCTGTAGCTCCTGTTTTAAGGTCTTGCTTTCAAGGCAAATGGTCACTTTCCTAATTTTTTAAATAACTGCTTTTGATGTATTTAATACATGCAGCATTTATTAATTTTTTTATGCACAAATTTATGTATATGAGTCAAAACTTTGAACAAAATGCTCTGCAGGTACTCATCGTAAAATTAGAATATCATGGAAAAGTTGATTTATTTCAGTAATTCCATTCAAAAAGTAAAACATTCCTCACAGCCTGACATATTTCAAATGTTTATTTCTTTTCATTTTGAAGATTATAACTGACAACTAATGAAAATCCCAAATTCAATACATAAAATAAATCAAGCACCTTTATATGTCTCTATTTTTGCTGCTATATGCAAGCAACTTTTATTGTCTCCCTGTTTAGGAGGTTCTGTGGCATGCTGCATTTGTGATCACAGACTACAATCTGATTGCCATTATTTAGCAAATTTTCAGTAACACAAACTGAAAAATTCCTCCATTTGACACATAAAAAAACAAAAACAAAATAAAAACATTTAATTTAGTTTAATCTGGTGTCTCTACTTCAAACATTACACATAAAATACAAACTTGAGGCATGTTTCCAAGTTTCTACATCTTTATTTGACTAATCTCCAATAAAGTATAACTCCCTTAACCATTATCCAGAACTTACAGGATCAACAAATTCTGGTATTTTGATGCAGAAAGAACTTGATTAAGTCAGTAGTGTCAAACTCTCACTTGCAACCTGACCACATTATCACATCACAGTTCCCAGAATTCCTTGTTTGCTGTTTGGTCAGGCAGTCGGTCTCAATTGGCACGTTATCCACTACAACCAGTTGAAACTTTTTTTTTTTTTTTTCTACAAGGAACAAGTGATCCCCCACCACTTCTCAGTGCATGGCACAGATTTTGTTTTAGAAATGCCTTCAAACAATGTGTTGTTAGTTTCGGGGACATGTTGGTGTTATGAAGGACCTCTCACATACAGATCAGGATTGAACAAGGGGGCCGAAGACGGGGCCGCTCACGAGGACGGGGTCGAGGCCCACTGGGATGCTGGAGGTGGAAGTCTCTAAGCATAAAGGGGTCCAAGACATCGACACAGGGAACCCAGGGCCGTTCCTCAAGTCCATAGCCCTCCCAGTCAACTTGATACTCCAAATGACCCCGGCACCGCCTAGAATCCAGAATTTCGTGGATGACGAACTGCGGCCCGTCTAAGGTATGCAGCGGAGGAGCAGGCGGCAGAAGGGGAACAGTCGTGGCACCAGACCCTGAGGAAGAGGGAGAACCCACAGGCGAATGAAAAGGTTTCAGCAGAGTCACATGAAAGACAGAATGTATACTGTAGGACGCTGGTAATTCCAGACGGTAAGTGACGGGGTTGACCTGCGTGATGACCTTGAAAGGACTAATAAACCGGGGACTTAGCTTTCGGCAGGTGTGGCAGGATCGAATATCACGGGTAGACAACCAGACCAGATCGCCCACCCCATACTGGTGCTCCTGGGTACGACGTCGGTTGGCTTGGATGGTGAGGCGTCTGATGGCGCGTTGCATGTGTTGATGCTCCTGGCTCCAGACTCGCTGACTGCATCGGAACCAGTCGTCCACAGCATGTTGGTACTTTCCCCATTCCATGGAAAAAGCGGTGGTTGGTGTCCCAAGACATATTCGAAAAGGGTAAGGCCAGTGGAAGCCTGATGGAGGGAGTTATAAGAACACTCTGCCCACGGTAGGAACTCACTCCAGGAGGAGAGTTGATCATGCCAGAAGGTCCTGAGAAACCGACTCACCTCCTGCACTTTCCATTCTGTCTGCCCGTTGGTGATAACTGGATGACAAGCTGACTGTAATTACTTACGCACTTCTCCGTGGCAGGACACACCTGACAATTTACAAATTTACTAATCTGTCATTACAAACCTTATTATCTGTCATTAATGAAATAGACGTGAGAACTTTTTGTTGTTGTTAGATTGTAATCAAAAGTGATAAAGTTTATGGAAGAACACACCAGATTTCCAAAGCAACTCTCCCTGCTGGCCTTGCACAAAGCAATACATAAACATTTGCACATTTATAGGAGGATGTTCACAGCATCCTTTTACCAGCCAGAGAGTTTTTCACCCTTTTATTGTGTAAAACCTGAAACAGTCATAAATTCAGCTACAAATGTGGCCTAAGAATGATTTATGTTTTATATTCAAAGTGATATTTTACTAACTGGGCACAGAATGTCACAGACCCACAAAAACTAAGTAAATAGACCAATAAAAACTGTTTACTGTAAACACATCAACTGCTTTGTTACTTTTGGTTTTAAATAAACTGTAACAGCTATGTGCAACAATAAAGACCTACAAAGACTAAATCTGAAATTAAAATAACTAAAATAAACATATGCATTCATATTATCTCTAAATAAAATAACTAAAAATCTAAACAAGAGAATATCAGTTATAATACAAAATATTTAAAAAAAATTAAAAATAAAGAGATGTACATTTGTTTTAACTTTCCCCACGGACTCTTTGTCTGTAGGTATAGCGGTTGTGGAAGCTTCAGCCATATTGTTGTGGAGAACATTAAATTCTCCATTATAGGCAGCGACCCTCTGAATATCCGATCAGTTCTTGTCTGAGATGAAGGACGGGTAAACTGGTCACTCAGCCGGGTAAACTGGAGGATCTGCTGATTCATATGAAAAAGTGAAGTTGCTGAGGATGTAGATGTGGCATCAGCCTCAGTGACCACTGAACACGGACCTTTTTGCACAAAATTTTTAATCTCAGAATTTTCTGTAGTGCAATGTGTAATCACAATGTCACATTTGTTGTTTTAAGTTTGAGAAACATAAACACATTCATCCTTGTAAAGATATGCAAAGTAAAGGAGGAAATTGAGGAGGTTTCCATCAGATTCTGTATTTAAGGTGTAAATGTTTTCAGGTTTTCTGCATATGAAATTCTAGAGAAGGATTTATTTAGTTTTGTTTCAAATTCGGTTTAAGTTTCAGCACCAAAACATCCTTGGACTGATGGATAAACTCAAAATTGTCCCTTGTGTTGATGAAATGAGAGGGAATTGGATTAAAAGAATTGTCTTAGTAAAACACTTTTATTTACTGGATTTTTTCAGGTCATAGGGGCATTTCATTAAACTAAAGTAGGATTTTCACCAAAGCTTGAATTATTGAACACATTTTAGTCTGCAGTCAGTAGTCTGAGAGTGAAATGTGTGCATCAAATAATTCTGAATCACCCATACCAGAATTTGATGAAAAGACAAAAAAAATAACACAAAAATGAAAAAAAATAAAAGAACCTCATGACTTTTACCGCATTGCTCCTACAAAATAGCCAAACACCACTTCTAATCAGGATGCATTCTCTATTCAACCTCTTGCAAAAAGGTGATACTCAGCAACTAGTGAGGGGCTCATTACTTCAGCCTGAGTGTTCGTGGGCTGCAGGTTGAATAATGAGGCTATTATGGAGATATCCTCCAAGAAAAGCTGAAGAGGTCTCAGCTCCCAGGGCTGAGTTTAGTCTGCAAAACCTCCATCACTTGCCATAAAATAACAAATGGCATTTATAAATCTACTTTGCATTATAGCTGGGCACTTTCTGAAATGTATGTATGACATTTTTAAAGTAGGAGATGCATAAACGTGACTATCTCTTGGTGCAGCACGTAATGAAAAATTGATACTCTGTGGTTTGGGAGTTTGATGAGGCAGGCTGAATCAGACAGACAAGAGTCTGTCCCTCACTTGAGCAATACCAGTACAGCATTTGCACTATCACGTCATTATCCTAAATCATGTGTTTGCAAATGGCAGCTACAAATTCGAGAAGAGATAGGAGTCTCCCCTTGACACTCGTGTTGTGTGCATCTCTCTCCTCCAACTCTCAAGTCTTGTTGCTTTCATTTTCAAGATGAAGCATCAGTATATTGCAGTTGTAGGCACAGCGTGACTCCCCTGGGAGTTGTGCCTCATTATCTAAGAAGCTGCTTACACTCCACTGCTTAACTCATTACAGATGGTAGAGCAAAAAGAGAACAGAGATAGGCAGCTTGTAGCATTTCAAATACTTATCATCCTCCAAGAGCTCCAAGTTCCAGAGTTTTCTCACAAAAAAAGCAATGTTGATAAATTATAGTGAAGTACATGCACTTTCTACTCATCTGATTGATTTTCCAAACTGCGGGTATGACAGTGATTTATGGGGCTTACACGTTTTCCTTTTTGTTGACTTTGTCGGAAGAGTAATAATTCTCCTTGTGTTTATAATTAAGGTTGCAGTGGGCGGTAGTTTACAGTGCACCATTTATATTGAAAAAGTGTCAAAATATTTGTCCACACTCTGTTAAATGCAAAGGTTTGGACACCCTTTGGTGTAGTTCAAAATCTGGATTATTATTGATTTATTATAAGAAATTTCCAGTGTATTAATTAAGTTTGTAAGACAATGCTTTCCAATAATCTATCTTGTCTTTTTTCTTTCTTTTTTTTTTTTTTTTTTGGCGATGCTCATGTTTGCATGACATTTTGTTTTTTTGGTTTGTAGGAACATTTTTAAGGAAGTGACTGGCTGCTCAAAAAAGTAAAAAGTAAATAAAATGAAATCACACCAAAAAAGATGCTAGTGATGAAGAAAGGAATGGGGAGAGAAGATCAATTGACACAATATTTAAATTAAGAAGCAATTACAAATGCTAATTTAGTCATATTTAAATACATAAATAACTTTATAAATAACACAGAGAATTTCATAAAACTGAATGATAGAACTGGTATTTCTGCAATAGCCTGTTTAATAATGCACTATGTAACTTTCCAACCATTAAACTCCATGTTATGAGCTCTTTTGATGGCACAGTGGCGTCTATAATGTGCATTTCTGGAGCCGTCATTGCCCTGCTGAGTCCCAAGCCTGAGAAACTGCACCATACAAAGTTCTAATCCAGGACGCTGCGTTATGTTGCAGCCAAGTTTCGCTTTACACATCGTGTTACATGCTAGCAAGTGAATATAAACACACTGGCCGTTCTGAAAGCTCATTGTGACTGATTCAGCAAAGAACGACAAGAAGACATAATCGGAGGAAGAGAGGAAATGAAAGAAAGAAAGGACAGAGTAAAAGTTAAGAGTCAAGATAAGGCTCATTTACTGGCTGGAAAGTGTTTACTGTACAGGTAGGATGAACGATGGATGCCAAATTAGCTGTTGATTGGGGACGCATCACCGAGAAAATCTGCAAAAGTTTTGTAGTACATCCTTTAAATATCGTGAGCAGACTACTGATTGATGGTTTACCATTTTAGTAATTTTGGTACTTTGGTTATTTGGGATTAACAAACCATAAATTACTTCATTTTGATTAATTTGTTTAGTAGAACATGTTAGTGAATCTCTATTGAGATTTACTGGTAACATCATCTCTGCATGATCTACTCTTTTCATATAGTTTCATAAGCTTAAGGACTTGTTTTTTGGAGCAGAATTTCAGAGTCATTTATTTAAAAATATGCTCTAAGTTTATTTGTTACGGCTGTCAGTTGTTCATCCAATTAGACCCTTATCTTATATCCAAATCACCGTGTTTCATCCCCTGGATGGCATTGGCTCTATGTCGCCAGACATTCTCCACATGCTCCATGGTTCACTGTCCTCTGGACCAATTGCTGCTGAAGCTGCCATATTCCGGGAATAAAAGGCATCCCTTCATGCAGTGACAGCTGTGTTAGTTACTTAGACAGCTAACCCTCTTGGTTGAGATGATTGTTAGTTTGTATTGTGAAAAGTACTAAATTGTGTCTGACCTCTTTTCTTTTACCTCTACAGCAGATTTCTTTCTTTGTTAGTGGTGCTGCTTCTGGTTGTTTTGTTTTTCAGTGCAGTCAGTTAGGTTTTTGCTTGATTGTATTCACCATTAATCAGGTAATTAGAGCCATTTCTTTATATTAAGTACCTTCTGTTTTATTTGTTTCTTTGATTTGAGCAGCACCACCGACTCTCCCTCCTGTTTGTTTCTGTTTAATTGTATTCCACCTGCCACTCGGGATCTATATTTCAGAAGATGCATCCCCATTTCCTAGCCAAGCCGGTCAAAACAACTTGAGTATTGTAAAAGCCCTCCTTTCTAACAAGTTTAGTATCTTGTGGGGTACAGAGACACTTGAATAACTTTTAATACTTTTGATAGTTTTACAAAAGTCTTCTCTTAACTTTAAAGGTGCAACATGTATCAAGATCAAAGGTCAGTAACAGAAAAAAATTAGATATCAATTAAAAGCACCCCTGGATCCACTCGCATAAGAACGCATGTTCATGTCTGAAAGAATTTTGGTCATTGACGACCACCGTCCATTCACAGCTATACTGGGTGTTTGATAAAATATCTATGCCGATCTTATGAACTAGATGTCAGTAATTTATACAAACTGTACCTTTAAGAGTTAGCCAATATTATCCATTATGATTACTGTAATTATGCATCTTAAAAGTCTCCAGGAATTATAAGATGCAATTATGTCACCTGAGCTTGGATCTTAATGGACATAACTATATTATGGTAACAAAATGTTAAACTGTGGTAAGTGTGTTTATATTTGTTAACGTTTACAGGCATTTTTTTTTATTATTTATTTATTTTTTATATATATATAAATGAAATCAGATGCAGCTTCCTCAAATCTTGCTTTTAAGTTGGGTACCACTTTACCTTCAAACGCCAAAACCGAAATCTGTGTTCTTTGAGATGAAGGATACATTATCTGTGCATGGTCATTTTACTGAACTGCCAAGGTTCCCAAATGGGCACGTACGTCCACACAGGTGGTGTTGGTACTGTGATGATGCCAATGCCAGCCAACAGAGCAATAGATATAACTAGAAAATCACTGCCCTTCATCCAATTTTCTATCAGCTGACATAAAATAATTATAGCCCGCTCTGGGTGGTTTTATATGCCTTTAGCATTCACATAGAGAGCATCCCACAAGTTAAAACTATAGTGAAAACTGTTGTGAGAATAATAAAATTACTATTAACCTGCTCAAAAATATGGATTTGATATGACAGAGATGTATCACACTGAATCTGTAGGTGATGTGCTACAACAGCGAGGCTCAAGCCATGGCTCAGACAGGGAGCTCAGATAGGCTTTTTGGCTGCACTAACCTGTTAAAATTGGTAACAAAATGAAAGCAAAAGGCTCTGTGACTGCCATGTACAGTTGAGGTAAACTTGTGTCCTGCTGCAATTGTCTGGCATGATGAGAGGTAAATAAATAAAGGTTCTTCAAACTGCTCTTTTAACAAATCCCTCATTTTCATTTCCTTTTTGCATGTTTTTTTTCTGAGTTTACATTCATTTTTTAAATTGTTTTCATGCTTTTGTTGGGAAGTGTTCACACTTGCTCATGATCAGTTTTTAAGTGGATTTAATAGGAGCACTTCACCACTTGCCCCGTTTCCACTAATGGGTCCGGCTCAGGGTGGGGATGTTTGGTGTGCTTTAATCTCTGTTGCATTTCAACAGCTAAAACGTACCCTTACCCAGTAGACACTGTATAAGCCAGATTGAGATAGACTCATCAGCTACTTAATAGTGAGCTGTCTCAGCACCTTTCTTGAATTCTAACAAAGACTACATCAAACCAAAGGAGGAGAATGTTGGACATCCAGCAGTTTGTGCTCTTTTTTTCTTGACATGTGGCTACAACACTGTATATTTAAACATGGAGCTGAACTCTTATTGCCAAGTTTCAGGGTAATAGATGATTCTTTTGACCAATAAGTGGATTGCAGCATGTAAAGCTCCACCATTTAGGATTGGACTGGTAAGATTGAGACTCCTATGGGCCCCAAAAGAGTAGGACAGATAATCTGGCATCGATGCTAGTTTTTGCTTGTGGAAACCCAAAAAGATGCGTGCTGGCATCAAATCCTAGCAGTTTTGGGTTGAGCATATCTATCAGAACTTTTACAGCATTTTTTCACTTCTGACTGTGAGCCACTTGTACAGGCTAATGTTTAACACATGTGAATATTTTGATTGCGTTAACACACCCTGCAATGGCCTTTGTGTTGCAGTCCACTTCCTGCATTTGGTTCACTCAAAGCATACTACGAGTTAGATTTGCAGTTAGCTTCTTTGGTTTACAGCAGAGTATGCACATTCAAACCTCCCTAAACCAGCTACACTTCCCAAGCAAACAAACTAGGATGTGAATCCAAAGGGCTTGCGTGGATGTGCCCTTAATTAGGGCTAGACGATACTGCAAAGATTGATATTGATCCGATACAAATAAAATCCAGGGCAAGTGTTACTGACATCAACAAGGCAACAATACTTTTTGTTTTAAATTTCACAATCATTTATTGATTTTGCCTTTAATTATTGGTCATGATTATGGTCATAACAAAACACAGTACAAAGATTTTTGCCATTTAAAACAAATTTGCAGAACTGAGAAATTTAGTTTTTTTTTTTTTTTTTTTAAACAATATAAAATAACATCAACAATGTAACAAATAATAAAATAACTGTTATGACCTTTTGTCATACAACAACAAAAACGTCAACAGTGCAAATTAGCCATTCAAAAGCAAACCTGCTATATGTTGGCTCCCATTCACATTCTTCTTTTTTTTTCTTTGCCCCCAAAACCCTCTCCGAGAAAAATATCAATCTTATCAAGCTGGTTTCGATTGCTACCGATACTAGCTTTGGTATCGATACTATGAATATTTGGACCAATCCACCCTGCCCATACCCTTAATCCCCATGGAAGTAGTAGAGGGACATTAATTTAATTTAATTTAATTTAATT
>CM047988.1:6358148-6377161 GCA_026261665.1 Melanotaenia duboulayi | reverse complement strand
AATCAGGCTGTAAACAACAGCAGCAAAAATAGATCTTTAGCCTTTGCAAGAAACAGTTCAGCCTAAGAGTTTCGACTTAATAATGATCCAATAATTAAAGACCACTGTGAGAGGGTCAGGACTAATTGGTGAACTGAACAGTGGTCCTGAGTGGTGGAATGGGTCATCAGGTCATCAGGGTCAAGTCTACTTTCTGTTCCCAGAGTCAGAACTACATGCGGAGAGGCAGTGTTCAGCTTTTATGCTCCTCACATGTGGAACAAACGCCCATAAAACTGCAGATCTGCTGAAACTCAACATTTTTAAATCAGGATTGAACCCTTTTTTTTTTTTTTTTGGTTCCTTTTATCAGAACGACTGGTAAATTCCCCACACTGGAACTATATTTTGTGCTTTTAATCTATTTTAATTTACGTCTTTTAATCTACTTTTTCCTGATTTCATTCAATTTCTTTTATTTCTTTTAAAGTTTGTTTTTATTGCATTTGCTTTTAATGCTTTTAATGTTTTATGTAAAGCACTTTGAATTGTCTTGTACATGCAATGTGCTATACAAATACATTTGCCTTGCCTCGCCTCGCCTTGCCTTGAATGCTGCACAGTTGGTGCATAGGTTGACACAGGTGGAGGTTTTAGGTGGCAGAGCTCCAGAAACACATTTCTGCCCTGTGGTATGTTTCCACCTGGAAGCATCTGTTTGGCTCACGTCCTACTCTACACAGGAAGACCATTCAAGCAAAAATGGAGTCAGTGATCCACAATTCATTCATCATCGACAGGTTACGGTCACTGAAGGCAGTTTACACTTTAGTGTGTAATTTCTTCTGATTGAATACATGTTTTCTGTTCCTATTTTGCAACTTCTTCAATATTTCTTATTGTTACAACCTCTGAGTGGACTCAGATTCCAGTTTAAATTATATCAGGGCTCTAGACTGACCCTGGTTGCACTGGTGCACCTAACTTTTTAATGTGGGTGCACCAGGAAAAAAATTAGGTGCACTCCAATTTTTAGTGTCACGCTCAGCAGCTTATTTTAATGCATTGCAGTTGATACATTATAATAGTTTTCTTTTGATTATTACACATAGACAATTTTGATTATTTAAATTATTGTAAATAATAATGAGGTTTAAAAAATGTTTTGTCTTTATATAAAGCAAGAATACATGGCAGCCTGTGTTTACCCTGCCATTATATTGGGGGAGCAAAGCTCACATTAATTTATTTTTTTTATCTGGTTTTCTATATAGGGTCAAGTTACAACAGAAGTCATTTCAGTTTCCCTTTCCTCTAGAATAGTTTTTTTCTGTCTTCTTTTATTAAACAGCTTGATGTTTTGATGTGATTTACATGACAGCATGTTTGCCCTTTGTGTCGCTGAGTCCAACCCTTATGCCTCATGCAAGCACCCACACCAATGATCACACTTCTGTTAGCGCACAGAGAGCACACGTTGGAAAACACATCGACCAGCTGAAAATTTGGCAAAATATCAGAGCTTTTTAAAACTCTCCCAGAGAGCTGAAGATAAAAAACACTCACGGTCCAACAAGTAACAGCTGTAGTAGTTTCCCTGCTCAGACTGTGCTTATTCAACTGTGCGCGGTCCTATGATGGACGTCGACGTAACATTGTTACGACCCCTTTTGTAACCAGGGGTATTCGGTGTCCGTAACAAAAGCAAAATGGATCAATTTAAAGTATTTACTTGTCCTCACTTGAGGTAATAAATTATCCAAACAATTATCAATAACAAAAATCCTCTTTCTCTTATCCTTATATATATATATATATATATATATATTTACAAAACTAAACTATAAAAAATCCAATCCAATTTAAATACTACACAAACTAAAATATCAATCTTACAATTAACGTTAACACAAAATAGAACTGCTTGTAATTATCCTTCTAACAAAATAAAGATTAGCTTAATTAGGCTTACAAAAGAAATACCCAAAACATACAAAAGGAAGGAGGGCTCAAAATCTAAATATCTAACAAACACGGTCGTGTATCTACTAACTAAGAGAAGATAACGCTCTTACAAAAAACCACAAACTGTACTCAGACCAGCCACTACAATCGCAAATCCCAGAATTGGCGAGTTGTGGGCCAAAGGAACACAGCTGCCCTAATTCCTGGAGCCATCCCTCTTTTAAAGGCCATCCTGGACTCTGGTTGGCTGTGGAAGAGGAAGTGCTGTGGAATCTTCGTCCAATGAGATCCCTACGTTGATCTCCCTCCAAAAGGAATGCGGAAACATAGGTAATCCATCACCGTAGAGGAGGGAATCCTCAGAGGTTCAGCAGGCCGGGTGAAGGGTTCCAGACCAGGCACCAGATTACACACACGTACTCAGGCATCTAACACCATTGTAGGAATGTCTGAGTCATATTATGGCTTAAAATGTATTTCAAATTTTATTTTATTAACAATCAGCATGTTATATATTCTACATTCTAGAGCTGCATAGCATTGGATGTGTTGATTTTAATCATAATCCAAGATGACGTTGAGGTGTTCACTCTGTGTTCACTATCTGCTTAGTGTTCTACCTAATCTGTCAACAGGTATCATCTTTCCTCACCGATGATCGACAAATTCGGATTAAGACTGGATGCTTCTTTATCAAACATGATCTTTTGGCAAGCTCTCCTCCATGCCTCAAGAAAACTCTGGCCTTCCTGAGGCGTCCTACCCTCTACCTCGCCTGCAAGAAATGCCACAGAAGACGTGATAAATGTGGAGTTGTCCGACAAAGGATCAAAGCTCACCTGAAGTCCATTCGAGTATCTGGTCGCTGGAGTGATCTGGTTTGTCTAGATGATTCTGCTCTGCGCTAATGGAGGATCAGGGACCAATGAATCCAGCCGGTGTTCCATGACATTGGCGGCTTTGATGGTGTCGATCGTTTGGCGGATCCCGATCAGCTGTTGCTGCCTCCTGTCAGCTGCCGTGTTCCAAATGTGAGACACGGCATGGACCGTTGTAACCTCTGCTCAAAAGCTTAAAGCGTGCTTTGTCCTCACCTTAAACTCTCACTTTGAGCTTGGCTTTACTAAATGTGAGGTCCGTCACCCACAAAACATTTCTACTGAACGACTTCTTTACCTCACGCAAATTGGAAATTATGTTCCTGATGGAAACCTGGTTCCGTGAAGGTGAACTTGCCTCTTTTTGGAGCATTTTCCCCCTGGATGTAGTTCCCTCAACTTCCCTTGCACCACCGATAAAGATGGAGGACTGTCATCAATATTCAAATCCAACTTCCACTGCCAACAATCTCCAGGTGCCAGGTACTCCAGCTTTGAGCTCCAACTCTTTGAGGTAAACCTTTCCATGACTGTTCTCTTTGCAGTGGTTTATCATCCACTGAACTTTAACAAAGATTTTGTTTGGGACTTTGCAGACTTTGTGCTGACTTTCTTTCTTAAATATAATCCCTTTTTTATTGTTGGTTATTTCAATATGTATGTCTGGTTTGAGAGTAGACCTCTGGTCAGAGACTTTTTGAATGCCATTGACTCTTAATCTTTGTCTGTTTCAGAACTGATGCATATTCCCCCTTTCTTGCTCTGTTAAGAAGAAAACAATCATAAGTATGAAACTATGATATTTCTAAGACCTTTCCAAGCATATTTTGTGAATCATACTCTGAATCGTACAGAGTATGATTCTAGCTGTGCCTTTGTAATGTCAGTAGACACATAACTCTTTTCCCAGGGGAATGCTGAATATAACCTTGAAGGAGACAGCCACTAAGCTACCCAGAACCTACCCAGAAGCTATGCAGAACCTAGTTCTGCGTAGCTCATCTTTAAGTGAAAAATGCTGAAGCATAAGTCTTGTGTAATGCTGTAACCAAGTAGATGGACTTTCTAAGCCACCTGTCATGTGCTGTATTTTGTGAAGAAATTCAGTATGTGTATCATGCTCGTGTGATGCACATGCTCCTTTGCAAAGTAAAATTATACTAATTGAATATAACTCTGTCTTTTTTATTGAAGGTTTATTGGTGTTGGAAAGAATTTTTCCTAACACTCCGACTTGTATTCCCTGGATGATTTTGGTAACCTCAGTGTGGATGATTGTATTACGATGTTTATTTCACTCTGTACTGAGATTTTAGATGCCATCACACTCTTGACTTCAAAGCGTATAAAGCCACAAAGGGAGCCTTGGCTTAATGAGTACACTCACGCGCTCAGACTTGCATACCATACCACATTTAGATAACACTTTAAAAATACAACACATGGTTGACAATATAAACACTAAACAACTAAAAACAAAAAGCAACAAAGAGGGGCGCTGCGGCCAGGGCAGGACCTCGGAGCAGGCGTGGGGCGCTGCGGCACTGGAGCTGGAGGCAACACCTGTGACAGTGAAGCCGATGGCATCACCTGAGACGTGGACCGTCGAGCTGGTGTCGACCTCCGTGACGCAGCCCGCCCCAGTGGTTTTTGGCTAATTGCCAATCTGGTTCCCCAGAACGGCGACTGCTCTGGATAATCCAGTGGCTCAGGCTCCATGTCCAGTCCAAGGAGCATTCCCACCAGCTCACTTGAAGTCATTATCTCGAGGGGCCGCCACCCCTGGAGCCTGGACGTCCTCCTCCTCCTGGACCTTGTGGGTGGAGGATCAGAAAACCACAGGTCTGGCTACCCCACTGTAGGGAACCAGTCAGCAACCTCAGAACCGTATTAATGAAGCCAAGCCATCAAACCTGCTGGGTCCAGTTGTGGTCGGATCCTACTGTCATGAATAGCGGGCGTGGGAGGAGGTGAGGACCCAATTGCAGGCAGTAGGCAGAATTGGTGCAGGTAAACAGGGTTTATTTCCAAAACAGAAACCAGAGGAACAGGCATCCATGAATGGTGAGGATCCGACCGGGAAAAACAGAAAACCAGGGGTACTTATACACTGAGGGAGTAACAAGACACAGGTGAAGTGGATGACTAATCAGACCAGGTGAACTAACGAGGCAGGAACAGAAAACCACAGAACACAAGGGAAAACTAACTAAACATAACCAGAAACCCAAAAACATGAACACAAAAGTCCAGAACTTTGACAAAACAATACAATCAGAGACAATAAAAGATATGTCACCAGCAACATCTGGTCAGCTAACTGGAAGGAACAAGAAGGGATGTAGGCATGCAGCAAGTTGGACAGATATGCTGATGCAAGACCATCCATCAGATTTAGCTAATTTCATGCCAATTTAAAAACTCCCTTTAATCTCCAAGGTTTTAGAGAGAGTTGTTTTTTGCAAACTCCTGGAATTTTTAAAAACAGCTAATGCTAATGTTAATTTCCACAACATTGAAACTGCTCTCATAAGTTGATAATGATCTTTTACTGAATCTTGATTCTAGTAATTGTGGCATTTTAATTCTTCTGGACTTGACAGCAGCGTTCAATACTGTTGACCATACAATTCTTTTATGGTGCCTAGAGCACTGTGTCGGCCTGAAAGGCACTGTCTTAAAGTGGTTAGAATTCTACTTCACGGACAGATCCTTCTTTGTTCTAATGAAGCAGTTTTCTTCCTCAGTGGCCCCACTGACCTGTGTGGTTCCCCAGGGGTTGGTTTTGTGTCTGCTTTTGTTCTCTCTTTTTATGCTACCCCTGGGTTTGATATTTAGGGAGCATGGTATGGCCTTCCATCGCTTTGCAGATGACGTGCAGGTTTATGGGGCTCTTCCAAAGATTCCCTTCAGGCTGTGTTAAATTGCATGACTGACATTAAAACATGGATGGACATAAATTGCTTCAAATTAAATAAGAACAAAACAGAAGTAGTCTTTTTTGGTCACCCTGAGCTGGTTCAAGTCCTTGCCAATTCCTTTGGGCCATTAGCACCTTACAGAGGATTCCATGCTAGAAATCTTGGTGTGATTATGGATGGTGCTTTTAAGCTGTACAAACAGGTTGGCATGGCGTTTAAGTCTAGCTTCTTCCAGCTAAGACTAATTACCAAAGTCAAGCCTTATCTAAGCAAAATAGACCTTAAAAAAGAAGTCCATATTTTTATTTCTTTTCGCTTAGACTATTGTAACTTCATGTATGTGGGAATCGAACAGTTGGAGTTTCAACCCCTGCAGCTTGTTCAAAATGCAGCCACCCATCTCTACACTGGGACAAAGAGACATGAGCACATAATTCCGGCACTCTCATCACTCCACTGGCTAACCGGTTAAGCACAGGATTGATTTTAAGCTTCTTTTATTTGTTTTTAAATGTCGGAATGGGCTGGCCCCAGAATACATGTCTGATGTCCCATCAGAGTGCTTCGTTCCGCCAGTCAGATGGTCTTGGAGGTTTTTTGATCTAACTTGATAACTAGAGGAGACCAAGCCTTTGAAATTGTGGATCCCACTCTGTGGAACACTTTTCCTGTATAAATGTGCTATATAAATAAAACGGACATTGACAGTGACATCAACATCGACATAATCTGTATGCCACCGCTGAACTTCTGGGGAGATTGAGCTAGGTCAGTGCAGGTGACGACATGCAGACGGGGAGCAAACTCATCCAGCTTTTTGGATTCATGTTCCTCAGACACAACGAAAAACTTATTGAGGATATAACAACCACATATAAGCAAATTTCAACATATTCCATGTTTTACAATCGATTCCAGCTTCCACGGTTCTCATCTGTGTCATTATTTGTCGTACCGGATGTCTAATGTGTTAATTGCAAAGCAACACACAACACAGAGTGCAGCTGTGGATGAGAGACATTCACAGCTGAGGACCCACCCAGTCTCTTAGCTTTTTTTTTTTTTATCACAGTGTTATTTTTCTCTGAGCTTGCATGAAGAGGGAATGAACACAGACTAGGCTGACAGACGTTCAGTCAGATCTTTCACCTACACCTGAGAAATAGTTAGACAAAGAAAAAAAGTTAGTTGCACTCAACGTACTTTTGTTTGCATGCCCGTGGCATGACAAGCCAAATACATAATGGTGGGACATGGAGGCAAGATCAGGCAGTCGGCTCTATGGATGGATTTGAGAAAAAAAAAGAACTTTGTTGGAGCAACACATGGGTGTCATGTTGTGTGGGATGAGTGTCGTCCCAGATCCTGAACGTAACCCAAGAAACGTACTCCTCAATCCGGGCTGGAAAGCTCATCAGTTTGACCTGTGGAGAGCGAACCAAGTCATAAGCTCCTGAGTTTTAGAGCTTACAAAGCAGATCCCACTCCTCTTTGGGAGCAATTGTCCTTGTCCATCAGATGTTAATTTAATAGAAAATTAAGCTAAGTGTTCTTGAAGTGTTCCAACTTTTCCTGCGTTTAGCAAAAACATGTCTAGTCTAGTGGCTCTTTGGTCCTCTCTGTGTGTGTTCAGTACTGCTCCCTCCTCCTCTCCTGTTGTTCAGTGAATAACGACAACTGTCTGTGATCAGCTCATCAGCTTTTCTGTTGCTGGTACCATCTCTCTTGTTGCACTTGTTTTTAGTACGCCTGAGAAGATGGAAAATAGACGTTTTTGGTCCACAATGTTTGCGTTTTAACTTCATTCGTTGAATCTGGTGGTTTATAACAGATGTCTTTATAACAGATTACCTTGGAGACGGTTGGTAAGATGATGCTGCATGAATTCTACATTATTATCTAGAACATGGTAGAGACGATTCAGAACAACATATAGAAGAACATTACATGCTGCATTTACCGACTCTTGGACGTTTGACTTTTACCCAAGTGAAGGCCAGTTAACACAAATTTTAATAAGCTTGGGCTCTTTCTATTGATAAAATACAGTAAAAACAGATATATTTTAGTCATAGTTGTGAATGGTGATTAATCATGAATAATTGATTTGTAACCTGTGATTAATCTGATTAAAGATTTTTATCGTTTAACAGCCCTAATATGACAATATAGTAATTACGGATATATTTCAGTCATAATTGTGAATGGTGATTGATTAATTTGTAAGCTGTGTATAATCTGATTAAAAATTATTTATATGGCTTTAAAATTAAATTATTAGTGAATGAAACTGCATGAAAAGCATTGTCAGAATTCATATATAATTGCTCATATGTTGTGTAATTTACCACCATTGTCATATCCCACATATGGTACAGCAACAATTGTGGCCAGTGATGTCCCTCAGCCAACAACAGCAAACTTACCACTCATGTTTTTATTTATTTGTTTAACTAGTCAAAATTCAGTGCAATCCATGGTTCCCTTACACTGTTTTTTTCTTTTTTTGTTTGTTTGTTTGTTTGTTTTTTTTTTTGGTTTTTTTATTTAGCTTCTATAACTGCCTGTGTTAATATTTATTTGTTTTAACTGGAACACACAATCTGGCTCATATTATTATGTCTGTATAATACATTAAAATCACTTAGTTGTGAAATGACACTATATAAATAAGGTTTAACTTTGAATTTATTTTAATGAATTTACAGAACAATCTGGTATTCATACATTATCCCCATGGTTGTTTTCTGGCAACAATATTGTCCAAAAAATCTACAATTTTTCTTTAGAAGTGATGCCATCTAGATCCAAGTGATCTGTAATTTTAATGATGAAAGATTAACTCTTTAAAGGGGCTCTTTTAAGCTCATTTCAGGCCAATTTATTTTAAAATGTGGAAATAAAGTTGTCTAGGCTGCCTAAAACACATCACAAAAAACAATATAAACTACCACATTACTACATGATACATAAAGAAAATAGGATAATGATGATAGGAGAAAGTACAGTAGTCGTCAAACGTACTTGCAGAGAAACGTACCAACAGACAAGCATCAGCAACATCTCGTCAGAAGCGGATGGAGAGATGAGCACATTTCTGAGCATGCATGTGTGGCCTTGCAACAAGGAGGAAATGTGTGTTTGCAAAGGGGCTGTGATCACGCTGCACCCCGTAGGATCAGCGGGGGATGGGGGGAGCCCGAGGCCCCAAAGGCCCATCAAGTCCACAGAGCACCAAGCCCAGGTCAGCCAAAGCAGAAAGATAAAGCTGATTTCAATATTAATTCCAATAGAGGAAATGACATCCAGCTACAAATTCTCAAGATGTTTCTTCCTATACAGATTTTCTAGGTCTTGTTTTTTTTTCATTCTGCTGTATTGGATACAAAAACACAGCTCAGTGAATATTTGTTTATGTCTGCTGAATGAAAGAAACTGAGCTGTACAGACGGATGTTTTAAGATCTGTTTTACCAACCAGGAAAATTAATTTAGAAAACCTTTTGTATTCAACATACTGTAGAAAGATTAACGTACAGTTATCTGACATCTGAATGGCACAGTTGGCACCAAATGAATCACACAGACTTCTCTTCCACAGTATATGTAACAGATAAATATCTTTTCAGTCTTTTAGAAATTTAGAATTCCTTGGAAACTGTCTTATATGGTAGATTAAAATGAAAATCATTACTACAACACCAAAAGCAACTTTAAAAAGGAATGCTAGCTAATTTAATAGCATGGAAATTCAGTTCATTGCACAGATGAGTCATCAGAAATTCTTTAAATACCATCAAATAAATAGCTGCTGTGACTAAATAAATTCAGAAAAAGTGACTGTTCAGGGTCACAGTCCCTTTCTACTTCCAGAGAATTAAGCTTGTTCAATAAATTGCTTTGCATAAGGATCAAAAGTACAGTGCACCTCCCAACACAGCCACACAAAATTGTTGGCAGGGAATCTGTCTCCCATGTGGGAGACCAGAGTTCGAATCCCACAGGGAATGAATATTAACACCTACCAGTTGTGTCCTTAGGCAAGACCCTTAATGCAACAGCCTAACCACCTTCAGACCAGTCAGTGCACTTTCATCACTTTTCCTTGTTTGGCTAGTCATCATGCATACAACTCAGATCGCTTACAAAACTGACGGAATACATCTAACATAAATAGATAATGTATTTACAAGCTTATTATAAAAGTATTTTCCTTGAAGTCCTTTATTTGAAATAAAGTAAAAAATAAAACAGCCCCACATTCCTGCATATTTCAATTGAGTTTCTTTAGGACATTCACTGCCTTAACTACAAATATCATCTGTGTACAATGAATAGGCCTCTGTCATGTTAATAATTACAGCTAAAGGGTGTCAGGTTTTGGCCTTTTTAGTTCATTAATATAATGAAACTTTTTTTGCTGAGTCCTCTTTTCCTGGATTTACAGTTTCTTTAAGATTCTTCTATTTCAGTACTGAGCAATGGTGGGTCAGATGTTGCCAGTTATTGGAATATTGCACGTGATATTGTAGATGACACTTTGTGTTGGCACTACGATGGAGCAGCGACTTGTTGGGATGCAACCTGCTTGTAGCCGCTTGGATGGGCTCCGGTCCCAGGGACCCTGCACTGAAATATGTAGGTATAAAAATAGATGGATAGACCTGAGCGTAACTTTCCCTCCCATTCCTGGTTTACTGGCAATATGGTATGGAGGCTTCCTTGCTGGTCATTTCCATGGCACATATTAATACAGCCACATTTAAAAATAAAAGTATAAATCCATTGACTGTTTGACAAAACATTGACAAAACAAAAAACTTATTCTCAGCAGAAAGGCAATGGATTTTTAAACTGCAATCTAAATCAAAGGTATCCCCTTTAGCATACATTTTCAACATTCAACTTTGATACGTAACATCTGAAGAAGTCATCATACGTTTTCTCATTTTCTCTCTAGCGCAGTCATTGAGAGGACTTGTCTCCATGGTTACACAATAATGGAGGAATTTTATGTTGTAAAAGGGATAAGTGTGAAGGCAGTGGACATTGTCAGGGGGTATTTTTTATCAAATACCCTAACTATTCTTAAACATATGACATCCACTTCATTGGATTTGAGTATATTACTGTACATGTCTTATACTGGTTCAAATTCCTCTGTGTAAAACGTATCATTTGTAACATGAGCTTATTTGACATCTGATTGGACAAGGACAACAGGTGCTAATGTCTACACTCCATTATATGCAGTAATCCCACCTAGTGCACTGTGGCCATCAGGACACAGTGGATTCATTCTGTTGCATTACCCTGCCAGCTTCCTCCCTGGGGGAATATTGTTGCTGGGGGCTGTTTTGCTCACTGATGACCAGAGCCTTTAGATAGTGGCCATAGTGACCATGTAACAGGATCTTTGCTCTGAATAATGTGTCCTAGTTCATTCCCCAGTAGGTTTTTCGATTAATCTTGTGTTGGTTTCTGAGGGGTTTGGGGACAAATAAAAGTTTAATTCCAAGTTACCAGTTTATTAGGTGAAGAATCGGTTTAAATGTAATATTATGCAACCATGAGCCGCAGTGGACAAAGCACCAGTTGTTTTCCCATCTTTTTCTCTTTAACTAGTTTTTACTTAAACTTTTTTTTTTTTTTTTTTTTTTGCTGATTGCTTTGTGCCAGTTATCTTACATTAGCGTGCAAAATTCCAAAACTACAGTTTTGAACATGTCAAACTTTTCACACACTTGAATAAAGAAAAATGACGCTATGTGTTTAAAAAATAAAAAAAAAGATAATTTATCATTGTATTGAAATCATTGCCAGTTAGAACAGATTCACATCACCTAGTATGCCTGAAAACCACGAAGGCCCCTGCACTGTCCTGAAGTTAATTTCCCTTTCTAAATTAAGATGTTTGGACAGTATACATATTCTTTTTCATGAAAATGTAGACACTCAGAGAAAAAATAGCATTGGAAACAACTTGTATTTAATTCCTTTTCTTTCATTTTGAACACCTGGATATTTAGCAGGCTGCAACTCGATACATCCGCCAAAGATGCAATAAGATATCCACAGCCAAGAGAAGACAATGGAGTGGCTGTAACCTTATTTTCTCCAGAATGCTATAATGAAATTTTACATTCTGCCGTGCAAATCGTTCAAAAACCCTCCGATGAGCCTTTAATATTGACAAAGGGGAGTTTAATCTTCTCTCCAGGTGCAAAGCATTCACACTGCCCTGTGTTTCACCCTTCCATCCCTAAGTGAACTCAATTCTTTTTGCATTTGAAGAAAAGCTCTTAACAGATCCCCCATTAGCAGCCAAAGTAAAATATGTGGAAAAAATCCAAAACTTATTACATCTCTAACTCTCCACTACAACTCGTGTTTCCTGTAGGCATGAATTCCAATTTCCTTTTTATCTTTTTATTTTTTATTAGAGTGAGCTGAAAGAGAGCTGATAAGAACATACCATACTTTTCTTCAGCTGAACTTTTAAAATGGATTTAGGCAACGTGTTTTATCTCACTATGGGTCTTTTTGTGAAAGCGGAGCCATGGAAAGAAATGCTAAAACTGAACAGGAAGTTGTAGAGTTGCAAGAAGTTATACACATTATTTATACTGTAGTGCTCAGTGCATCTGAAGCTGAACTCTTCATTATGTTGTCTTGTGTTTCAGCTTTCAGATATTCTATATGTTTTTTCGCTAAAATAAAAAAAAAAAAATAAAAACATTGAAATCATTGATTTTATGTGATGAGTCACATAAAACCATATAAATAAGAATCATTTCAACATGTAAATATTATGTAGATACAAGCACAAATCGGATGGATTGACAACAGTGCTAACCACCACACCACTGGTACTAAAAGGTCAGAACTATGATCGGCTATATGTGCTTATTGGCTGCTACAAACCTCTCAAGATAATTGCAGGTTGTGAGTGTACTAATCCTTTAAGTTATTGCTGTATTTGGTGATAGAGAATTTGCTAGCTTCAATGAAGTAGAATTACAGTGGACAAAAGAAAGTGATTGCACAACAAAATAAAAAAGTCACATTTCAGGTGTCATGCTGCAACTAGTGTATGTGCCCCCTTCATCTCCCCTTCCTCTGGAGGCATCTCCTGCAGCTGGATTACACTCAGCCAGACTCTGAGCCATCCTTACAAATGTAATAGGTCATAATTACATTTTTACTGATAAGTTGCTTCAGATGTTTCCTTTATGTTGCACATAATTAAACAGAATAACTTTGGTTCAACACTTTAACCAAACTTTGCTTGAAGTAGCTTTTCTCACAGACTGCCCTTATAAAGAGTACTTTTAGCATCCCATCATGGCTTCTGTTTGTACAATCTGCTATATTGTTGAGTGACGAGAGCATAATGAAAGCTTTTGCACTGAGCACCTGTTGTTCTGCATGAAATGTGATCCATGGTGCTGAACGTATTTCTCATGATATTACTGTTTAGGTTCTTTAAATTAACTTAGTCTAGGCCTCAGACAATCTTTCTTTTAATTGTAAAGCATAATTGTTGATTGAGATTACAAGACTGACTTTGCTTTTCATAAATGAAATGTTCTACTTTCTGTTGAATCTGTCAAATCACAGCTGACATCAACCAGATTAGAGATGTTTTTTGCATATTTGTTTATTTTCAAAGGAAGCTTTAACTTTGTTTTTGGCCTCAATTAAAAGACACCAATTGATTGTAACACAAAAACCTTGAGATGACATCTATGGATTGTAAAGGATAAAAATCAACTATTGCAGTTTCAAGTTATTTATAAGTTAATAAAAAAGCCTTAATTGAAGTGAGTGAGATTTTTAATTTGTGGCCATCAAGACTTTTGTTTGCATGCACAACAAGTTGTTTCTCATACAAATTGTTGACGATGCAGCTTGCAACTCACTGGGAACCTTATTGAGTATATACAGTAGGTGTAGAGCAGTTTAATGGTGCTTAAAGGGGAATTAGGAAACATTTTAATGAGACTGCTGATATTTAGAATAAATGACAGGGTTGACACTTGGGGAACACCTTTGTTTAAAAAAAGAAGGGCAGTGAGATCTTTTTGAAAATAAATTTTTGAGTCACCAAAAAGAAGAGTCACGCAAATCTTCATTGAAGTCTGCAAATTACAGCTCCAGGTTCATGTTAATGAAATAATCCTAATAAACAGTCAGCAGCACATTTCACAGATGCATTTGGAAGTGTTGTACAAAGTGCAACACAGCAACACCTGCATTGTTATAACTGTTTCAGATGTTTGAGAAACAACAAATACAAGGAATTAAGAATTTCATGCATGTATGAAAGAATCTCCAGTCATTGGTGGGCTCCTACCTTGAATATCTTAAACCATTACTTCTTAGGAAAGTGAGAAATGTCTAGTGTTGCTGAAATGATTTAATACTTTGTTGTCAAAGCTGATGAAGTAAGACGATAATGTCACTATTTACTGTCAACTCTGTTGTGGGTATCACTTCAATCAAGGTAGAGGTGGGCTGGAGTTGTTTTGACAGCAGTTTGAGGATTTACCAAATTTACTTTAAAGCTTGTCTTAAAACTTTTTTGGGTTGAAATAGAAAAGTAGACTCTTGGTCGGCCCAGCCTGAACAAAATTTCACTATTTATATAATAATGTTTATTTAAATTTGTCTGTTATACCTATATAAATATGAAACATTCAATTTATTTATTTATGCATTCATTCATTTTCTGTACCACATAGTCCAAATAAGGGTAATAGGGATGCTGGAGCCTATCCCATCATTAACAGGTGAGAGGCAGGGTACACCCTGGCCAGGTCGCCAGCCCATCGCATGGCCAACACAGAGAGACAAACAACCATTCACAATCAATCCTAGAGAGGATCTAGAGGAAATAGAGTTTAATATTTATCAGAAATATATTTCTAATGTATTTTAATTAAAAAAAAGGTTTATTGTTTAGGTACTATAACTTTAGGACTACATATATTTGGTTATTGGTAATAACCATGAAAACACTGGATTCTAAGAACATCATGTAAATTACTTTGTAGAACATATTTCCTGCCATTGTGGGGACACTGTTACTTCTCTTTTCCCTCCCATTGTGACCAACAGCTTGTCAGAACTGGTACTCAAGAGCATTTTACCCACCATTGCCCAAAACAGACAGCCTCCCAGCTGTCTTCTTGAAAGTCTAACTTACCCTTCAGATGATAGAGAGCTGCATATGGTGGACTTGATGGAGACAGATGCATCTGTGAAGGTTGTGTGACTCACACAGCTAAATGAGCTGGCATTCAATGAAATAAATGCCTACATGCAGGGGACATGGGGCTTAATAATCTAATGAAAGCTTCAAAAATAAGTGAAGAATTTACATCTGCATTTATGAGTGATGTACTGTTTTCTGACAGCAAAGGCCTGTTACTTTTTACTACAATGTTTGGGACAGAAAGCTATATTAGAGCCCACACAGCCTGTAAACTCCTCTAATCTAAGCCAATATCTTTGATTTTAAAGTGTGAAAGAAATCCTGTCAAACATAACGTTCAGATTCCATTTGGTTTTAACTGCATGCAATACTGTTCACTGCTAACACAAAAAGCCAAGAATAAATAAATAAAAATGTTTACACCACAGCCTTCATGCAAAATTAAGTTTATCTATGTAGGTTTTAGAAATGGTTTATCTATAAAATTTTATATTACTTTTCACACTTTGTTCAAATGTCCTGGCCAAAAAGACATGGTGTGCCTCTGTAGATTCATTGTTCCTATTTCTGAATTGACCAGTGCCCCAGTGCTGCACTCCAGTCAAGCTAGAGACATTACCTGCTCCAGCTATAATGAAAGTGGGAGTCTGTCATGGCAGGAGTAATTTCATGAAAGCAGCTCACTACTGTGTCTCTCTCAATGTTATCACTTGTTAGTTTAGCCTGTACCTTATCTCCCAATCAGGATGTTATTATTTAGTACCATCTCTGTGCATGCTTATGAGCAATACCCCTGTTTGTGGCTACACATACTTGTATTTGTTCTTTTTTATTTCTAAAGGGACAATTCATTTTAAAGAACATGTACATGCAAGCAATCAAGATTATAGCTAAGGCTATTTTCTATCTTTAGTCCCTTAGCAGGCCAAAACCAGCAAGGCAACACAGGATATACAATGCAATGTAAAATAAACAACAGTGAATACGATCATATCATTGTACAATGCAACATAAAATAAAAGATGCAAATAATCAGATTTGCTACAGTACTTATACATAAGTGGTTTAAATATAACTGGATAATGATGAGTAGGGATCTATCTTACCACTCAGTTCACATACATTTGGTAATTGATTGTTTAGTTACAGTTTGGGTTAGATGTTCATCTCTTACTGTAATTTTGGTTTGGTTAGTTTTACTGGTTGTACTGTTTAATTTGTTCTCTTTTTCACTTATTAAATAAACCACCCACAAGTAAGTAAGCCTAGTGGTTGTAACATGAACAGGGGTTTGTCTTGGATTTTAACACACGACATATCGCAACAAAGCCTGAAAAATTACATTCAGTTATTGACACTAAAAGTTTTAAAGTACAATGATTGTGTTTTACATCCTGTACATGTGACAGCTGTGTAAAAAAAAAAAAAAAAAAAAAAACTACTCCCATGCTATAAAAACCTAGTTTAACCATAAGTCAAAGCCATATGTGCTCATTTAGATCCATTTAGAAGAAAAGCTGTTTCTAGACCAGGCAAAATCTGTTTTGTCATTCAGGTGTGGTGGCTTAAATTAAAACATGAAAGTCAAATAAAAAGAAGATGGAAGGTTTTCATGTGAAAGAAGCAAATTCCTGCTAAATAGACAAACTAGTTTAAGTAATGTCCTTGTTTGTCTTGCTGGTTATGTGTGGCGCATTGAGGTGGTTATGGCAGCACACAGTTGGTTGACTTGAGAACAACAAAGTCTTCCCAAAGTGAATCATGCACAATACACGACCAAAAAAAGTGACATTCTCCATTCAAAGTCACTGTATGAGAGCTTTTTTTTTCTTTTCTTTAACTGTATATTAAAAGCCCATGACCCACTCTCACAGTAAACGCTGCTCCCTGAGGCAGCTATTGTCTGTGGTTCACAGTCCACAGAGCTCACATGGAGATAAAGAGCTATTGTAAGTACTGTCCCTTTGTCCTAGAGAGTGACATATGTCATCCTAATGGATGTACTTCGATAACTCTCTCTTGAAATCTTTTACAGAGAGTGAGTGCCACACTTGGCCTGCATGGGGGACATTGTCCTTTTAACACTGCTCCTGGTTGGAATCCAAAAGAAATTAAGTAAATATGCAGACTCTCAGACCGTATGAAGCTGTGGCTCCTGCTTGATCCTGTTTTTCAAAGATCTCTGTAGCTTAATTCTTTCAGCTAAGGTGGCCGCACATGGTCTTTATACTTGAGAGGAAGACTGACAACTTCAGCTCAGACTTGAGTGCTACTATTCAACAAGATTGTCAGTAACCAGCTCTCCAAGAGAAAAAATCCTCTTGAAAAGCACCACCTGTCAGAACAGTCAATCCGCCTCTCAGGAGTGTGAGAGTGGAAGGTGAGAGGAAATCCCTGCGACTACCGCTTAAGGTCACGTCAGTGACAGAGCGTTACATTGACTTGTAACATAGCTTTTTACCATGCAGGGCACATAGTAAAAAGACACTTGAACTGTGCATCAACATAGTGAATTATAAATCTCTGGGCTGTTTGTTCTATGCAACTTATTTCAGTTTAACAACTAAAAATTACAGGAGAAAATATTCAGCCACGGAAATTGTTATTTTATATAAAGCAATGTCTATATGATTTCATTAAATAAATAAATAAATAAAAAACTCATTCTGTACTGCACAGTCATAATTTTGACTCCTACAGGTGTTGAGGATTACATTTTGCATGCCAGTAATTGTTTTGTGTGTCAGTTTAAAACCTTCTGCTCCAATAGACTTAGAGTTCTGAATAAATATAATCGGTCATGCAATGCAGTGCAAGTACTATCAAGCTGACATCAATGAAACCTTTTATATCGGTGGAATGTGGACAAAGATAGAGATCACACTCTTTTTTTTTTACTTTTTGACAGGCATGCCATACCTTGTGAGATGGAAGGGTTGTATGTCAGAGGTTGAGCAACACTGTGGAGTCCAGCCAACAACAGTAAGACTCAAAAGACTGGAGAACTCTTCAGTTCTGGGAGGAGAGGTCGAGTTGATGGATAACTACAAATACTTAAATGTTCACCTAGACAACATACTTTTACAAAAATCCAACTCTAAAGCTACAAGAACAGAAAAGGCTCCAAGGAATTTTGGTATTCACTCAAGATGATCTTTTTTTTAAGTCTGCAGGGGAAAGTGCAATTCTCTTAGCAGTAATTTGTTGGGGCAGCAGCATCGGAGTTAATGTCTCAAAGAAACTGAATAAACTGATAAAGAAAGCTGCTTCTATGCTGGGAACTGCTCTGACTGTAAAAAGAGGAATGTTGTTTGAAATACAACACATAATGGACAATACCACCCACCTATATGCAGGTGGAACAAAGGCATGTATTCATTCCAATGCTTCTCCAGGTCTGCTGTAATAACTACTCACCAAAAAATAACCTCTTAAAACAAGTCTGTGTCAGAAAGAGGGACAAATAATGAGGATGCCCTTTAATTGTTTTTATTTCTTTCATTTTATTTTTGATAATCTCCCCAATGTTATATTCATTGAGGAATTCTCGTCAGTTTAAATTAGTAAAAATTAGAAAAAAGGGTATTGTCAGCAGTGGAGGATGTGTCCTGGTCCTGTTCAAGAGATAAATTCTCCAATATAATCTCACAGGGAAGCATTTGAAAGCCATGAAATGTATACATTGTACAAATACTGTAAATACTTTAAATATTTATCAATGTAATGTATTTGTTTTATATTTATATATATGTNATTTTATTTTATTTTAAATTCAACATGTTCTATGCTCTCGCGCGGTCTTATTTCTCTATTTTTTTCTCATTGTTTAAGGTGCACTGTGATGCAGAAATTTCCCTCTGAGATTAATGAAGTTTTTTTTTTTTAATTATGAAAATCATAATACTTGCAATGATTAAAATGTTTTCTTTGTATAATTTGGTTCAAACATTTCATTTACTTGAATTTATTTTCATTTAAGTGTATTTATTGAAGCTATAGAGAATTGTTCTTATAAGTGTTAAGTTAATGTCATGCTCCGTGGTTCGGAGCCCAT
>CM047988.1:6338231-6352476 GCA_026261665.1 Melanotaenia duboulayi | reverse complement strand
GTGAACCAAACAGCTGTATGTTCAGACGCACAGCTTTCAGTCCTGAGCCCTGAAAGTCTCCTTTAACTCATTCCCCTAATTATGTTGAAGACGGTGTTTAATCTCACATTGCAGGAATGAATGTTGATGTGAGGTAGGAATGTGTACAAGCAGGATTATTATTTTTTGCAAAGGTTATAAAAATTACAATAACAAAATCTTTCTTAAGATTTCAGGATTCTCTTTACGCATTTGCATATGGTCTCTAAATTAATTTCTTTTGTAGCTGAAGCAACACACTCACCACCGAATGATGTGCAACAGACTGGCCTGTGTGTTGTTACAGGTTCACAAAGATTGCAAGAGAATGTCATGGTTGTTAGTTGATCAAGCAAATTTCAGCATTTGTTTTAGCTCTCTGTTTTATGCAACATTCATAAATGTGGCCATATTATTATTAATTTAGCCACACACTGTCACATTTATATGACATTTCTTATCGTTTAGTTTGGCAGCTCAAGCAGTAAATGTGTAAGATGGGTGTTTACTAATTTGATTTGTGGTACTGACAAAGAAAGTGGGAAAACATAGATGTAAAATGTAATGAACTCTGGCGATTATATTTTGGATTAAAGACTATAGTTAGGAGTTTAATAATTAGGATTAAGAAATAAAAAATAAGTATTTCCCTCTGCACCAGGAACACAAAATACACAACATTCATTTGAAGTTATGCCAAGTGTATGCAAATAACCATGACATCTCTGAACCCACCAGCATGGGAAATAAGAAGAGGTCTCACCTTGTGATGATATCAATCTGAGGATGTTAGGGCAGAGTCACTGTCATCTGTTCAGCCAAGCTAGTTGGAGTCAGAGATGAGTCACAGAGCTTCAGTTCACTGATCAACACCTCCGCCTCAGCCCCTGGCACTGCTGAACACACAATCACACATCCCTGTGTCAATCTGTCAGAAACAAATGGGGTGAGGTACTGCGGGGAAAATGTGCAGTGCCAGCAAAGGCGACCTCGGTCTGTACCCACTGTCATCATCCTGACGGCAGAGAGAGAGAGGGAAAAGTGAAATCCTCCATCACACTGGCATCTATTTATCCATGAACCCCTCTGCATGATTGTAAGCATGTTTAGTTTGGTATTGCATAAAGAATATTTCATTAAAATTGATTCTGTCATGACATTAATTCTTGAACTAAAGTATTTTTTTTTTCATATGATTATTTTAATGAGGTAGTTTAACATCGTCAGCAGTTTGCTTATTCAGTCCATTTTTAGCCTTTGGTGGCAACTGCAGTTCAAAAACAAAAAAATAACTTGGACTGACTCTGGCAAGGTCTTGTTATTGGGGTGGGTATTATTATTATTGTTGTTATTGTTGTTGTTGTTGTTATTATTAATAGTAATAACAATAATAACAATAATAATATTTTATAGAAAGAAAAAAGGGTCTTAAGAATATGGTTAATGTTTGAATAAAGTCAGTAAATAGATTTCTTAAAACGTTAACGTTTTTAGTTTGTTTTCCATTTTTGCCCGTTTTTAGTCTAGTTCCACCAGACAGCGTGTTTAATGTTGTTCAATGTCTCCAGCACACAGAGATTTCTCTAGAATGCTGCTTTCAACAGTTTCATCTACTTCAGATGATGAACAGACTTCAGTCTTCACAATGAACAAACACTACGCCTCAGTTTGTCTTGCAAGTTGCTTAAACTCATGTACTTCTGAGGGACTCTGCTTCACTTGGGTGCTCTTTTTTGTACCCAGTCAGGTTACTGACATGTTACCAATTAACAAAATCAGTGGCAATCTGTTCTTTTTCATAACCAATTACTTTTTCAGCCTGTATACATTTTTTTTCCAGTGCTGCTGCTGTCAAATTCAGGATAAGCTAATGTTTTAATAAAATAAAAAACATCTCCCTCTCAGCATTTCATACTTTTTATGTTTCCTAAAGAAAATGGTTATTTAAAACATCTGCAAAACATCAAATTCAGTTTCTTTATGTTTTTTACAACATCTCAACCTGTTTGGAGTGAAAAAATAATAATATAAGAGGTAGTTGTTTTAACAAACCCAACAAAATGTGTGAGGACATATTATTCAGGTTAACCATCCCCTTGTTTTTCCATTGAAATGGTTTAAGTTAAACTTTTAATACAAAAGTCTCTTTTATGTTACCTGTTTTTTTTTGTTTTTTTTTTATAATTCAAAAGGTGAACTACATTAGCCCAAAACAATGTTGAAAAAACATTNAAAAGGTGAACTACTTTAGCCCAAAACAATGTTGAAAAAACATTCAATTTTCTGCACAGTCTAAACTTCCCCACTAATTACAAACTCTTTTGTCTCGGTAGAATTGCAGCATGTTTTTCAGATAGATTTATATTTAAAGGAGGTTTTACCATGACTAATAGCATTTATTTTCAGCTGTGACATCACAGGAATCACATTTCACAAGCAACTGCTATGCGTTGTCCTCAAGCTCTTTAAGGAAGGGCCTGCACTTACACTGATAAAAATTAATCATTTTCTGTCATTACTTATGCTTCACTGTGCACCTCTATCAGCTGCAGCATTTGAATGAATGGAAACAAAAAAATATGGTTGCTGTATTGAAAAGAAGAACAATAATTGAAGAAGAAATGTTTTTTTTTTTTGTTTTTTGAAGAAAAATAAACCTTAAGATGGATATGCAAGGATGAAAATGACCAGTTTCCACAGGGAATATTATACTTATACATCTCAGGATTAGCGTCAACACAGCACACCTTATATCACCCTAATGAAAGAACATGAAAAAGAAGAGATGAAAGCGACTTCTGAGAACTCCAATTAAAATATGTATGTGTTTGAAAATATGCGCCTGCCTTTCATCACATCTGAGTCATTAAAACAACGTAAGCGCTTGCTTCTTGACAGGTTCCTTTCAACCCTGTACCAATTATACAGGGTTTGTCTCACTTGCTTCTTCCTTCTCCAAATTTGTTTAAAATCAATATATGTAAACTGGATGGTATCTCTCCATAGAATTACAGTAGGTGAAGTATTGCATTTTCAAGACAATCATTTTAGTGTAAAATTTACTTAAAAGCTCTGATCTTGGAAAGGCTCTGTGAACCTCTTTGATGCTTTGATTTTACTGCAAGGCCGCTTTCTCTGATTGCCAGGGAAATGCTTCAGTGACCTGATAAAACCAGATTCATTTCAGCCTGGAGACTTGAAACATTTGAAGCACTACCCCCACATTTGTCAGCTTGGCTTTCATCAGCTATATCAAATTTCAAAACCCCACTGTCGAGGTCTTTGGAAAGATTCAATAATGTTTAATATCAGCTGCTAAGTCAGCCAGACGCTGGAAACTGAGCTGAAGAGCTCTATTGCTGCTCAAAGTGAAACAGTTTAGCATTTGTTCATTGACTCTGCCCATCATCGCCTGTTGATAAGAATTACTTCTCGATTTCTTTTCCCACTCAGTTGGCTTCATTTCCTTCTTGATGTGTTTTTCCGTGGGGATACGAGTCCATGAATATGCTTAGTATCCAAGAAATGTGAGCAGAAAGCATGGAAACAATCCAGTTAAACATGAATGGTTACTTTCACTACTCCATGGTGTGTGTGTGGGTGTTGTTTAAAAAAATTTGTCTCAAAAACAATGACATTATAGACTCCATTAGTTACCTTAATATACGTAGTTATGGTGTTATTACTTGCAGAAGAGGAGATGAAGGGTAAAGTCAGATGTATAGCATGACGTGGGATGTAATCTTCAAACTGTGCTGTAAAGACCCAGAATGAAGTGTTTACCAAATGAATAAATAATAATAAAAATAATAATAAAAAATACAACTACATGAACAGATAAGACTTTTTAGACAGATAATAACTACATATCGATATGTTAACGACATACTTTATTTACTTTGAATCTGTACTCTGATGACCTCCTGACCAGGTAACCCTTTGAAAAGAGGACTCGATCTCAATGGGATTTTAAACTGGTTAAATATAAGTTTAAAAATACTAACAATAACATCCAATTTTGTTGAACACTATTAGTGTGAAGCTCACAGAAACATAAGAAATACCATGGAACACTTTAATAGTGTCTGCATGCTGTTGGCATGCATTGAGCTGAAATTATATGTAGCCACCATGTAAATAATACTGATATTAACAACCAGGTTTTTTGTGATAGAAACATTCTTTTAAGTTGTGGTGTGTAGTTTGATTCTTTTGTTCAGTTCCTGTACAAAGACAGAAAAACTCAGCTTTTGGGTGCAAGAATGATCCTACTTCAACTGCTCATTGAAGCTATTGTTTCATTTGCCCTTTCTTGTGGTTCTATTTCTATTTCTCCTTGGCTGCAGCAAAGACAGCTGTCCCAAAATGTAAATGACTGGCTGTGTGAAGATGAAAAATGGCTCTGAAAGATCGGAACTGACCACAGCTCAAGTTGACAGGTGCCTTAAATTCACTGTGCTGACAGAGAGGAAAACAATTCTTCAAAGATTATCTCATAAGTTTAGAGCTGGTGAGCTGGGTTTAGTTTCAAGAAGAACCACAACATATAATCTTACAGATGGATTTTCAGTATTTTAATCTGACAAAAATACCACTTTTTTTCCAAGATTACTGCAATTTCTGTCCAAATATTGGCATCATAGACTCACATTTCCAATACTTTTCTAATGGCTCCCACCCCAGAGGTTTTTTGTGTGTTGCCACCATAATGAAGCATGTCGGTGGTGTATAATGATCTGGGATGCCTTATAGTTATAATGATCATTAAAAGTCAAAATTGCAACAGAATATTTTACTTACATGAAGGACATGTTATCTGGGAAGAAGTTTCCCAACAATGGTGAGCCATGGATAAATGTGAAATCTGAAAAGAAAAGTATTGATAGCTGGAGATGAAGAAGACGTAAGTGATGACGGAAGGGCTTTGGAAAAAGAAAATCCATTGGAAAAACCTACCCTTACTGAATGTGTAATTACTCAGTGTGTACAGTATTGTGTTATAATTCAATGGTCTCCCGTAATCATATATACTATGAAGAGCATTTAAAGGTAAGAAAAATCTAGTTTGGTCTATTATTTTTCTCTCAGGAGTTTAGAAGGTTTTACTGTCATTGAACGTGGAAATATGCCACAAAAAAAAGGTTTATTTTCACACAAATCCACAAATCATGTGGCCATGATTAAAGCTGACCCCTCATGAAACTCCAAATGAAATTATGTTTCTCACTCCCGCTTCACTGTGGTTGTTTCACCTTCTGCTTCAGTAAGACATCATAGGAAGCTTAAGTCTATTCACATGACTCTGATTCATTCATCAGCAAAGATCTTTCATTGCACAAAACAATTGTGCTATCAAATCAATGTTTTTTAAAAAAATATGTGGTTGGCTCTTCCTGAACACATCAAGCCTCTGCTGGCTTTCATGTAATATTGTGCTTGCTCATGCAAATGCTGTTTTTAAAGATGATTCTATAGGAAATTTTAATGCATCTCTAACTGTGCAACATTATTCAGACCTTAAAACAATGTTGAAAATGAGAAGGAGCAAAAGGAAAATCCCAAACACAAAGCAAAAATAGCATTGCTTTAACATATTCATTTAGCATGTTGAACTTGACTTTAATCCTTCATGGGGGATAGACAGAAATGCACTCCATTTGCCAGCCGAACACTTAGTAAGATTAAAAAGCCTCCCCTAACAGCCTTGTTGTGAGCCAGCTCTGCCAGTATTAATGTCTTTGTAGATTAGGCACAGCAAGGGGGCATGCTAGGGGTCACTGCTGAAAGCAGGTAGTACAAGCAGATTTTTACCCCCACCCACAACTGGCCAACAGCTGGCTTTACAGCTTGCCGCTTGCCCTGCTGATTAGATGAAGCACCTCAATTTATCCCATATACTCCCTCAACCCTGACTGCGAAGTTCATGGAGCATGTTTATGTGCCTCCAAATGCATTCTGCAAGTCAACGAAGCCTCCACACAGACACAACTGCAGATACACTTTTAGAAGACACCCCTGTCTGTCTCAGGATAAACAAGATGGAGAAAAATAAGAATGACAGTGAGACAGACTGAAATAGAGAAGAAACGTAAAGATGATACCATGTCTGGGGTCGCTGTTGCCATTCTCCTTGCATTGCCCCTCGGCTTGATGTTTTAGAAATGTTGCATTCAAACCAAACAGGGGTAACTAATTGTACATTTCAAATGCAAAGCCTGCCTACAGGGTAGTTTGGCAGGATTGCATGTAAAAGGATTTATGTGTCTGCTCTGCAGAGAGGAGCCAATGCATGTGCATGCCAACTGCACACCACTTCTGAGTTGAAACAAAACAAGCAAGCCTCATATTCTTTCTCAAAGACATTGATAAGGACTAAATTGTGCTACTTACCTCACAGTAAGTGATCTCTGTAATTCTTCTCTACAATCTCTTAGAAAAGAAGTAAAATTTTCTCACAAACCAACAATCTAAACTTAAACATGTGATGTAAAATTACAAGGGCACTGGTGCCCAGATGCATGCTGGTTTGTGTGACAATGTGCTAACCAGTGGGAAGTACATGATTGGCAATCAATTCATGAGGGATGAAAACCAGATAAATTTGGTTTGCATCCAGCAACAGTAGCTGCAGCATTAGCTACACCTAATGGGGTCCAAAGACAGAAAAAGAATCAAGAATAAAGCAACTGATCACCTGTGGTTAGTGAAGGTTATTTCACTTTTTTTGTCTTTTTGCAGACAACAGCCAGGTTTTCACTAATGTCTGAAATGCACATCTGAATCAGAAGAACTTTTAATCGTGCTTTTGCTTGTCCTGAAGAGGATTTTTTTACACATTTTAGGTAACTGATACAGTTTTGGGACAATGCACAGTATTTTACATTGTACATGTAAAATGCACGAGATTTAGTCAGAGCTATTTTCATCTCTAAGTTCTTTGCAGCAGAATCAGCTACAACAAACCACAGTACAAAGCAGCTGTGTGATAAAAATAATACACATGTAAGTGCAAATAAAATAATTTATATCAATGAAATTCAATAATAAATGAGAACAGATAGATCCTGCTGTGATGGTAGGTTTCTAGCTTTCTGTGTGGAGCTTTTAGGACTAAATTACATCTGACCTGGCAAAAATTTAAAAAAAGCTCAGAAGCTCTTTTCAGTCTCAGCTGGCAAAACAGGAGAGTCACATGACTGACTTGTTTCTTCTGATCTATTAATATCATAATTTTCCCAGTGTTAAGAATAATTTTTGAAGAAGAAAATCTCCTATTGTGGTTTTGCATTGCTTTTCCTCTTCAAGATAAGAGCTCTGGAATATTTTACAGTCCCAAGTACACAAAGTATGCACTTACTCAGAAGTAACTGGTTAACTTGAAAGTACATATTCCTAAAAATAGAAGGATGCTAGAAGAGCCATTCTGAATTGAAAAAAAGGGAGGATTTCACAGCTGAGCTGAGGTCATGAGTCTGTACTGCAGTTCTGTTGTAATTTTTTCACTCATAAGAATATTAAATACAACGAAAATATTTCATCCTTGAAAATATATAATCACTGTAGCATCTGTATTATTATCAACACCCTAAAACCAACTAAAACAAACTTAATTCATGTCAAGTTATACTATTAAAGTTATAATTATACCCATTATCATTACCAGTTAAACACATACTCATTGCTGTTCAATCTATCATAGAAGAAACCCTGCCATAATATACAAGAAATTGTTTAAATCCTTTTATTTTCTTTGGAAAAATAAAATTGTCGGGTTCATTGCAGCATTTTCCCACAAACTGTATAATTTCCCCTTGATCAGGCCTGTTATTAAATTGTAATTAATAGCAACATCTAGTTGGAAATTAGTCTGACCTACATTTTGGGTTTGCAGGTTTTTAAAAGATTGCTACACATTTGCTTCACTAGCACATGGAAACCAGCTCATTGCCCTCACAAATAAGAGTACTGACTAACATGGACACACACTTGATTTGCAGACTTTTTATGTTTAACCTTACAAGTATTTACATGTTACACATCATCTGAAAGCTAAAATTCTTGAGATGTGACTACCATTCCAGGCTACAATCTTTACTGTAGATTCAGTAAACACTTATTTCTGATTGGTCACTTTGGAATTCATCTTTGAAGCCTTATGTACTTCATTAGCAGACGATAAAACAACAAAAATGGTCCTGTTACATCAGCAANATAGCAGACGATAAAACAACAGCAAATCAGCAAGGGTCCAGTTAAAGTAGTCCAGTGAAATAGCTGAAACAAGCCTTTTATCCATAAAAAAACAACAAATAGATGTTGTGTAGTGTGTGACAGAAAACTATGCAGAAATGCAGACTGTCATTAAGTTGCAGTGAAATATAAAAGACTTTGAACAAAAAGAAATAAAAATGAGAAGGGGAAAGTAGCCTGAATGTTCTTCTTTGAGAACATCACACATTTTCTTTAATATAAAAAGAAAGAAAAAAAAACATCAATGGCTACCCACAGAATTTAGACAGAAAATCTGAATTTCAAAGGTGATGGAAATTGATTAATGTATGCTCTTTGAAGGCTGGTTACATGGCCAGTTTATGCTGAGATTCACATTTAGACACAAGCATCATCATGCAGATCAAATGAGCAAAAAACCCACCGAGCACATGCAGTGACATTAGATATCTGAAAGCATGAATATAACCCCTATCTGCCTTAAATAAACTAAAAATGATATTCCATAGAAGCACAACAGAAAAAGTACATGCACTATATCTAAAGATGAGGTGGTATTTTTCTGTATTTTTCATAGTTTCCTATAGCCCTTTATAGCCACCATGGCCACAGGTCATGATCATAATTTATGAGCCATTTGAGTCTAAAATAATAAGGGATTAGATATTAAAATTTATGTATGAAAGCAACTCTGTCAACAATGTACACTTAACTCTGACTCATTGTTTTTAGGTGCATTTTCTTGATTCTTTTTCATTCCATCTGGTTAGAATATTGCATCCCAAAGAAACTCTGCAAAATCACCTAAAAAGGCATCTGTCTGAGCAGTTATTACCACCATAGCCATGAGTCATGATCGTAATTAGGATAATGCCAGCAACTGTTGATTACACGGGCTATTTAACATGCAGAAACATGGATTTGGCCTCATGTGCTAGAGGCTTAAGGTTCAAGTTCCTATCAGGGTGCTGATGATATTATGCTGAAATGTTTTTTTAATATATCCCCTACTGATGTCAGCTGCTTATCTGCTTGATATCGATGACACATGACTTACACTACTGTAACTTATTTTGAACTTCAGCAATTTCTTGTTTTTTTTTTTTCTTTGTTTGTTTGTGTGGTTTTTTTTTCTACATTTGTGGTATTATGTATTTATTTTCTNCTTTGTTTGTTTGTGTGTTTTTTTTTTCCACATTTGTGGTATTATGTATTTATTTTCTTTATATACATCGTTCATTTCAAGAGTACTGGCTTGGAAAGAGGGGTGCTTCGAGGATAGGAGCAGCTTGGCAGAATAAAGTGGGAATTCTGATCAAAACATTTTGATTGCGCAAATGTTAAAATTTTAAAAGGTTTGTTTGTGAAGAACATCCACATTTTACAGTTTTCTGTTTGAAAAGCTTGTTTACAGTGCATGGGACAGTGTACTGGTAATGTGCCTCACTGGCATCTTGCATTTGAACAGATAAACTCAATATTAATACATTCAAAAATACTTTTAGTCTGTTGTTTTTGTGAATGCATCCCCTGATGCAGCAAATGGAGCAATACGTGAATACAACAACTTAGGTTAATACAAACTCAGATGTCCACAAAAGAATCAATCAACAAGCTCCACTGTTCCTCAAAGTATGGCAAGATTGTGCTTTCAAGGCAGTACCAGTTGATGTTTTCAGCATCCATTGGTGGAAATATTCATGTAGCCTTGTAGTATTCCATCAAAGCTGACTATGTAGGTCAAATGTCGTTTAGCTAAAACACGAGGAAGTGTGTCTATGGTAGCTGAGAGTAGCAGAGCACAAAAGGTATCTTAGCACCCTAAAATTAAGACAGGAACATGTCAGCTACCAAGATGATTTACATTGTTTATCTTCGCATTGTTGTAGTTTTTATGGTATGTTGGGTTCTGTTTTCCTGGCTTTTGATGTTAGACAATGAAATTCAAGTCATTTACCTGGCACCAAATCACAACAAAAGCTATCTTGTGGTCCTTTTAATGTTCAGATCAGCACTCCATGCATTGGGGTAGTGTTTTGTAAGGTCACACTTTACAAATGCTGGTTCAAAGTTCAGTTTACACAAATGAAAACTGAACTAATCCGCATTCATCGTTTACTATTTGTTTTACAGTTCCAAAATGAGCTACTTCTCATTAATTTTTCATATATGACCTTCTCACCTTTTTGTAGATTTGTACTGTAGATCTCCAAGGACCCAACAACACAAGTTATGTGACTTCTTTAGAACTTAGGTGCCTGTCAGAGACATAAAAACCTAAGAACACACATCCCTCCCAGCTGTCACTATTGATTGAATGTTAACTGGCTGAAAGTAAACTTAACCCAAGAGGGACCAAATCTGATTGATTGCATCCAATTTCATAATAAAGAGATAAAAGCACCAGATTAGTAAAAAGAAACATAACCACATTATTTATTGCATTATTCTCAAAGTACTAAGACCCAAACTATCACTGGGTTTGCATTTAGGTGGGACTGCTGTGACAGTTTTACTGATGTTTTCTGTGCNATGACTGTTGTGACAGTTTTACTGATGTTTTCTGTGCAGGGATTGCTTTGCAAGTTGCGTAAGCTCATACTCTACAAGAGTAAGTTTAAAGTTTAGTTCGTACAAATGTAGAGAGAAAAAATAATCAGGAAAAGAAATAATCAGGATCCTTGCTTCTCAACTCCTCTTCTCAACTGTATAATTACCAGGTTGACTGTTGGCAGACTATCAGTGACTTTAGGGTAAACCAGGCTTGATCTGTCACATACTTAGGTTGGGCATGGAGGAAGACAAGTGAACAGCTCCTGTTGAACTGCTCCATTAAAAATCTGAGAAACCTGATGACTAATTAATAAAGAATTTATTTAGAAGGTGCCCTGGTTGCAGGGGCTTTTGATGATTTACTCCATAGGGTGAAGACAGAGGGTGCTTTATTAATGAACATTAAACTTTGATTTTAGAGCATATGGTTATGGATTCAACTGTCAGTTAGAATGAATGTTAGAATGAAACAGAACCAGTAAGACACACCCGATAACAGACGGGAAATACCACAAATCTGGTCATTTCCTCATGTAGTCATTTATTCTTTTACTTCCAACAGTTTATGCAGCTTGTGATGATGAGAACCTAGGCAATGGGTTGACTTTGGTTATGAGATCAGATTATAAGGTGATCACAAAAATGCTCTTTTTCTTTCTTTTTTCCACCATTTCCTAGCTCTTGTGGCTTTGGTTATTTCTTAGCAACCAATTGTAGGAAGAGACAGCAGGGCTGCTCATGTGTGAATACACCTCTGACAGTCACAATTCAGACACTTCTAAAAACTTCCCATAAACAACAGAGGAGGGCAAAAGATGCTTACAGAGGCAGTAAGTGTAGCCGAGTAAAGCGCAAGTGTTGCTGGAGGAAGCAGCGGTCCATTCAGCAGAGTCCCGGGCTTTATGTTGATTCATTACTCTATTAGGCTTTGTGACAGAGATAAGGACCAGCATGTTTCAAAGTGATAGCTGACCTCTGCGTTCTACCCATCCCACCGCCAACACATCCACAGTGGACACAATTTTTCAAAAAGCCATGCTCACTGACACACAAAGGCATATAGATAACTCTCACACCCACATGTGTATGTCCACAAAAAACCTACCTGACAAGAACATATTGACGGACAGAAAGTCTGAGACAAACAAGTAACAAAGACAAAGAAGCGACACAAGCTACATGACGGATGGATATGTGCTTGTTTGCAAAAAAAAAACAACAAAGTAATGTGTTCACACGCACACACACACACACATATATATATATATATATGTGTGTGTGTGTATACATATAAGTATATACAAAAATGTCAAAGGAAAGGTGGAACACATCAAGAACTCTGCCTTGATTTTCCATTTAATTAACTCCTCTTCCCAAGGAGTGGAATCTGACTTGTAAGCCCTACCATATCATTGGGGAATTTACCATTGGTTGAGGTCACAAAGTCAACTCTGGTTTAGAGAAGAAGTGGAAGTTGAACTTTTCATAAACTAGGATTTGGGAAGTTTTTGAATAGAAAGTCCTACACACCCAAAAATCTGTCAGATTATGACTAAAAACTAACAAATGACCTGATGACCTGAAACCTTCTTTTGTTTTCAAGACTTGCTGTTCTCAATTGATAAGCTAACCTTCCCTACAGGTTTCACCTCTCAAATGGGACAAAGACAGACCATATGGCAGTGGTTCTCAAATTGGGGGGCATGGCAACATGACATGGGGGGCACATGGGGTTGGGAAAAGGTAGCAGAGGAACTAAGATTTTGGCAACTCTGGCTCTTTAAAAGATTGTGGTCCACACACCAGACCACTTGGTGGAAGTAATGCACCTATTTGTTTTTTCAACTGCCAAAAAACATGAAGAAGAAAAACTGTAGAAAAGAGATCAGGGTTTATCAAACCAAGTTGATGCCTCAATGTAACGGTGGAGAAGCTTCTGTTACACACCTGAAAAGGTGTGCAAGATAGTGAGGGCATGGGCTGTGCTACATAACATGGCCCTAAAGGAGTGCCTGCCACTACCACTAGAGCTTGTTGTTGCCCATGACTCCATCGCCTCCTGTTTGAGCCAACTGCTGCTGCTGTACACCAGCGCCAAAAAGTAATGCAACACTTATGAAAACACACAAGAGGCAGGTAGATGATATTCTTATTTATATTCAAGATTATTCTGTGTTGTGCCTATGTCAGTGCAGTCTTTATATGCTGCAACACCTTGGCCACCTTGGTAATGGCACAGATTGTCTCCCTCTGTACCTGCAGGATTTCTTCTGTGAGGAAACAGCAGCTACGAAGAAGCGCATGAGGTGCTGAAAAGAAAAACAAATCCCCCTAAAACATAATTAACTGGAAAAATAACCAAGACATACCTCATGGTCATGTCTTTGACCATAGGCATCCAGTTTGATACAAATGTTTCAAAATAGTTTTGAATGCTGGTTTTTGGCTTTTGTATTTTGTCCAGATTTTCTTTTATATAACAATTATTGAGGGCAGTTTTTTTTTTTTTTTTTTTAAACCATTCATACCCATGCTAAAACATGCCTGAATAAACTGTCTCCCGCAACATGTTGCATGTTTATCAGCAGTGCTCTGGGTGTGTTTCTGTACTACAGTAAAAGCTGACATGTTACTTTTTGCTGCAGGGTGTGCTACTAAAAATTAGTGAGATAGTGAAAGATGATAYCCAACCATTTGGAAAACKCAAACAATTTRATGTGTYATTTTAACGATACARAAGGTGGTGTGCTATTCATAAGTTTAATACTTTTCATTGAACCAGGATGTTAGTTGCTGGGTGTTTTTTTTTTTTTTTATTTTACCCCTCCCTTTTTTTCTTACATTTTGTGCCTGCCCCTGATTATATAAGTCCACACCTTCTCAGGCTTTTCTACTTGTCTGTTATGTTCATCTGCTTCTTTGCCTACCAGCCTATTCATAAGGATTTYTGCTAGGATTTTATTTTACAGGAATTTTATTTATTTATGTTWTGTTTTATTTTTGYAATATCATCATCATTATTGTCATTATTCAGGATAKTATTAAAGTATTTTTGTTTGCMAAACACACCTCCTCAKTCCTGATTTGGGTCWTCCTGCAGCCTCCTCACACAACAAGGTAGGTGTKTCAWAAYYTCAGATCTTATCRTTTAGTRAAACCTGCACCAGAGGTCTTTTTTTTTCTTCTYYTWGCTTTTTACTAAATTTAAAGGTATACATGTACTGACAGAATCAAGCACTCCCAGAACTCAACTTTAAAATTTTTTGATACGGTCAGTTATAAAAACATACATGTATTTANGTATTAAAGTATTTTTGTTTGCCAAACACACCTCCTCATTCCTGATTTGGGTCATCCTGCAGCCTCCTCACACAACAAGGTAGGTGTTTCAAAACCTCAGATCTTATCATTTAGTGAAACCTGCACCAGAGGTCTTTTTTTTTCT
>CM047988.1:6315351-6330172 GCA_026261665.1 Melanotaenia duboulayi | reverse complement strand
TGATGATGTTAATATGTACATGGATAAGCTAATTTAACACCTTTTGGTGAATTCAGCACCTTTTCTACTGCACTTTTCTTAAAACAGTTAAAACACAAACAGAAAATCTTCCAGCTGAAGAGAAAAATAATGAATGTAAAATATAAACATATAAGCATCTTCGACTCCACCATTATTGCTACGTCAGTGTCATACAGTCCCACAGTTCCTCACCCATTTTTATTTTGATGTCAGATTACCTTTAGAAATCATTGTAGGAAACAAATCAGACCAAAAAACTAAGTCATAAAAAAGAGGAGCCGCTGAAAAGGAAGAAAGAATGTGATTGAAAAGAGATGGGATTAAAATGAAACCTCAGTATTTAGGACAGAAGTGTAGACTCAGTAATAGCTTCCTTTCTTTGTCTTCTCTGAATCAAGCTCAAGACTGAATTCCTAAGAAGATTTTGTTTTTAATAAGACCATAAGAACCTCAAAGAGAACAAAAGCAAACTTCTGTGAAGCCACAAAGCCAGTGAAACTAGTTCAGTGTGGTTTGTGCCAGTAGGAAAGTATATGAGAGCAGAAGGAAAGAAAGAGATGTAAAGAAAGCGTCCTGTTTTCAAACTGGCAGGTCAGTTCAATTTCTTCAGTTTTGGGTCGCTAATCGTGAAAACTAAAACACGGGCGGTCTTTCCTTAAACTGAAACAAAAGATTGGATGCAGCTTTGCTTGAAGCTGGCCTTATTTCCGAAAGGAAGCAACTTCATTTTCCCACACTGACTGAAGAGCCTAGTTTTCAGTTGCTTCTTTTTTTGTTGGATTACAACATTACCATAGTTCCACAGAAACTATATAAAATGCAAACACAAAATCCAACCACAACTGATAGCCATCGGCTTGTGATTCATTGTATTGTGTTATTTAAAGGTTGCTTCCACAGCCGCTGCAGTTTGAAACCACATGAAACCAAGAGTTAATAAAAGCCATGACTGTTCTTAGATTGTAAATATTAACTACAGCTATTATAGGGGAGTAAAAGTAGCTAAGAAATCTAGCTCAATAAGTTAGTATACACAGTAAGCTCTACCACCTGCTGTTTTAATGGGTTATTCTTCATTTTCACTGTTACTGTCTTAATAACATGAATCAGTTAGAGGAGTTTGACCATTTAAGAACAGAAAACTTTAGCTAGTTGATACTCAATTTTTCATTTGGTTGTCTTTTCAAGTAAAAATGTGAAACAGAACCTGTTTCGATCTTCTAACATGACAGGACGTGCTGTTTCTTTATTGTAAATATTATTTAAATTAAATATTTAGGAATTTATGCAGTTTCTTGGATAAAATAACTTCTTAAATGTTATTTTTTTTTTATCTGTTTTGTTTGTTTTTACTAAGACATTAAAATAAGAATATTGTTGCAAGAAGTAGTATAAGCTTAGGAAAAATGTTACATAGGCATGAGGGAGCAGAAAACTAGAAACCTTCTTTTTCTTCAGTGTCCAAGAAAATCAGCAGCTTCCGTCATTTAGAAAACGTGTTAACTTCACTTCAGAATACGGAGCTGTACTTTTCTCATTGAAGGCTAAAACTGTTCTGCTTGGCAAAGCTCACATACATTAGCTTGGGGCACTGCATTCTTAGTTCAAATTGGCCTATCAGAGCAGACTTCTAGAAAATGAGTTGACAAAATTATTGCCAAAAAATTTTATTTTATTATCCAATCAAAGCCGTCCAGCGTGTCCTGGGACCGAGCTTCTCACCCTATCCCTAAGGGGGAGAGCCCAGCCACCCTGCGAAGAAAACTCTTTTCACCCACTTGTATTTGGGATCTTGTTCTTTCAGTCACTACCCACAGGTCGTGACCATAGGTGAGGGTAGGAACGTAGATCGACCACTAAATCGAGAGCGTTGCCTTTTGGCTCAGCTCCTTCTTTACTACGACTCCTCCACTTGAGGCAGGACCTCAATGGCGACCCGGAGGAGGCACCCTTTTCCGGCTTTGGACCATGGTCTTGAATTTGGAGGTGCTANTCGAATCAAAGCTGAGAACACACCTAATTGTGTCCTATAGGAGTGCTGCTTTTGAGGCAGGCTTCCTCTTTAAACAGTTGTTCAAGATCACTTTTTAAGTAACACACACTGAAAGGTAAAGTTTAACAAAATGTTAGTGATGTCAAATGAAGCCTCATGAGGCATTGAAGCTTTCCAGCAAATTGGTTCAGAAAATGGATCATTTTTTGAAGCTTCAACTGTATACGAAACCTCTTGCTGGCCAAAGTGTATAAAACAGGCAGCTTTGATGTAATCTGTGACATATTATATTGTGCCCCCAGCAGCACAACACAGCTGTNGTCAGGCAGCTTTGATGTATTCTGTGACATATTATGTTGTGCCCCCAGCAGCACAACACAGCTGTTAGATTAAAAAATAATAAAGCCAACCATAGAATTTGCTTCTGTCAATACAGTGTATTTTCTTGGGAGAAAACAAAAAAAGATAAATAATTCAAAAATTAAAAAATGAAGTAACTTTGTTGTACTAAAAGTTGGCCAAAAGTATATTGCCATGTAGTGTGATACGAAATAATAAGGGTATGGTAACTAATATCGATGTTCTATGTCCCTTCTGTAAAATGGGATTGGTTAAAACATGATGGTGAAAGTGCTCGTTTAAACCAGCACAATGATCAACAGTTCAGGGGAGATTTTATTAATTTCTATTAAGAAACAATATTTTTTTCAACTGCGTTTGGGTGTAGTCGATTTCTCTCTTTTTTGGGGGGAGGGACAACTTCTCCAGCTTTTAAAAACACTCCTTCGTATGAGGCTAGCCGGAGCTGGTACAGCGGAGCAGCAAATCTTCGGATGTAACATGACGTCACTCCAAATGGTAATGGTACATGCCCAGATATGCTAATTGGGAAAATACTTCCTGAACTACTCAACACATGCTCAGAAGACTTGGCGCAGTGTGTCCCATCACTACAAAATTACTCTAAATTATCATTTAAATGTTTAGAATATAAAAACAGATTTAATGAAAAGGAAAACTGAATGTGTGATTATTATCCACTTTTCTACATAAAGGACAATATGCAGATTAAGAGAAAGCTTGTGCTTCTTTACAAATTTATAAGAAAAGATATCCTTTAAAAGACGTGACCCTACTTCACCCACAACAGCCAGGATTTCATTGTGATGTGGAGCCATGTTTCCTCATATCTATACGAACCCTTAGCTTTTGTGTCTGATGAAGGCCAAGTGCTGTAACACTACCTCAGCATTAAAATAAATCATACATGTCTTGGTTGAATGAAGATTGTTGCTGCTAGGCAGCGTTATTAGGCGAAACGGGAGCCTCAGCCAGCCACGTAATCAGTCAGGCCTGTTTCAATAAAGCAGAATTTAACCTCTATCTTCAGTGAGCAGCCACTCTAAATGGCTCACAAATGGGAGCTGTATTCTTTTTCCTCAGGAAAATGTGTCCTTATCACACAACTCAGTGTTTTCCTGAATGACTGTCATATTCTCATCAGCAAAGCTAGTTTAGAATGCATTACACACACATCGTTTAGGCTTTTAAAAAAGAATGGAAACCCGAAAGAAAGGTGTGTGAACCCTGAACTTTGAATCTGATGTAGTTACAGTCATCACCGATGTATGCTTAATATGTCATCACTCCGCCACTCCCCCAGCCTTCTGTCTGACTATTGACCGCTGCAGAATCGCTGGGGCTTTAATTTGTGCTAGTGTAACTAATTGGCTTGCACAGAATTGACATTGATGGGAGGCAAGAAAATGAATTAATGAAGAGCGGCATTGTCAGATTAAGTAGTTCTGCTAAGAAGTGTAAATGGGTACCTGATGTCCCACTGAAATGTGCATTTGCATTGAAAACAACAAAACAAAGCCATTCGCGGCTGTCTGCATGTGAGTGAGTGGGTGGGTGGGTGGATGTTGGTGTGTGTGGGCATCTATTTCTTATGTGTTCCCTTGTGTACTTTTGCATGTATGCTTATGTGTGATTCTGTGTGTGCACTCTTCATCAGAGCTTGTGTAACTAGATGTTCATTTAGTTGACAGCAGAAATCTTTCAAGCGCTGGATGTGCTTTGATGTAAAGTATGTTAACCTTTAAAACAAAGCTGGCCCTGGCCTCTCTCATTCTCCTGTAATTGCTTGCACTGGGTAAGCACACTCGCCTGAAAAGGTTAGCGTGTTCCCTGTCAGTTGTCATGACGAATGAGCAAACATAGCAGGAAATAAAATTAGAAGTTTGGAAAATCTTCCTTATGCTGAAGCCATTGCATATTATTTGCACAAAATAATGCTCTGTTGTTCAATATCTGCAAATTATATAAAAAAAAAAGGGCAAACACTCAGGGAAGGCAGTGCAGCCAGTCAGTAATTTAACATGCTCGGGGAGGAGGGCAGGATTAGTCTGCTACATTAGTATTCACCAGAGTCTAGTTTCTGCTGGCATTTTATGTTTTCTCCCACTTATATATGTGTGTGAATGTGTGTGTGTGCATGTGTGTGTGTAAATTAGCATGCAAAGCAATGAAGATGTATATATCTGGTGTGAATATAATCATGCTGTGCATCTACACATATCCTCTGTGTGAGAGTATGTGCAGAAACATGTATTTGAATTAGAAGTTGGTGTTTCAGTTTAACAGCCATGTGAAAGATTTTGAATCTTTCTCCCTTAATTCTCAATGACCTTAAAAAACTATTTAAAAATTAATAAAATGCATGGTGACCAAAATATATTTAAAAAAATCATGAGCTGAATATTTACCCAGGAATGGTTTTAATAGCTTAAAGATGCCAGTAACAGTGACTCACTGATGATGCAACAGAATCTCTGCGCAAATCCGGTTTCTCTGGCCATTTTTTACTTTTCAAAATAAGAACTTAAACATATAAAAGTATGAAGTTCCAGAAGTCATAGCATTCGTCTACTGAATGAGATGAACATTCTGACATTTAAATAGATTTAATTGCTTAATATTCAGAGTGAGCATCCACACAAAAGTCTGGACTGCATGAGGGTCGCACTATATAAAGAAAACATGCAATATACAGTGTCAATGTTAAATACTGCAATACTGACATGGCTTATGATTTATAAACAGATGCAATGCATAGTTGCATTCCACTTCTTCATCTTTGCATGCTAGTTAATTGTGTAATGGACACAAAAGCAGATTTCTTTTAATATATACCTATGCCTGTCCTATTTCAAGTCAATCTGTCTTTGCAATATTGTGGCTGTCTTCTGTGATTCTGTGAAATTATGATTTTTTGTTTCAATACAATGTGTGACACTAATCTGTAACATATTATTTTGTCTTAGCATTTTTAGTATATCATATTGCAACCATAACTTTAATTCTTTTGCACCTTTATACCATCTACTCATAGCTTTCATCGCTGGCTTTCAACATTTTCATATTACATTTTGCATTGACCATAAAATACAGTGAAATGCCTGCAGACTGAGCAAGAAAACAAAAGAGAAAATGAGTGTAGTCCAAGAGAGCTGAGAAAGCTGAACTCATAGCCTGAAACTTAACTCAATATCTTCCCAAACTGTCAAAGAAGTTGACAAATCAAAGGCCCCACTATGTAAATAACAGGGGGAGTGGTATGATTTTAGTAAAAATGATGAAGAACAGAATAATACAATGGGCAGATTTTGTTGACAGTTGGTGGATGCTTAAACAAGAAACATGACTCAATTCATTTCACCTGCAGTAAGCATGAAAATAGTGCACCAGTTCTTTCAGTCCAAGCGCTACACAGAAAAGCATCATCTAATCATACAGAAACCATTTAAAATGAAGTAAAGGGTTTACAATGTTCAACAGCAAATTACATGAACCAATCAATACATAAAACAATGTTGCATTAATATTGTTTGCCATAATACCCAGCCCCAGCTGGACCTTTTACTTTGCCTGTCTTCATCCTCTGTTAGTGTGTAATCCTTTACATTTTGTCTATACTGCATGTCACCTGCGTGTGTGCTTGTTTCTTTATTTGTTTATACTGACGATCAAAACAGCCTAGGTGATCCCAACAAGACAGTTGGCAGCATTGATAAGCTGAAGGTGAATGACGAGCAATAGCTGCCATCGCCAGAGGCTGGCTCGGGGTTCAGCACCATTGCTTGCTGGACCCTGAAAACTCATTTAGACAGAAGCATTCCTCCCTCACTGGTGATGTGCCATAGGGAACTGATGACACTGGCTTGCCTGCGTGGTTCAGAGCAGTGTTAGCTGGCACCACATTGAGCCAACCAGCAATTTATACTTTAGCCCCAGGCATTAAGCTGAATAATGACATGCAAAAGGAGCCACCATGCTTAGCACCAGACTGCCAGCTTATAGTTTCAACCAATAACTTTGTGGAGTGTTAGCAATCCTTGCCTGTTTAAAATGTGAGTTGACTCTGAGATGATCAAAGGAATGTCCCTCTTTTCTGTCATTGCATCAGGTAATAGTTGTCAGTTGTATTTTCTTTGAGAAATTGCACATTATGCTGCATCTCAGAAGCAAGACACACTTGGTAGCACCTTTAAATCCCACTTCTCAGACAAATTGTGTATACAGTTGTTTTTACAGTGGCACAAATATGCACACTGCCTTTTTTTATCACAGGCCCAGTTGTCTCCTCTATCCCTGTCCAGTTAAAGATGCAACAGTGCTGTCAACATGCTGACTCAGAGTCACCCTTTTTAAACTGTTTTGTCAATTTACCAAATACGACATTTACCATATTGGGCATGGCATGTTCAGAAACTTCTAAAGAGGACTTTAACATCAAGACTAAATTAATTCAGAATTGCTGTAAATCAAAACAAACCATACATAGGATGATTAAGAATTAGGCTTAGTTCCCCCCACAGTTTGAACAAAAACACATCTGTATCACAGATAATTGACATGCGGCTCAGTGCCAGTGAGTAGGAAGGCTTTTTGGAATGCCTCCCAGAATATTTTCTCAGTTTCTTTTTTTTCTCTTTTCAGATTGGAGGGAGCAGACATAGAGGAGGTCACCCTTATCATAACCTGAAGGAAACAAGACCTAGAGCATGACCCTTTGTTTGTCTACAGTGCCAAAGAAGAGCCAAGGAGAAGCCTCCCTGGCCAGAGAGTTTCTGCTTAAAGCCGCACTGAGGGGCTCAAATGTTCCCCTGACTTTACCAGGAGGCTCAGTCCAACCCATCTGCCAGCTCAGATAACTCTCTGATTGTTGGCAACCACATGTTTGAGGTGACTGTATGTGACTGTCGCTGCCTCCCATTCTCGTGCAGCAGCCACCTCTTGCAACTCTTGCGATCTGCATCATGCAGTGGAGACGGCGGCACTGTTGTCCTATCAAGATGACCTGGACCATCAAACGTTCTATCTTTCGGACCCACGTAGCTGGTCTGTTCTCTCTGGCTCTGCTTTTCACCATCTTTTTATTTTTTAGCCACCAGGACTGGCTGCCGGGACGCAGTGGGCTTCGCGAAAACCCGCTGACCTACACTGTCAGGGGTTTCCGCAATCCCAAGGGAGAGGCCAACCAGAGCAGCTCCCTGAGGAGCCTGTGGAAGGAGGCAGGTTATGCAGCGCCAAAGCCTCTGCTTAACTTTAGCTCTCAGCAGGTGGAAGGAGCAGTGGGAGAGGTAGGAGGAGGGGGAGGTGGAGCCAGGAAGGGTGTGAGACTTGGGGACTCTATGAGTACTAATAACAGTTTACAACAGGAGATGGATGTAGGGGGGAAACTCAGTGCTCAGCCCTACCGCTACATCATGAACGAGCCCTTCAAGTGCAGGGATAGCAGCCCTTTTCTCATCCTCCTCATTGCTGCAGAACCTGGACAAGCTGATGCCCGCAACGCAATTCGCCAGACATGGGGAAATGAGAGTTTAGCAATGGGTTTGGGGTTTGTTCGACTTTTTCTGCTTGGTACAGGGAAGAGTTCAGATGCCTTCCTTCAAAGAAGCATAGAGGAAGAGAGCAGTGTTTACCATGATATCATTCAACAGGATTATCAGGACACTTACTACAACCTGACCATCAAAACCCTCATGGGCATGAACTGGGTGGCTACCTATTGTCCACATGTCTCCTATGTGATGAAGACAGATAGTGACATGTTTGTCAATACAGAGTATCTCATCCAGAAGCTGTTGAAACCCGAGCTGCCGCCCAAGCAGAAGTACTTCACTGGCTACCTGATGAGGGGCTACGCACCAAACCGAAACAAGGACAGCAAATGGTACATGCCACCGGAAGTTTATCCAAGCGAGCGCTACCCAATATTCTGCTCAGGCACAGGGTACGTGCTCTCAGGGGACATGGCCGATTTGATCTATCAGGCCTCTCTCAGCATACGCAGGCTGCACCTGGAGGATGTTTATGTGGGGATTTGCCTGGCAAAGCTTCGTATTGACCCGATGCCCCCACCCAATGAGTTCCTCTTCAACCATTGGCGTGTCTCTTACTCCAGTTGTAAGTACAGCCACCTGATCACATCCCATCAGTTCCACCCCAATGAACTCATCAAGTACTGGAACCACTTACAGAGCAACAAGCACAATGCCTGTATTAATGTGATCAAGGAGAAGAATAGCAGATACAGACACCGAAGGTTCCACGGAGAGAGGCCTTCATGATGGATCCTGTATCTGCAAACAACCTCAAAAACAAAAGAAAGAGAAATAAAAGGGATGGTTGGTGTTTGGGAACTGTCATTGGTGGAGGAGATTCTGACCTTGGCACTATACACTATCTGGGGAAAAGCACATTGTTTTTGTTATTGTGTAGAGTTGATAAGCCAAACTATTTTTTTAATTTTAAAAAGGTATTGTAAACCTGTTGAGCTATTTCTAAAAGGGGACGTGGGGAACAGGACTGTGTGCATGCACAAGCAAAGCTGCAGCTAGACGGTGGTGTTAATGATAATTCAGGTGCCAACTAAAAGGTGGTAAATCACATTCTCAAGGGTAGTGCAGTATGTTACACTCTACAGATATAAAAAAAAATAAAAAAAAAATAAGGACACTGTTGTGTTTACACAGACAAAGGGAAATGTAAATGTATTATGTTAAGAATAAAAAAAAAAAAACTACCTAAATAAGAATGAATGATATGAATCTCTGACGTTGACCAGTTATGCTGCCCTGTTTCTCAGTGGTTACAAATCTATCAAAGCAAACTCTAAAGAGTTGTTTATCTGTCATATACTCTATTTTGTTTTTAAAGAATCATCACGAAAGCACCGAGAATCACATCAGAGATGACTCAGATTGTATTTTCTAAAGCTTACATTGAGTATGATCGCACTTGAGTAAATGTGCAATGAATCAATAAAAAAATGAATATACTGAAATGATTTGTTTTTGTAGCTGTCTTTGTATTCTGTCTGAGATCCTTAGATCCTTCATGACTTATCCATCAGAGCAACTCATCACTGTTTTGATAAAACATGTCACTGGCAGCGAATAAAGGGCTAAGATATGATCATTAGTTTTCTGACTTTCAGCAGATTTGTTCTCTGATTCAAATGGGTATTTTTGCTAGAAAAATTAAAACTTGTTTGATTTACATTATTGAAAACATGAATTATGTAAACAATCCATCGCTGAACTTCTAAACTTGTATCCATATTAGCAGCAAAGACTGATTTTGGAACCAGCTAGTTGCAGCAAAAAGTCAATTTTACCAGTAATGGGGGTGTTGATTAAGAGCTCATCATTTATTTAAAGAAGATTGCAGCAAACACAGATGCTGCTGAGAGGAGCGTTTGATTATCTGCCAGGTTTATTGGTGTGTCAATAACAGAACTAGTTAGCTGTTACAACTTTTATCTTGCCAATTTTATCTTCTTTCATAATTTTGAAAGAGCTGTATGATTATGTAATTGACGGTGTTTTGCAATTCACATAGAAAATAATAAACTAGCTTTCTAGTTAGGACTAGATCTTTTACCACTGAACTGTAAACTGTAAGTAACTGAAACAAACGTGCATGCAGAAGTAAAACAACAGCCACACAGAGCTGTCAGAAATGGTCCTAAAGGTAATTTCAGGGCACTGCTTTCTCTTTAATTTTAAAGTGCAAGATTTTTCCTAACATGGTCGCAGTACTGTCATTTTGTAACAGAGCTTTGAAGGTTTTCATGGCCTTTAAACAACCATTGGAAAGAGGCATGAGGGTGGGCAGTTTGAGGGGAAACCATGCAGCAACGGACTCCAACCTAGGATTTGTGGTGATGAGGACCTTCGGCCTTAATATGGGTCACCTGAATTTAACTTTTTAAAGCATGATGTCCCATATTTGGGGGAGTTTGCGTACAGATGGTGCCAAACTCTGCCAAAACGGCCACTTTGAAGAGCTCGTCTGAACATTCCTGGAATGTCTCTAATTTTTCTGCTTCACTTTATCAGAGTTGCCCTTTAAAGAGATGATGCTCACATATTTTATGATTTCATAGATGTTAAGAGCTGCACCTGCTGCATCTTTCCAAAAGGATATTCATATTCATTCCTACTTTTTCTTTCCTTTTTTTAAGCAAGCCTGGAACTTCTTTCATTTTTCCTATGTGCCAACTTCATTTATTCTTAAGAATGCATAACAATTACACATCTGAACAAATTTGTCCCCTTTACTATGACTCCAAATGTTTTTAAAAAGACCCTGGAGATGCAGAGATACATTAATTTCATCGTGGGTATCTATCTTTTAGTGGACACCTAAAAATCAGGAGTTTTAGTGTGTGTGTTTTGGCTCTGATAAAACACCTTTTTAAAGGAATATCATGTTTTGTTCTGAGTGCGTGCTTGCTTTTTGAAAGATTTATTTGTGACTGCATTCTAATGTTTTCAAAGAGCTGGTAGTTAGGTTTAATAACCAGCTAGAAGTCTTGAAATGGAGCAGCATCTCATGGGAAATTTCAGGCAACTACAGCTCCTCTCCTGCTTCTCACATGATCTGCCTCACTCTCCAAACGCCTTCTCCCAAACATGCCCATCCAGTCTGGGTGGTCTATAAAAGCTGCAGAATTCCTGTCCCATCTTTGCTGCTACTGTCTGCCTTTTTCAGCCCCTTCACCACCCTAACATCCACATAGAGGCTCATCTCTACTATAGAATTGAAGAAGCATGTTTACAAGAAGTAATTGGATCTGAATCTAGATAATAAACTTTAGTCATGTTCTCAGATTTATAAACATTTTACATTAGTTGTCCAAACAGTCATGATGATGATGTTTGTTTGAACAAAACCAACTGCAGGATGAGGAAAGCATCCAATTGGAAACTCTGCTGTTTGAAGAAACATCAGGTTACTAGGCACTCCTGCCATGTGGCCCAGGATACATTTGCATTCAAACTGTGATGTGGCTTCAGCTGCCCTCGATGAATCTGATATAAGGAAATGGATCAAAATGTTCCCTCATAGTATGCAAAGTGCAGTTTATTCTGTACTTAATGGCATGATCTGATCACCTAGGCCAGTGGTTCCCAACCTGGGGTCCAGGAACCCCTAAAGGGGGTCCCCTATAGAGCAAAGGAGTTCCCTGAGGCTTTAAACATTCAAAGCCATTGTGATTAAAGTCCACACCTTGTACCTATTTTAAGGAAGAAAAAAAAAGTAAGGCTATATGTTGTTAACTTAACTCCGGCTTTATGGAAGGACAGGGCTCAGCCATGGCTTTTCAGTATGTGCATGAAGGTGGTCCCCAAGAAAAATAAACTGGAACCACTGACCTAGGACACATGTTAATATCTGGTATAATCAGCCTCACAGACCCCTTCACACTTCATGTTAGACATCACTTTTTAGTGGCTTACCCAGCGACGAGTCCTGCATCATCTGTACACAAAACATACAGAAAGTCATGCAGACATAAAAGAAACTTGCCTCTGCAAAATCATTCCTTTAAAAGTTGGTCTGGATGTGGAAATATGGACGGTTCATGTCTGTCTGCATGACTATAATTAGTTTTTTGTTATAGAATGTATTATTTAGAGAGCCCAGACTCCTCCATTATTTTGTTATAACTCCCATTTGGATGCATTGTTACCCAACAATTATACCTCCTAAATGCATTTTCCCTTTATATGAACCAGGCAAATAATCTTTCACTAAAAAACAAACAATATTCATTAAGGAAAGTTAATATTGTATTCAACAGACTGTGCAGAAATGCATTAATGTAGGAACGTAAAACACTTACAGGAGTTCAGGTTGGGCAGAAACATGGGCACAAGCAATCTCAAGGCTGAATGATGAGAAATGAATGAAACAAACTTCTCAATGACCTCAGGGAACATGAAATATTCAGCTGCAAAACACCTAAGTTTATATTTTAATTATAAATGTGTGTGCTTTAGATTAGCTTCCAGAGTTACCTCAGATGGAACTAAAATTTCAGCACACACAAGTGAGTGTATTTATAGTTGTGTGTGCATGCTATGATGAGGGGTGGGGNCTCCGTTGCTTAGAGCCACCAACAAAAAGAGCATATAATTGGGTGATGACTTGAAATAGCATATATCAGATTAGTGTAATTTAATTAAACTAATGGAGATCAGGGCTTCTGCACTATTTTCACAGAGACTACACAACTGTCAGTCTTGTTATAATCACCTAGATGTTTGAGTGATTCTGTAAGGGGCACAGAATTTAGGTGAAGTTCACTCTTTGCTGTATTTTAAGCAGTTAATCACTGAGCAGAAGAGTCTTAAGGGAGAGCGAAGCTGAAATGGTGAAGACGGCAGAGAGAAAAAGAATATCAAGATGTTCATCTTAGATAAACTGCACAGCAGCAAGCAATTACTTGATGCTCAAGCCACAGGCAAGGAAGCAGTGGCTTTATTTGTTACTCTGTGCTGTCATGTGACAGTTAAAACCCTCATATCAGTGGTTTAGTTTTACATCACTGCTTTATAACAAAAAAAAGTGTTCAAAGGTGTTTGTCAGCTTTATATTATCAAAAAAAACTGTAAAATGTGTATTTCAGTTTAATGGAAAGCTTTTTTTTTCTCGCTCCAACTGGGCATTTGGTCAAAAACCTGTGTAAAATGCATAAACGCAATATATATTCTTATTCTGATTCTGTGATTATCAGAATATGTGTTCTTTTTAATTTAGTAGGAAATTAAAAAAAAGGCAAGTTTATTTATATTGTGTAAGGCAGTCCAATGTGTGTTACATAATCAGAAGAAACAGACATACAAGGGAATATATGTTTATTTAACATATATATGATATAAACAGACATAAACATCAACATTAGAATACATAATTAAGGAAATATATTCAAAGGTTCCAAAGCTTAGTTGACAGCAGGGGCAAATAAAAACGTTTTAAAGCACAGTTTAATAATTAAGGATTGGACTTCAGTTTTTCTGGTAAGTTGTTCCCAATAATTGGAGCATAAAAAATAAATGTGGATTCTCTTTGTTTTCTTTTAAAGCAACACTTCGTGTGTTTTCTGCTCTGTAAACTCTATGTTTGTTATTTGTTTTAATGGCAGACTGACATTCATTATGAACATTCCTCAAACCATCGTTCCCCAGCGGTCTTCCAAGCCGGAGAAACCGGACTTCACAACCTTTTGTTCCATCCCAGGACATCACACGAAAGCTACATTTTACTTTATAACACCACATCACATGTCAGCAAATAGATATCAACAAACTGGCGATTTTGGACAAGTAGTCATGACAGATTGAGTAAAAAACCCAAGAGGACATTATCAGAGGACTCAAAGAAGAAAAGAGAGAAAGTGACATGAGATTAGTCAACAGTGGACTGACTTCTACTGGCTAGAGAGAGCTCACAAAAGAAATAGTGTGCAAGACAGATGCCAAATTAACTTTTGTTAGGGTAAATAAAATTGTGGAAGTTTGCCAAAGTTTATTTGTGTTGCTTTAACTTGAATCAGCAAACTTGAAACAGATGATCTTGATGGCTCATATGGTGTCAGCACATCAGATGCAAATTTTGGGGAGAAGACATAAGCAACAGCATTCTGGATTAGTTGCAGTGGGGATTATTTTTAGAGAGACTTGTAAATACACCATTACAGTAGTCAAGACTACTGAAAACAAATTATCATCAGTCAGCCTTCAGTCCCCGTATTGTAGGAATTTTCTTCAGCCAGTAAAAAAAACAAACATAAGAAAAACGCGCAGTTTAAAGGCAAAACAGAAGGAACATCCACAAAGAAACTTATTTGTAGGTCTAACTTTTCTTCACAATGGTATTTAAGAAGTCTTACTTTCTTTTTTTTCTTTTATTTTACCTGTCCTGTCCAGCATTGTAGCAAACAGAAAGATGGTCTGGCTGCTGTGTTGTACCAAACAAGATGAGCTTTATAGGTATCAGGCTCCTCTTGATAATCTCATTTTTTATTTCTTTATTTATTTAAATTAGTGCTGGGCAAYGATTAAAATTTTTAATCGCGAYTAATCGCATGACCTGCTACGATTAATTGCATTGTTACGCACAAAATGTCTCTTTCCATTAAAAGAAGGCCTACCGCTATATAAAGAAAATGCAGTAAATTTAGGTTTACAAACATCAGGGGTTGTAACTCTTTTGCTGCAAGTGCCTCTCTGGACCTTCGACAATACGTGGCTAAAATATTTTTTTAAATCTATCTTTCTTGTCGTTAGGTTGAAAACCAGGGACTTTTCTTTTTTTACATCATTCTTCACAAATATCTACATCCCTTAGAAGAAAGTCTGTTTATCCTCTTTTTAAAAAGGTTTTATGTTTTTTGTTTGAAACCTAAAAATGGAAAAAAAGAAATGTGGTTCTTCAAAAATAACAAAT
>CM047988.1:6291390-6315189 GCA_026261665.1 Melanotaenia duboulayi | reverse complement strand
GAGACTTTTGGACTATAGATTCTCTAAATTTTCATTTTTAGCTTGACTGCACCTGCAGCCTTCACTACTGGGAGTTAAGGGGTTAACATCTTGTTTCCGGGTGTAGCGTCAGATGTGCAACTAAACATGTGTGGTATCCACAGAAAGTCCAGAATCTCAGCTACCAGCTCAGCAAAACCATTTCAATGACAACTCACAGTTAAGACAACAAATAATTCAAAGACGAGGTACATAAAGCCCGAAAAATATGTAAACACAGGTGATGTTTCCCTGTGTCCACCCGACGGCAAATGACTCTGTTCTATTCTCTACTGAAAGCTTCCATCTCACAGATTCCACAGCTGGAATTTTCATCTGGCTATGACCAAGATTCACCGAACCAGAGGCAGAAGAAGGCCCGATTTATGCTTTACATTTGTAAACATCAGAAAGCGTGTCTTACCTTTGCTGTCTTGCATAAATTAAAACCGCATTTATTAAAAAAATAATAATAAATTTAAAAGTTTCTCATTGCCTTTTGGGAGCAGTTTACCATCCAAAAATCACAATGTTCTGCCATCTGTATGGGTTTCGAAGAAGAGAAACGTCGTTTCTTCTTATTCTTTCTTAAGTTCCAGACAGATAACGTCTCTCCATTCTAATAAATCCGCTCTCTTCTGATTACATTAGACGCATCACTGTAGCAGGGAATGGAGACAGGGACGCCATGCTTCTATCATCCAAGCCAGCGGCTAGCAAAAAAAAAAACTTAACACACGATTAAAAAAATTAACGGCGTTAATAAAGCGTTGCCTTAACACGCGATTAACGCAATAACGCGTTAACGTGCCCAGCACTAATTTAAATTTGTTTCATCTTCTTTATTTTGATTTATGGAATTTTTGTAATTGTGCTGGACCTGACAAGAAGGGAGAGAAAAAAAGGAGAGAAGTAAAAAGGAAAGTGGAAAATAGGAGGAGAGAAATATACAGTAGATAGAAGCAATGACCCTTTAATTGAACCTAACACCAGACAGCCAGCTGCAACACCTGTACAGAAACACAACAGAGAAATTCTCACAGCTTTTACAGGTAAACTAAGCTGTCAATCATCAGGAGTTTGTAAAAAAAAAAAAAAGTAATGAAGACAGCAACAATAAGATGTATGAAAATTACAACGACAGTACCAACGACACACACATAAAAAAAAGAGGTAAAAAAAATGTATATAACCAAAATAAAATTAGATTGTGTATAAACTCGCTGGACAACTCAGTGACTTTGTCAGCATCATAGTCTGTATATAAAAGATGGATGGAGCCTCCATGACGTCACCCGTAGGTTTCTGAAGAGCAAAAGTGAAGCTCGTCGTTCCCACCATCGCCATCTTGGTTGCATCATGTGTGTTGATAGTCCTGGAAAATCCAAAAATGGGCAAAGAGGTTGAGCTGAGAGGGGGGGCTGTGAAGGTGGGGGTAGATGATTGACAACCATCACTCTGAGCTGCCTGTAGCTAAGCGCTAACCGAGCTAACCCAGAGCAATGAAAGCTAACCAGCCAATGGAGGTAGGTGGGCTTAAGTTAAAGCACGCTATTAGCCGGCTAAAAACCGCGGTTGTACTGCACTCTCCCTTCTTTCTGCGGATACCTGTCAATCAAAAGGACACGCCCCTAATTATGCCAAATTTCAAGATTAAATAATAGCCAAACGGATCAGATAGAAAAAAATTCACCTCCTCACAGTTGTCACGAAGATAAACTTGACCTACTAATCCTAAAATGGATTTTTGTACCAAATAAACGGGTTTATTTCTGCTATGATTTTGGCTTTTTTAACATGGGAGTTTATGGGGATTTGCTCTGTTTTGGAGGCAGCCCCTAGCAGATGAGTGAACTGCAATTTTTTGCACTTGTGCATTTTACAAGCAGAGGTTGCCGCTTGGTCAGCATGCAGAGTATGAGGAATGAGAGCTGATCAGAGATGAGTGTGATCGTGCAAATGTGACCATGCCTCCACGGAGGTTAGAGGCAGACTAGGTAAAAAAGAAGACCCAGACGAACAGCAGCAATCCTGGAGCACAAGCCCCAAGAGCCCAGAGGGAGCCCACCTCAAGGCAGAGGGTCCGCCCCATGCCCAAGAGGACCAGCCCCCGCCCCAGCGTGGATCAGCACCCAGCCCAATGTTCCCAAATTACCCCTTGACCCCTAACTCAGTGTATGTCCATGTACATCACAGTCAGTTCCGATTGCAACATAAATTATTACTTGATTAATTTTAGCCAGCTAGTCCTTGAGCTTTAATTTGGCTAAATTAGCAAAAAATGTGACTAGAACTTTTAACTGTGTTAAGAGTTTCAGCATCTTGAGAAACCTGGGGCTCTTAACTGTTAAATAACAATCTATCTTTCGTTAAAACAGTTACCACCACTTTAGTGACTCTTTCCCCTCTAAGTTAGAGGGTGAAGTTAACAGCAGCTTCTCAATTCTTGAATAGTCTGGCTGACTGTGGAGCTTAAGGCTGCAGACATCAGATATCAGGTTAGGGGAGAAATGTAAAAAAAAGAGCTCTTTGTGTTATATTCTGAAATGATTCAATTTTTACAATCCTGACTGTACACATAACATGCATCTCTGAAAAAGTATTTCCTCTGGGGAAAGTTTTCAATCAAATTTTCATTTAATCCTGATTCTACCCCAACGCAGTTTTGAAATGTTGCTATGAAGTCACTTCTTTTTTGTTTTCTGACAGTTTGACATAATATAAAAAACAGGGATAGTTGGGATTGCCATCAATCCAGTGACCCCACATTCATAAGATTAATGAGTGAGTGTACAGTACATGAGGTCTGTTAAAGCGATGCCATTTTTCACTGTTATTTACAGTACTAAACCCTTTGAGCCCTGTGCTTATTTTTTAAGCCTCTGCTTACAAATTACATTCCTATAATGAAATGAGTAAATCTCTGCAAGGCAAGACACGTTTCTTTGTCTTTGTCAAAATGTTTGTAACCATAAGATCTTTTTGAATAGTAAAAGGAATACTAGTAAGATATTTCAGTGTGAATCTTAATATATGTGTTAGTGTTGGAAAAAAATGTAGCTCAAAACTACTTTTCAGTAGAATATGAAATGATGTTCTGTCAAATCATAGAATAACACGTGAACATTATCCCTGCAAACATTAATTTTCATCAGGTAAAGTGGAACCATTTCTGTGCAAAGAATTCACACAAGGTCTCCATTTTGCCACAGTTGGACAACAGCTGTCTTCAATGTCCCCAATTGGTTGACCCCAGGCTTTAAAAGGTTAAGAGATCCAGTAAGATACTGATGTAAATCTACTGCAAATTGGCATCCATTTCTTTCAGTGCCATGGAACAAAGTTGTTGTTTGTCATATTGGAAATCAAACCTTTTTGGAGGTTTTAAAACCTCACCTTCATTCAAAAAGTGAGAAATCAGTTTCTGTGGTAGCCTCAAAAGTTTGTGAGCTATGGGATTCCTACTAGGATTGAACCCTGTCTTAAAGCCTTCAGGCAGGTTAACCACTTATAAGGAAAATTTTAACAAAGCAGTCATATAATAAACCAATCCATGTGGTCAGCAACCTAACATGGTACAATTTGTGAAGTACTCAACTGGTCTCAAGTATTCATCACCATCCATTAGTAATGATTAAAGTCATTATAAGAGGATATTGGGAATAAGGTTGGGTATCATTCATGTGTGCCCCACACAATCAGAGCAGCAAATTACCAGCATCCGGAAGCACTCAGCCCTCCAATAAATGATGAAAATGAAGGAGAGTGTGAGGAAGAAAAGGGCAAGGAGAAAAAGAAGGCTGAAAGTGGAAAAAAAAAATCCAGGTAGCGATAGATAGACTCTTCTCCTCTCTAAGTGGAAGAGGCATTGGTAAATGAAGAAGGAAAGCATGGAGTAAAGCCAGGTCACTGTACAAGTGACAAAAAAAAAGGATGAAGAAGAGAGAAAATTAGCAGGAAGGAGGTAGTGATGAATGAAGGGGAAAGGAGCAGTGACTGATCAGTATTGAAAACCTGTGCTGCTGTAAATGTGGCTGAAAAAAAAGGCTAACGGTGGTAACGGATTGAGATGTCTGCCGTGATGGAGTGGAGGCTGCGGCCTGGCTTTAACATCATGGCTCACTGTTCCTCAGAAACCAGAGACGAGAAAATACACTTGAAGAAGAGACAAATTCTCTGACCTTTCTGTAACAGCCAGGCCTGGAAGCTGACTAATACCTCTGTGCAGGCATGACTGATAAATCCTAATGGAAGTTTTTGGTGAAGAATAACATCATTTGACAAAAGGGACTGATACATGCTTTCTGGTACTATGACAAAAACAATTCCAAGCCTCTGAGCTGTATGACTGCTGCTTTGCAAAGCTAAATTAGATCCAACATTGATTTGCTGGTTATGATAGACTGTTGTTGTTTATTGTTTGAAATGGATTCCATATATTTTTACACTGCTTTACCTGTGTAATAGTGTAGATTAGTTAACCAAGAATGCAATAAAAACTGAAGATGCATAAAATATTGTGTATAGTTTGCTTATGAAGAAGAATGTCAGTTTTACAAAGGGCATTTAAATATTAGAAACATGTTAGCCAAAATTATAAAAGCTGCAACATATGAGGCCATTTATGATACTGAACTAGGATATGTATATATTTTAAATAACTATAAAAATAACCTAAGTCGTGAATAGTCTAACACTTAATATTAGGTATCTTCACATATGGCCATCTTTAAAGCACTAATAGCAGGAAAATACCAAGACTTTGCCAAAAGACAAAACCTGTACTTTATACTTATGTTGCACTAAGACCAAATACAATTTAAACTGTGTGGGTGGTGCAATTACATATAAAATCAATGGAAAAGAAGCAAATAGATGCAATTATGTGACATGCAAATAGTACAATGCAAAACCATGTCTGTCCAAGTTAGATTGTTAGATGTTATACTGATTCTAACGGACATGTTGGTGAATGCGTGTGTTGTCTTACTTTCTGGAGGAAAAGGATAGTAACATAAAGCTGTTTGACTAAATGGGCGTGATCAGATTGTGCCCGCAAGATAGGTGCATCAACAGAAACAGAGTGGAATATTATAGTTGCTGCGCATTAAAGCTTCATTAACAGAAAGGATGCACAGTTTATATTTCTATGCCGCCTATCTGCAGAGAAGTGGAAGATGTGGGCTGTTTTTGATGCAGCAGCCACCAAAACTAAACCCAGTTATAGACCTATTGAAGATTTTGTGTCAGATAGCTGAAGGGGGATTGTGTTTTGAAACTACAATAATCACAATCTAAATCATCCTTTAAACCATTTGCCCCAGTGTGACAGGACCTCTTTTGCTAGATTTGCCACTTTTCTCTTGGGCAAAACAACCTGCTGCAGAAAACAGCACGCATACTAGCATCACATCACTTGCAAAGCTTGATGAAGCCGCCTATTTACCTTAGTTTCCACAAGACTCTCTTACAGTCACCACTACACTAAAGCATCCTATGTACTAAGGTTACAACTCCTTAATGCTTCCAGACAGATGGCAGATCCCAGCCAACACTCAAGGACTCAGTGATGAAGCGGTGCCAGCAACAAGCTGAAATCTATTTATAAATATAATTTGACAGTGATGCTCCACAATGCAGGAAAAAGTGCTGGACATTCAACCTGCCAGGGCTCTGATAAACAAATCCAACCCTGTTAGCACTTTGAAGAGCCCTATATGTGTGGTGCTGTTTGTTTGGCCACTAGCCACACAGAGCAGTTCCAGTGGAAGAAAGCCATTGTTATATAACAGATACACAGGCTGCAAGCACTGTAATATTCACAACACAGAAGTTAATGACACGCAATAAGGCATAATTTCTCCACTGCGGGTGCATTTGCTGATTTTGGTTTTAATTTAAACTAATATGCTTTAACATTTTCTGTCTCTGCCTTGCAGGACAGGTAATGGGACAATGCTTTTTTCTCGTGGTGGTTTTGATCCTGCAATCCAGCATGTGGCCACGTAGTTAAAGTGCTGACACTCAGCATTAAAGACTTATGGCCCTCTTTTAGGACAATGCAGCAGATGATCCTGAACATGCTGAGAAAGCAAAAATGATTTTTTTTTCTTTTTCTTTTTTTCTAATGGCTTAACAACAAAGATTTTTGTTTTGTTTGTTTGTTTTTTGCCAGCAAAGACATACTAAAAAACAAAACATACTAAAAATGTATTGGAAATAGGATCTGTGCATTCAAGATCTGACAAAAACATAATCAGATAATACACGGACAGTCACTTTCTGTGAAGGGTTTGTTAACCTGACATTAAAAGCCACATCTTTACAAAAAAAGTTGTTGGATAATTTTATTTTTATTGTTTTCTCACATTGTCCATAGAAAAAAGAGATATATTCATATATGGAACAATAGTTAAGCATAAATAGACACAACAAGCCAATATCATATAGATTTTTTTTCTTTTTTTCATTAATAAAACAAGCAGAGGGTAACGGGGATAGATGTAAAATGTTGTTGTAACACTTGCAATTGTTCCAATAAGGGGGAAGTTAGGGGGGGATCATTTAATTCACACTGCACATGTTAAGTTTAGTCCTTAGTCTGCATGTGGAAAATTATTGCATTGAAGCAAAAACATCAAAATCTATGAGGGAAAATATAATTTTGAGGTAAGATAGTAATTTTATTGTCTTTTTCTTTTTTTTCACTCTTAAATTATTTATGTGGTTATGCTTTATAGTTACATTTGTTAAACATATATCATGCTGATTATGTGTCTGTTTAGCTGTCTTTCAAGCAGGTTATTTGTTTCTAATGTTTTAGTTAGCTTCATGGCAAGCTCCCTCTTCAATAATGCAGTCATGGACACACTTGCATGGGGCAGGTTGTAACAGTTTAAAAATTTGTTCCAGTTGACTACAAATAAATTTTAATGAATGTTTATGCATAAAAATAGGATTTGATTGACAGCATTTTGTTTTAGGGCACATTCACACCAGGATACTCGGGGGATTTTGGATGGTTTGGTTTGGGAAATCAGAAAATCTTCACACCTTTGGTTTTGTTTACTTTCACAATGCATTTTACTCAAGTGGACCAAAACACTTTTACCATGTCACACTAAAATTTTAGTGTAGTTTAAAGAAGCACTCCATAGCTTTTGAAATTGTCTCAGTGATGTGCCTCCCATCAACAGCTAATTAAGCATCCATCTTGCATCTTACCTTTGCTGTGAGCTCTCTCCAGCCAGCAGGAGATAGTCTTATCGCTTTTCTCTCAATATTGTCTTCTTGGATTTTTTTGCTGAATCAGTCATGATGTGCGTTCAGAATCAACTGGTGTGTTAATATCCATTTGCTGGCATGGGAAGCGAAACACAGCTGCAACATCATGCGGCGTCCCAGATGAAAAAGTTGTATAGTTCGGTTTGTCAGCCTCGGGATGCTACTGGGTAACGACAGCTCCAGAAATGTATTTAATAAATGTCACTGTGCCAATAAACGAGTCCAGAACGTGGAGTTCTGAAAAGTTACGTAGTGCATCTTTAACACCTATGCTCTGTGTGACAACAGCATGTTACAACTGACCCTGACTATGGGGTCAACTGTAATATTTCATTCCTTGTTTGTGAGATCAAGCCATGCATTTTCTATTTGTGTTGCACAGGCAGTTTCCATGCCATTTATTAGCAGACACTTGAAGCTAGTTTGCATTGCCACTTGAACACAGAGGGTTAAAAATCGTTAGAACCGCACCCAGTCCCCCCTACCCTGTTTAGAAGGAAAAGACACACTCCAACAGTTATCACACAATCTAAGCGATAATATTAAAAGATGGGGTTCCAGATTATTAATCATTTGAACCTCCTCAGGGTGTGACAAGCATGTTTAATTTATTACCTATTTCTAAAACCAGCTTCTCCATTTGCTATGAAGAGTGTGTTCACATCAGGTATACTCAGATTTTGTTAATGTATCTGGTGTCTTTTTTGTTTTATTTTTTTCATTTTGATTTTAAAGTGATGTGGTTATGCTTCACTTTGTGTCTGGGTGTCATCTTTAAATGAATTTGACAATTACATTTAAACAGTTCTTTTATTTGCAAAGAAAAAGTTACAGATACCTTTTAATGCTTGAAGGGATTTAGGACGATATCACAATTACTTGAAATACTGTAAATCATTCTACTCTACAGACAGTCATCTGGTAGTGTTATTGATCTTGAATGGCCAACAATTTATCCAGGACTGGCAGCCACAGCAAATCCAGTCCGACCACATCCTTGGATACGAAAAGAAGCCTGCGGGAAACTTCTAAATTTCCTCACTGCATGCAGGTGCTGGTGTCAAAATGCAGGTCTCTACAGGCATTAAGACATTTTTGATCTGTGTGAAAAGGGACTCATAAAGGACTTTTGATGACTATGAGCTTTTGACAGAGAAATCAAAATTAGTGTTGTACATCCACATAAACAGTAGACACCAATAAACCCCAGTCTCATGAAAAGACTGAGTTATTGCCAAGTTATGTTAAGTGTTTAAAAAACAAAACAAAAAAAAACAAACAAAAACTGTCATTTTGTTTATTTCATGTTATACTTTCAGTGGGTTTCACCCTGTACCATAACCCTTACCATGTGTGTATAATAACATTGCAACATCTTAAAATGTGTTTAAGACATGTGAAAACTTCTCACACTAACGTTTTGTTTATACATGTCGCAACTGTATGATGTTGCTTCTGACTATAAAAAACTCCAGTAACTGATCCAACTAGAAAGTCTGCATGATTTTAAAGCTTAAAAACAAAACAAGATCATTGCCTTTCATAAGTTTAAACTTTAGAAGAGATTAAAAGATTAAAAGAAGAAAAAAGAAAGAAAACAATGATTAATCTTATTGCTTTTTTAACGTTAGTTTCTGCTATCAGTTTTAGACTGTCCATGTGAGAGGTTACAGTTAGTTTGGTGCTGTTAAAAATGTGGTGTTCGATTTGCTTCCCCTGACTGCAGCATCCTTGGTTAAAATTAGCTTGTACACCCAGGTGTTGTGGTTCCATTGTTTCAAACTGAGCTGAAGAGGATTAGAACCTGCATGCACTATAGTCATTTGATGGCAGACCTGTGAGGGGTTGGGTGGAGACGGATGGGGTGTTAAAACTTTTAAGATTCTGAAAAACCTTGTAGCTGCAGAAATTTAGCATGATAGAGTGTCAACAATGCAACACACCTTAGAAAAGCCAACATGGGTATGTCTAGACAGAAACAAAGGCATATCAGGTGAACTATATAATGACTGAAAATGCTAATTTTCTATGTGGTATTTTAGTATGCAACAGCAGGAGACTCACATTTAAGCTAAAAGTCAGTATTTCAGCCTAAGAGTAATTGCTTCATTTCATATCTTGCATGCCAGAACGTAGAGCCACCTCACACAAAATATATTGGTCTTTTAATGCGTTGCAATCCCACAGTATAAACATAGCTTTGATCAATCCTTGGTTGAAAGCCGTTATGGAGAGATAAACTTTGCTATGGCAAAAAGAAAGAAAGAAGACGTACCCACTGTGATTGACAGGTTATCTCTGGCTGCCAGGAGCTGTGCAGAAACACCACAGCGATGAGTGATTCATACCACAGATGGTGACAACAGAAGAAAAAGCAGCAGCTCATGCATAGTATTATGAGAGTAAGAAAATACCAACTCATCCATAGATGCGTCTGAGTTTACAAAAGCATCTGAAAACTGAGACATATTGTTCATCACTTAACCAATGCAGTAAAGTTTGTTTATGGGCTTCCTATCAAACGTTTAAGACGGAGCACCTTAAAATAGTGTGCCCGCACACTGAAATATGATCAGGACATTCTTTTTTAAAAGGTACATCGATCCGCACAAATTAGAGGAGTTACTAATTATCCTCGAGCCTGTCCGCCTTTTCTCTGACGGCAGGCTGTGGAGGGCAGCAGTCCGAGCAGTTCCTCCACCTCTGCTGGGCTCATGTTTCAGTGTTGTTTACCCTTGCACTTTATGAGATGACAAACAAGAACGGATTGCAGGCCAAGGATGCATTAGTAGGGTTATTGGGTTATGTGCCGGTAAAATATAAGCCTGACAAAATGCCTTTTCCTGGAGAATCTCAGAGGTGTCATCCTCCAAAGTGGAAAACAGAGCTCCTGCTATGCAACCGTCCCTCTCAGAGCCTTAGGCAAATGTTTTGTGATACACATTTGGGAACAGGGGTAAGGCACTAATTTTAATTAGGGGGTTCTGACAATGTGGCTCGCTAATCCTTGTCAGTGTGGCGTACAGGCTACAAATACGAATTCTATATTGGGTGTGGATTAGTATTTATTATTACTGCATACTTATTAATGCAAATATGGCAAATTACATTTATTTTTCTTCTTGCGGTTTTAAAACCTGCCAAAACATGTGCAGATTATGTAGTGCCTCCATTTGGGTGTGGAACTGGGACACAGCTGTAGTGTCAGCATGGAAACGGGAGAAAGAAAGGGACTCTGTTGGGTCAATTCATCATTTGTGCTGACCTACCACTCAGATTAACAATCTATTGTTGGAATTCCTTTGTTTTACTGTACACTGTTTTATATAACTTATACAGCAACGTCTCTCCCAAGGGATCAAATCTGTGCAGCAAGCAAGTGATGTCCTCAAAATCTACAGGCTTTTTTTGTCTTAAGAGATTAATCTAATAACAGTGATGCCTCTCCTTTTAGCTCTGTTATGCTCTCCACCAACTCCTCAGGGAAATGCCTGTCTCTTCAGCTGCTGGATGCTACATTACTTTTACCAGCTTGTTGCTAACTTTGTCTGTCAGCTGCTCAGTGATGAACACGAAGCATGCGATGGATTTATCTGGGGTTGCCACAACTGGAGATGATGTTGACAAGAGTGGTGAGATCAGAGACAATCAGGAAAGCTGTAAGCCATAAAACTTGTAGGAGTTTAAAGTAAGTGATACCAAGAGGAATTGCAAGGCTTGGTGAAAACTCACAACTGATTTTGTTAATAAAATAGAGTAATTGTAAAAGGTTTTAGCCCATATACTGTACAAGCAATGCCATTTAGTTAAATCTACATAAGGATTTGTTGCATGGCAGAAAGCGAAACTTGGACAGTACCTGCAGAGAATTCTCAAAGTTTTTTTTATTTTTTGTTTGTTTTTTAATTAGGGTTGTTTTTAGTATTTGTTAGTTATCATTTCACCTGTAATTGACAGCTTTGTCTTCATTAAATAATGCCATAGATGGGGATCTTGTAACACAATTAGCTAATTGTTAGCATGGCGTATGTGGCTCATAACCTGGCCCAAGACTGTAACAATGGACTTTTCTTCAGTTTCTATGTGGACAACTAGTTTCAGCAGTTAAAACAAACACAGGAGTGTTAATCAGATTTGTTTTCTTAAAAAAAAGAAACCTGAATCAAACAAAACCTGTGAATATACCCCAGTTTTTGATTGAATAAGACAAACTACATTTAAAAAAAAACAGGTATGTTTGATATTCATGTTACAAGAAAATTTTCTTTGGGACACACATAAAATTTGTTGTAAAAGAAAAAGAAAAACTGTCCAAACATCTATATATTGAAAATATTACAGCTCTAGCTCAATTCCTCGTAACATTAAAACAGCGACTCACTCAAAAAAATCCACCTTATTCATGTCCAACGATGTAGTGGTCAGAGTTGTTGGCAGCAATCACTTCCAATAGCTGCTAGATTAAGTCCTATCTCTGACATCTGCTTGGCAGCGTTTCCTGCATCTCTTTTAACAGTCACACAAGAAAACACAGACACATACATGCCTCAGTCCTTCTTCTTTGTCCCAAAAATCAGACTGCAGAATTGATTCTGTCTCCGTCACAAGCCCTTCACGAGACCACATCGGCACCAGCAGCCGAGGAGGACTCAGCGGAGGATGGAGTGATTTGCTGGAGCATCAGATGTATGGCTAAGAGGACAGACTGTGACAAGGCTCTTTGCAGATTTCAAACATGTCTGACAGTCTCACGTTGTGCTCAGTTCTGCTATCTGCTGAGCAGCCTTGGTAAACAGTTGCAAATGAAAAAAGGCAGGAAAAAAATGTAAAAGGGTTGAAAATGGAAACATTTCTACAGAAATTACAGCAATAGAGTATAAACCTTGATGCATCAGATGTTATACATACAAGAAAAGACACTAAGAAGAGGAATCTCTTTAAGTTGAGTTTATTTTAAGTGTCTCTTTGCTGCTTGCACACACATACTTTGAGGACTAGAAGATGCACAGACTCTAACCACACATCCCACTTGCCTAATTGAAATGATTGATGCTGTGCACTAACGTGTAAAATACAGAGTTTCATTAAAACAAAATGCAGAAATCAAGATAACAGCACTGGGGGCCTAAATAAAAGTGTCAGCCTTGGAATTGGTGGAGATAAAAGGGGCCCCGTTCTCATTCAATTCCCAAAACAGACTATTTAAAGCAACATATCCACAGCACTTCCTTTATTTCACTTGTAATTAGGTATCATCTCTGACATAGTTAAGGTCATAGCCAGCCATCAGAGACAGGCTTAAATAATTGATAATTTGCAGGGGAGAACATCAAAATATTTTTCCATTTGTAAGCAATGGCTGCCATGGAGGACATGCAACAACACTTTTGTTACATTTTTAATGGTTTTTTTCTTCATTTTCAATTGATCTTAACATTTAAAATGAAACACTTTGAAATAGGGGGCATGCATATGTTTGCAGAGCTCATAACTCGTACATATAAAGTTTGCTTATGGCCTAAAATCAGCACCAGTAAAAATATGTTATAAGATATATTTAGGGAAAATGGGCTGTAAATGGAAAAGAGATTATTTCAACATACAAGGCACCTATTCACAACTCTCAGTCATCACTATAATTAAATCACTTCAAGATGAAATTTCACTCGTTTGCCTTCAAGCTTGAGCTAAAGGGAAAGAATAAATACTTACATGAACAAATAAACACATGCTTATTTTCTGTGATTCCTTCACAAGCATACACATTTTTATCAGCAAGTAGCTGTGAAGAAAACAAACAAACAAACCCCTTTTCTCATTAAATCCTTCTCTCTCGTAGCTGAAGGTGTACCAATTACAAAAATCAGCTGATATTCTCTGTTGAAAAATACCATTCCTATCAGTTTGTTCCAGAAAAGTTCTAACAATGCAAATGACTAAGCAAAACAAGTTTCCAGTTCCCAGTTTGGATGGTCATCATTTGGATAATAGAGCGATAAATAATTTGAATGTAAGGACAGGGACATGCAATTTTGTATACCTGTAGCTGGAACTGCCAAGTTCCTGACACTGAAATAACAAGCAGGCTTGGGAGGAATGTGTTCATACAAGGGCTGGAAAGGAACACGCAATAACAACCAGAGACACTTTGTGTTGTGACTCTCCAGAGTAACATAACATCTGAAAGGACATGCTTCAGTTTCATGTCTAAATGTTTTTAATTTTTCAACAAAAATGACTGAATTGTGTGCACCTCCAGAGCATTTCTGGAATTTAAAGAAATCTAACTTAATGATGTTTTAAAAACATTAAAGGTGCATTGTTTATTTCAGTAAGGCATTATGATTTCCCAGTAGCTGTTACCTATGTTAAAAACATTGCTTATTATATGAGAAGCAGACCTTTATTGGTAGGTTAATTGAAAGGGTTTAAACATTGGGTTTTGGGTTATGTGAGGCTGCACGGCATTTAAATGAAAAACAAGCCTTGAAAAGTGTTATATGAATTACTTTTATTCAGTCTCTGGCTTGGCAGGTGGTTGTGAACATGACAGCTGATATTAAAATGTGTCACAAAACCAAAAATAAGGAATGTGTTTGCTGGTTTGGCTTCAGCTCACGATGCTGTAACAGAGTTTTTGAAGATGTGTCTTGGCTTCAGTTACAGATATCATCATAATCCGCATTAGAAAACAAAACTGCATGAAAGCAGGGAATCGGACAACAAATGCCACTTGTTGACACAAGTGACTACCAAAATATTCTTTTTCAACAAAGTGAACAACATTAACACTGTTTGCAGAAAGTAAAACTATTATTTAGAGTCATGATGATAAGGATTTAATGCCCGACTGAATCGGTGCAGCAGCTTTGCTTTGCAAGAAAGCTTTTAGTTTGATTACAGTGAAACAAAAAGAGCTGGAAGTAATTAATTTGCTGCTCCTGTAACACATGCAAAAACTGTGCACCAGCTCATCTCTCAGTTTAGAGACACAGTGAATGCTGCTGGTGTATAATGCCACAGATGTTTAATGTACTTAACAAGAAGGCAACATTCTGTGTTTGTTTGTTTAGCAAAAATCATAATTTGACAGCAAACTGGTGGAAGTGTGTGAGGGTAATTGGGTTATACTAAAAGAGCCAGACTGTAGCTTCATTTGGGAGGAGTTTGAATATCAGGAAGTGGAGTTCCTTAATAGTTTAACCAATTTGCCTCTCTCCTTTGTGAATGATTCTCTGGAAAAAAAAAAAAAGAAAAAAATCTCAGGCAGATATCTAATAGAAAGTACTATCTCTCAGAGGCTTATCTTACCATCATCATGGGTACCTTGTCTAATGCAGAGGAAAATCATTAATCAAATCAGCCCACCTTCGCCTATCGCTCTGTGGACCTGTTCTGATGCTGTGCGGCCATCATATGGGCTTAACCCTCTACAGGGAACTCATTAAAATACTTGGAAATTTAAAATTTCAACCAAAGAAAAGAATATTATTATAATATTGGATGACATTACAAGACTTTAAAACACTTTTTTCTAAAATAACTAAAGTTATACAGAAGTAAGTTGTCAGTAATGTGCCCAATAAAGGGTTAAGTGGCAGAAAGGGGTCTGAGTCTCTGGCTTCATAGCCACAAATGCAACAAACTGTGATGTACTATGTGTTCTGATGCCATTTTATCTGACCCAGCATTAATGTTTTACACAATTTGAGCTTCAGTAGCTCTTCCATTGGATTGGACAAGAGCCAGAATTTGTGCACCAATGATTAAAAGCGTTGTCAGTTCATCAGTGTTCTTCACTGGGACTACTTTTAGTAAGTCATGACCACTGTTGACTGAGACATGGGATGTAGTTGTGGGAATACTTTATAAGTCAGACGTCCAGTCATCAAACTTCAACCTTTGTCAAAGTCACTCCAATCCTTACCCTTTCTTCCTGCTTCCAACTCAAAGGACATAAACTTCACCTGTCATTGATTAATGAGAAAATCTATGATTTTCAGTTCACTTGTCAGTGGTTATAGTGTTATAACTGATCCAAATGTATTGTAACTGAACTTAGACAGAAGTATTGACCTCAAAATCTATTTCTACTTTTATTTAAAACAGTTCACACAAAACAACAAGAACAAGTTAGATCACACTTAACATCTAGTTGACTAGAGCCTCTATTCAGGGGCAACATAACAGGCAGTAGAGAAGATCTTTGCACACACTAGAAAGCACCTGTCCTAACAAGTGGCATACCAATAATCAAGCATTGATCAATGAAACATACTTCAAACCATAAACATCCTGTATATAGGAACATAAAACAACACAAGAACAGAACTGTCCACTTTAGAGCTTCTACTAATTTCTCCACTTAAAGTAAACCGCAGGAACAAGGTGTCATATGAAAGCAAAGACTGATGATTACAAAGATATCTGTCTCATCGCTTTGGGACAAAAACTCTGAGCTAGCAACCAAACCAAAAAAAAAAAAAGAAAAAAAAGTCATGAACTGTGTCTTACTTTAGGAGAATATATTCCACCTTAACCATTCTGCTAATGTGTTTTCTTAAGACTCTGCCTTTGAAATGACTCATGAAGGTCCTGCTAGTTTCCAAGGAGATAAAAGGGATTTTATAGTAAAGTATTCATGCTTCCTATCACCTCTTCCTGGATCCTCATGGTGTTTCTGAGTCGAATGTGGGGCTATCCCTCGATTCTCCTTAATGATGATGAATACAGATGTCAGTCTTTAACACATGGGTTCCTGAGATATTTACCAGTGTAACACCTCCATTAAAACATCTGTRAAACTGTTCGGGTTAACTTTTTTAGCTTTGACTTTTGCACTGGTTCCACTAAACGTAAYGTGGTTTTCTTTTAGGAGATAACTATTTAATTTTTTACAGTGTTCCAGATGAATTTACTCTTACAAAGAAACATATATTCTGACACTTSTGTAGTAATCTCATGTCTCAACTCAAAGATTATACATACTGCCCTTGGAGTTCTGAAGATATACTTTGGATATTTCATTTCAGACAGAAGGCAGAAAAAATAATCCTCGTCAATGAGAGGTTAATGAAGGTCAAACCACATATGAGCAAAATGATAGTGCCAGCAGGCGTGCAACCTGCATCACAAATGAAACCATACATGTTTGTAAGGACTGTTGAATCTATTCAGCTCTCACCAACAGCAGTGCTAAAATGTTTGTTTATTATGTTTCATAATTCATTGGGTACATCAAGTAACAACCATCTTTATAAGATTTCAGATGTAGGTCTAGCCATCCTGTCACACGTGAATAAAGTCATTCCACATTCTCATTATTCTCTGAGGCTAGGCTTGTCTTTACTCAACATTTTTTTTTAAATTTCAATATGCAGAGCTGGACTTCTAACATTTTGCCTCAGCCAAACTGGTGGCTGCTGAATTACTCTTACTATGTGATTTTTCAAAAGTCAAGTCAGGCTCACAGATATTAGTTAACTGTTTAAGAAATCTCTTTTTCTTTTTTTTTTCTTTTTTTTTTTTTTTGTATAAAATCTAGTAGAGTTTCCTGTGTGCTAGTCTTAAGGGTAAGATAAAGTCGCTGCAGGGCCCCAGCTCCAGGATAAGTAATGTGTGCATGTGCATAAATGAGTACAACTATTGTATAACTTCTTTTATATTTGTGATGACGCACCAGTGAGTATTCTATTAGTTGCCCAACGTAGACAAGACTTCAGAGCTTAAATACGTAAATTACCGGCCATGTCGGCCCTGTTCCTGCTAACTAGCCACAAAGCTCATCTGTGCCTGCACCTCAGTTGTAAATGTGTCCTGTTCATATTGTGTCATGCATACAACTTCCTGTGTCAGTACAGTTAAGAGAGTGCCATCGCTGCGCTAAAATGCGTCGTAATTAGTGCTAAGTATTGTTTTATCACCTAAAGTGAAAAGCTAACGCTAATGCACTACCTAAAGTAGCACACATGGACCTTTTCACGATAAGAGCGCTGTGCCAGTTCCGCCACCAGAAGCGTTAGTGTTACTACTGATGGTGGCTTTACCAGTATGAGAAGTCTGTGTTGTAGAGGCTGTTTGGTGTTTGTTTATTAATGTAATAAGAGAAAAGTAAGATTACATGCTGTAATCACTAACCTTATTTAATTTGTGTTTTATTTTCCCCTGACCTAAGTTTTGTTTACATTGTTCCTTATAGGAAATCACACACACACATATGTAAAAAATAAAGTGAAGAGGAAACATCACAGCCTCTCAGTCCTTTCTTGACTCATACTCTGATAAGTACTATATAAGTGCAGAAAGGGGAGAGGGCAGGGGAACAAAGTGCCCTTTTGTCCATGTGTTCTTTTTATTTGTGTGTGTGTGTGTGTGTGTGGGTGGGTGTGTGTGTGTGTGTGTTGTGTGAAAGTCTGTCGGTGTGGCCCAAAAAAGCAAATAAAACTGAATAATATTAATAATAATCACATGATCCACAAAGATGTTCACTCACTGCCCTGACCTGCCCAGATGTGCCCTCCTGCAGCAAAGCAGCTAGAGATGGAAGTCAAGAAACCAAGGGAGAAAGGAAATAGCTGCTGGTCCGGTGAGTACGTTTTGCAGTGGTATTTGCTTGTGCACAGTGTATTCTTGCAATATGACTGATGAAGTGAAGTGAGCATCGTGTGTGCATGTCGGACTCTGGACACAACCACATCTCATAAGTTACAGCCACTGCTTAACCCCGCAGTGTGCTGAGGGAAAAAGTTTGTCAGGTTTCTTTTGGTTTCCATATGAAGAGCCAAAAAGTGCTTAAAGTGCCCAAGTAACTCTTTTTATCATTTTTAAGTTGTCTGTCCTTGATGCATATATCAGCGCCAATGTTTAATGAGCAACCAACTTTTTCCTTGAAATAAAGTGCCTATGTCCTATTTCAGAACAATGGGTTTGGCTAGGATCCTTCCTCTATTGTTAAGCCTAAAAGCACAGAAGTCCTGTAAATAGAACATGCTTTTTATATCAAATAATTAATGTTAGTCAGTGGAAGGAATGAAATTGGTGTGGATGTTGGGCATTCATACTATTTTGGTAGTAATGCAGTAACTGTAAATACATTTACCTTTCAATATGAAACCCAACTATATATGTAGGATTAATGTTATGGTTAAAACAATTTACAGTTTTAATCTGTGGGTTAGGGCATGCCTGTGCTTTAATTCTCTGAAGTTGTGAANGGGCATACCTGTGCTTTAATTCTCTGAAGTTGTGAAACACTTCTTTTCTCCACTTGATATAAATGTGTTTTTTTTTCATTCAGATTTTTTTAAGTGAACAGATATCCATATAACAAAACATCTGAACTAAGTGTGAACAACCACTGTTTGATCAATTAAGCTATATGTTAACCCTAATACTGCATTGTATTTCCAGAATGAGTGTGTTAGCAGAAAAATATGCTGTGGTGGTCAAACAATATGGGCTCAGTAATAAGTCATAAAGATTTTGCAGTTGTAACTGAATATTTGCAAATAATTTTGCATCTGTAAATCTAGCGTGTCACCCTGTAAAAACAATCTGCCTAAAAAAATCAAGTTTGCAAATGTGCAGAAAAGTATTTGCACGGTTGGAAAAAAATTTGCATTTGTGGAAAAAATGAAACAAGGTTCTTTTGTAAAAACCCTGTTCACAGAGGCAAAGCAAAAAAACGCGTCCAAGACTCTGAAGGTATAGACTAAATTTGTGTTGCAAATTTAGTCTATACCTTTACACTTCTATCTGATTGGATGGTGACATATCAAACTATCCAATCAAAGAGCAGACAACTTCCTGTCCTTCCGCACCACTGCATGCTCTAAAAAGGTCAGTTTCTGTTTGGTGTTTCAAATTTGTTCCATGTGTCCTTTGTTACCTTTGAGCACCTGCTCCTCCAAAGGTCTCTGCATGGCCCTGCTCTGAATTGCCTCAAGAAGAGCTCTGGCCGGCACCCCCTGTGTGAGCTAACTTGGTGATCAAACCCTGAGCCAGCACCTTACAGTCAGCAGATTGTTCTCTCCAGGATAACAGCCTTGGCTGTAGCTTCAACCTGCATGTGTGTAGGTGCATTGCTAATAATCTGTTTTCTGTATTTTTGTGTGTCATCCATTCCAATAAGTGTGTTTGATCATCTGGTTTCTCTCTGACTCATTAGCTCTGTGAGGTTTGCTGCCGATTGTGGACTTCTGTAACATCTTGCTATTAAAAACATCCAAGACAAAACTGCAATGAATAAAAAACAAACCAGGGTACAAAAGGTTTTGTGAATGAACTTATTATTTACATCCAACTACTTTGGGATGAAAGTTTTCATTACCTTGGTGACCTTCCCACCTCAGGTGTCTTGAAATTCAAAGAAGTTCCCACTTTTGTAGGGCTTTTTAATTTTTTAATTTTTCATGTACATAATCTTTAAAGTTACAACTAATGTTTTAAATCCTGATATTCAGGATGCTCAGGTCTAAAAAAGCACAGTCCTTACTCTTGGCTTAGAACCCTGTTGTAATGCAGTGTAACCCTGCACTGTTCAGCTACCACTGCACAGCAGACCTCTTTTCCCTGCTAATAACTGGCAGCTCTTCGTTCTCCATGGTGGCCTGAACGTCACTCAGTCCAGGCCCAGAGCGTATGGTACTCTATCTGGCTCCCTGATGGCAAAGTGACCTTCCCTCCTTCATACAGAGATTCAAAGACACTCTTGACTCCACAATAACAAGAGAAAGGAGTCTCTTTTCAGAAACTGGGGATCTTGATAAATGGTCAGTGAATGCCGGAATGAAAAACAAACAACAACCAAATCTCAAAGATCGTCAAACTTTAAGATTACATGAATGCTGTAAACAGTTTTCAAGAGTTCAGTTAATTTATTACTTAAAGGAGCAGAGTTTGATGTCTATCTCCGGCACATCTATTTGTTTGGCAAGAATCTCTTGACATGCCCTCAGATTTATGGCTTGAATATAACTCGATTCTATTTAGGAATTTAGCTTTATGGAGTTATAAATACATAAATGAGCCCCATGTCTTTTCTTAGCTCACCCCTCTGCAGTTACAAAGAGAGCTGCTGCTCTAACAACTCAAACACAGAAACTATATTTGAGGAAGTTTAAAGTGAATCTAGAGTAACATGACAAAATGTTTCTTTTCCAATCTCCCCCTCTAAAAACCTGAACAAATCAGAAGAATAACAGTGAGGTGCAAGGTTAGTTAAGCTTTTACGCAATGGTGGAACTGGTTGATTTTAACTCATCTGCACCCTGCTGACTGGCTGTTTCATCATTTCAGCACATCTATCTGTGGCGCAAATGCAACCAAAAAAAGCTCTTTGGGGAGTTTCTCAGTCCTCATATATCTTATATAAACCTGAAAACTGTTTTGTTATAATGTGACTGAGAAAAGAGTTGCAAGATTCTGGGTCCAGGTTAACAGAAGACTAAACCTTAGCAACAACACAAACATAAGAACATAAGGTGTTTCTTGTTGTAACACAGCACAAGTTAGAATAAACCTAATCTCTTGAGCAGTTAATTTCTTTAAGATGCCACCTTGAAATCCACTTATTGATATGTACCTTTTCTTTTTTTTTCTTTGCTGTGGGGCTGATGCAAATAAATATTCAGGTAATTTAAAAAATCATCATGTAATACTTTGATTGACGCCTCTCTTGAAAATACACAATGTTACAACCACAGGTTACATAAAGGCCATGGTCCTCTTCTGCAGTGTTTAAAGTAAACCAGGTGAAAATATTGAGCAGTGATGCATCAAACAGCCGATGGAAATCTGAAAACAAAGAATAAATTGTTTGCATGTCTAACTTAAAAGCAAGGGAAGCCCTGCATAAAGGAGTGAGTTGTGTGTCCAGTGTTCTCTCATGCAGTAAATGGATGAAATGTTCTGGTTATTTTTATATATATACTTATTTATTTTCAAGGTAGAAATGTAGTAAACATAAAAAAAGAAATTCTGTGGACATGCAGTTATTTTGACAGTCACATGTTTAAGGAAGAAATATTAAACTCTACATTAATATGTTGATTTTTACATTAGTAGAGACATAAACGTGGCGTTTTGTTGCACTTATAACAGAATTTTATTTTGCAGTATCATGTAATCGAGTGGCTAGGACACGTCTAGAATGCAAAATAATTTCATTCAGAGATCAACAACAATATATATATATTTTTATTTCTTTGCAGGTATCCATAGTAATTTAATTTAAATTAATTATGTATCCCTAGTCACAGCTCTGAATACTAATACTAAAGCCTCTTCTCTCTGAACTGTCTGACAGCTTTAAATTTCTGTCTCCTGACAGAAAAACACATTGATGAATGGAGATTCTTATAATCAGTGTTATTAATGACTAAACAGCAGTTGTTAAAATAATTTCTTTTTCCCTTCAGCCTCTATGTTCGCTCACTCTAAAATAACGTTTCATCTTCATTTGCTTTGCTCCCAAGGAAGTTGCACTAAGATGCAACCTCCTTAGTACTGCTCACTGCCACTAGCATGGCTAGCCAGAAGCGCTAGCTCATTCAGCACAGTGAGTGACAGCAGGGATAGCCAATTAGGTTATCAAAAAGCAAGAGAGCAGAGCCAATATAACAGCTAAAATGGGTTATTAGGTGAGACTTACAGCAGCTATGTTACATGTTACAGGTAGAGATGGCCCTTTGTAATGGAAAATAGGACAACACAGGAGTTGCTTAATGTCAGTAGGGACCTACCAGCTGTTCCTTCCAGCCCTATCCTATTCTGTGTCCATGCACTTCTTTGAAGTCTTTGAAGCTACTTTTGGAAAACGTCTAGACATACATTTCCAGAGAAAAAAATATAAAAATGAAAAGAATAAAATGAAGAAAAGAACATAAAACTCTGTTAAAGTAATTATGTGTTTATTGCTATCCAACTGTACAATTTTTCCATAAAGCCTTAGACTAGATTGTATTATTTCTGCTTTGCAGCTCATTGCAGTCCTCTACATAAATATGTGTACAGAAAACAAATCGTATTGTCATTTGCTAAATTTATGTTTTTCTGTATTTAGTGGCAATGCCATTGTAAAATTTGAATGTATAATACTTCTATTAAAACAAATTAAATCAATTAAAACATGAAAACCTGCTGATATTGTTGGCAACAAAAGTTGGATGATTCCAGGTCCTATTTGACTTTTTTCCAGTCAATTATGTATGAGGTGGTCTGCTTCTTTTTACACTCCAAATAAATTCACACAAATAGAGTCCTTTCATGCACACACTCTCACTCGTGCAGCACCCGTGCATCCTGTGGACATCACAAAATTTAAGACATTCTATTTTTCTATAAGAAATTATGGCCTCTAAATAAACACAGGACCTTAACCAAACAACAATGGATAATTATTTCTGTTCGCTGTATGTTTTTTTTTATTGTTAAAGTAAATATCAATGTTTTATACTGTATATTTTAAGCTTTGTTTTCTTCTACCAACAGTACCTTCTGTTCATTGTTTGAGAATTTTCTTTGAGACTTTGAAGTGCAGCAGAACAGTCTGTTCAACCTCTAAAGACTTTTTATTCAGTACATCCTTCACTGGTTATCCATCCACTGTAACATTTTATGAAGTGCAACTGCAGCTGTTGCAGCAGCACAGCTTTCAGAAGTGATGCAGGAATTCAAGGTTGGCTGGTTCCTGGTCTTGGTGATATTACCCTCTGGAGGGAGGGGGGCATCAATCTCTGCTTGTCTGCAAGAACAAAGGCCTGTGTTTGCAGGCTGGGAAATTTTTGTTTTTATTCATTCATTTCCTATTTCCTGACTTTCATTAAGAACCCAGTAGGGTTCTCCATAGTTTCTCATTACATCACAAACAAATCAGAAAATATCTTCAGATGAAATATGAGACAAAATCAGAACATTGCCTTTGAAGGCAGACTTATATTTCCATTGTACAAGTGTTTGTTATTTCAGGGGACTGTGGGATGTCAGCTCCTTTTCTTTGGATTCTTTACTGCCCATGAACTCCAAAAACCTGCAGGAGTAATTCAGCAGATGAATAAGTGAACCACAGAGATGAAGAAAAGGACTGAAGTAATTTCAATCTGAGGCTTATCTAACGACAAGAGGCTTCACCGGGTTTATTTTCAGACTCTAAGTGAATTTTAGCAAAACATTTTTAGTGAGGCCATATAGGAGCAGATGTAGATGGGTGGCCAGGGTACCAGCCACGCCCACCAACAGGAGGGGGACAAACAGGTCTGTTGTCCTGGGCCCAGGGTGGTGGTGGTGGTGATGGAGGGTTACCTAATTGCCCTTAAACTAGTGGTCAAGAACCCTCCCCCTGACACAAAAACGGTTTTGGCCACTTATCAAACTTTGATGTTGTCATTTCATTTGAAGTTCAGCTTAAAATGTCTTGTCAGCACAAGTCCTGTGCTCTGAGAATTAAAGAAAAGAGAAGAAGGCAAGATGAAAATAGATGCCTTAATTTATATATATATA
>CM047988.1:6277382-6288602 GCA_026261665.1 Melanotaenia duboulayi | reverse complement strand
GAGTTTGGTCATTATTCTGCAGAGGATTGAGAGGAAGCCAAGTGTTGCAGGTGAAAACATCTCGACTAGACAGCTGTCAAAGCCACTCTCTGGCAGTGCAAGAGAGCAGCATCACCAGCGGAACCCTCCATGCTCCGACTGGTGGGAAGCAGGCACAGTCAGTGTACAGCAAAAGCACGCACAGCTGGAGAATAACACACACACACCTGCATGGGTGGTTTCATTGCTATGGTAACCAGTGATTGATCCCCTGAGTTACGCAGCGAAAGAGAGAGACAGAATATTAATGATGGAGAAATAGCAGCATTGGAGGATGGAAAGTGACGGCGTGGCGGGTAAGAAAACAACTAATAGGGGCTAGCGCTGATGTACTGAGCGATGGATCAAAGAAAGCAGCATGGAAAATGATTTGTGTTTGGCCACGTCTGCAAGGAGACCCTGTCATAGTGTGGTCTTTCATGCTCCATTTCAAGCTGCTGTTTGCTGTTTAATGTGTGAATGACTGTTTGTATTCTTTGAAATGTATGTTTTTACCCATGTCGGGTTGTGATGATTTAATAAAAGAAAGCCATCTTAAATTTTTCATGGCATCTCCAGATCTTCAAAGTATCCCACAACTCTTTTTGGTGTATTATTAAACTTGCACTCTTAAGATTATGCAGTAAAGATTGTGATCTCTTATGAAAAGAGAGGTCATGGTCACATGGTAATCTTTGTAAGTCCTCTAGGGGAATTTTTTTGCACAACTAGCAAAAAATATAATCATCATTTGGAGCAATTGAGCCAACAAACCATTAAAAAAAAAAAAGAAAAGAAAAAAAAAAAAGAAAAAAGCTTTGTATCGTGGTTTTCAAAAGGTCAGGTACATCAAGCGCAAATGAGGTTTTAAATCTTGACAGCTTGTATCTGTAACCATATGAACAGTAAATGGTCTGGGCCCACAAGGGTGGACAGGATTTTCTTTGTGGGTCCATTTTTGTGGTTCAGAGAGGTCTTTTTTGTCTTCTTACAGTGTTGCTGCATACTTACTCCAGTTGAACTGGATAAAGCAAATACAGGTAATGGATGGATGGATAACCCTGCTTAGTGTTGTATAGCTAAATAGATTGCACAAAACTGGGGAGATGGTGCTCTAAAATGGCTGGAAATGAACAGAAAGATGCTGCAAGGAACTGGTCACTGCATTCGTTCAGTCTGCTCTGTCATAACCGCTGGTTGACAGTTAAAGCTGTATTGATTAGTAAAATAAAAAAAAACAGATTTTTATTTGATTTGAATTTAGCTGTTTTTTTCTGTCAATTTATCTTAACAGTGAGGAAGACTGGTATGATGACAGAATTAAGGTTTCGGACATGTTCTACAATCAGAGAGGAGTGTGTTTTTCTCTGGCAGCAGCAGGACCAGGGAGAAGAGGAGGCTAGTTTTGACCTTTAGCAGACATTCACGGATCATTTATAAGTTTTCATCTAAACACTTCAGGCGAGTTTCTCTGAGCATCATGGCCAACTTTTCCAGAACCTCCAGCCAGTTCCTCTGTTAGTTGTACACGTCTGCAGCTGGAACACCCTCTCAGTGAGAGCATCCACAACAAACAGTGAACAGTCATCAGCAAATGTGTGATTTCCAGGCAGTGAGCCGAATCACCCCCAAAATATAATCACTTTTTCCTCTATTCCATTTCTGATGTGTCCTAAAATTTAATCAAAATCTGTTCATAACTTTTTGAGTCCCATTGCTAACAGACAAACGCCGCTGAATACATGATCTCCTCCTTGTAATGGCAATAGAAATATAAATTTATGCCACATTTTTCTAAGTTTCTGGATGAAAGAATAATTTGTGTATAATTTATCAATTTATTTATTTAGCAATTTGTTTTTTATTTGGGTGGTTTCAGTCCTCCATACCATCCATCTGCTTGTCTCGTGTCTGTTTCTTAAAATATGCAAACTCAATTTGATTTTAATGTTTCAAAACAGATGGAAATAAATCATGTTTACAACTGTGTTGCATCAGATCCTCCTCATATGACACTCTGTGTGTGTTCAGGAACTGAGGAGAGTAACGGCTGTAGCTCCAAAAGCTAAATGTTTTTCCATTCTTGGTCAATATAAGATTTCAGTTACTCAGCAGCTCTAGGTTGATTTATGATATGGTTTCATGATGAAGGTTGGTGGTGAAGTAATTACCAGTTTAACGTTTCTACCGCACAGCCATGCTGTTATAATACAGTATGTGCATTGTCTTGCCGAAATAATAATGGATGGCAGCATATTGTGTGAAAACCCATATTTCTATATTCATTGGTCAGCATTAATGTTGCCCATAGAGATGGACATTTTACTGATGCCATTTGCACTACTGCACCTATGGTTTTTGATGCTGCATGATTTTTGTACTACAAGCTAAATGTTCCCTCTTTTAGAGGGTGGCTTTGAGGAAGCAGTGTCCATCACTTGAGTCTGAGTCTATCTTACATAAGCTAGGGTGAGAGGAAGCTGCAGCTTTTTACCAAATCAGAAACAATTCAGAAACAGCAGCATTAAAAGTTTAGTGTCCCAGAAAGACCAATAGAAACCCATGCATTCATCTCCAGAAGGCTGGACTATTGTAATGGTCTTTTAACAGGACTTCCTTATAAAAGAGCATTAAACATCTGCAGCTCATCCAAAATGCTGCTGCTAGAGTTTTAACCTGGTACACACATGATTTTTGGGCTGTTTTTGTCTCGATTAAAAATAAAGAAACGATCAAATTATCATTTGGTATGTGGTGTTTTTCTTGATTTGTCCCGATAATCCACTCCGAGACAGGTCGTAGCCAACAATCCGATTAAAGAGCCGATTTCTGAAGAACGCAGACGACTCGTGCATTGTGACTGCGTGGATGGTGATGTGAGCCGGAATGTAGCCAATCAGCGAGTGAGCTTTCTGGGGAACAAGGAAGTAAATAAAGTCCGTGTTGACGCCGTCTCCAGTCTGCTATTTTTTTTTTTCATTTCTGTATTAGTCTGTTAACAAAAGTTCCAAGACCACCATCATTCCCTCATCCTATACATCCCCTTCCATGCTGTGTCTTGTGTTTTCCAGTAGTTGCTATGGTTCTTCTTCTACGTTTCGACATTACATTACCGGAGCACACCACATGTGCACTTTAATGTAACAGTATGATCAAAACAAATTTTTTTATCTTCACGTGTGAGGTCTCGATCAGATAAAAAAAATCTGGCATCCAGTCAGTCACAGAATAAATTTTATAACCCTTCTGATTGTTTACAAATCCCAGAACAGTTTAGGCCCAGAATACATCTGTGATATATTCAGAGAATATAAACCTAGCAGAGCTCTCAGATCCAAAGACTCTGGTCAACTAGTCCAGACCAGAGTCCAGGCTAAACATAAAGAAGCAGCATTTAGCTGTTATGCTGCAAACAAGTGGAACAAACTACCAGAGGAGATTAAACTTTCACCAAATGTAGACATTTTTAATTCCAGGTTAAAAACATTTCTTTTCTCATGTGCCTATACATGAAATCTGCATGTTAACTTTTTAACTTATCTTGCTTTAATCACTTGAATATAATTTATGATTTTATTGTGATTCTTGCTATTAGTTGCTGCCTTTAACTATTTCTTAATATTTGTAATATATTAGTTTTATGTAAAGCACTTTGAATTGTCTCGTACATGAAATGTGCTATACAAATAAACTGCTTTGCCTTGATGTCATTTATTTGACACAATTTCAGCTGTTAAACTGTAAATGGATTTGTCTTCGTTAATGAATACAAATTAAATAAAGAATGAGATCATTTCAGTTGTTACAGTGTTATTATAGAATAGGCCAAAGCCATGTTGTACTGGAAAAAAATGGGCCCCAACATCTAAAAGGTTAATAACCTCTGGTCTAAATAGTAACAAGCACTCTTTTAAACATAATGAGCTTTGCCAATTAGCATACTATATCCATAATGATCAAAGTAACTGATTAATGTAATGAATCATGCCAATGAAATACTAATATTTGTACTGCTGGAAAAAATGTCCTTGTGTTAACATTCCAACAATAATCTAATAATCTATCTAATTTATTATTCATTATATTGTTTTCTTTAGACACAAGAAAGTCAATAAAGATGATGCCACTGAGTTATCTGTGGATCCAGTGCGTCTGGATTTTGCTTCAGTTCCATTTTTAATCCTGTGACCTGCTATTACATTCAGTTTAATGTAAAATTTGTGGGTGAACTGCTAATAGTGCATAAAATCTGTGATACAACAGAAAGATGACAGATTCAAAAGGTGTAGCCCTCTGGCCAAATGCAGTCATCACTGTAATGATAGGTATTGCACTGCAGCATGAAGCTGTGGGTGGTTAGAAAACCATTCATTGGTATTTATCATATTTCATTTAGTTCCTCTATATTATATTACCTATTATCATGCTGAAACTTATAAAGAACCGCTACTGACTGCATAACAATTCATTATTTAAGATGTCTTGAAGGATTAAACTTGTTTTTTGCACAATTTGTAATTTATAATTATCCAACCACTGATTAGTAAATCCAGCTCCCATCAGCTTGTGTTAATACTGATGAGGATCACTAACACTAACAACTTTTCTGACTTCCAGTGAACAAGAATCCTAGATACTGCAAGTGAAAAGTGGCAGCAAATATTTTCACTTTTTATGTGTGCATGCAGCGGTCACAGTAAGCTCATTTATTTAGCATCTGCAGGGATGCAGAGGCTGGAGCTCCTCCCACATGTACATTAGACACAGATCTGGAAACAAAACATACCACCCTGTAAATGGTGGAAGGAACCCAGCAACTGGGGAGATGAAAGCTCACCAGCTTACCTGGAAGTCTTTAAACTGTTGGTGGAAACTGGAAATGGATACAATGCACTTAGAGCTTAGGTTTGATATTATTTGGAATAAAAAGCATTTCTTATGAGGCCACCAAAATTAGCAGATTTTTAGTTTTAACAAGAAAATGCACTGCACCACATGAGAGTACTATATTTTAACAGCATGAAAAACAGCTATAAAATTAAACGATCTTGCATTTCTGAGACTGGAGGTGTTCTTTATTATCATATCCTGATGTGGCAAAGACTATTTACTTAACAAGAAAGAATATTGTCCCATAATACAGATTGGAGGGGGTAGCAGAAAAAAAAAAAAGTCATTAAGACTCATAAATACAAGATTAAACTTTCAGACTATACCTTAGGCAGCTCATTTTATTCCTTTTCATATCATATTTATACTGGTTGGTAGGCTTAAAAATTACTTCTCTGTAATTAGGTTAAGTTTTACAATTTCCTGATTATATGGTGCTTTGAAGCTCCTTCAGAGTTACCTCTGGTCTCGTTGTTACCTCTCTGATTAATGCCCTCTTTGCACAGTCTGAGTTTTGGTGGTGGGACCTCTCTTAGCAGGTTTAATGTGGTGCCATATTCTCTCCGTTTTGTGACAATGGATTCAGTGGTGCTTCATGGGATTTTCAAAGTTTCTGATAGATCACATTTTTCAGTGACTATGATAAATTCTATTAAAGATTTGTGGAAATAATCCTGCCCAAACTATTTCTAGCATTTAGTTTGGGGTATTTAATGTCAAAAGTAAGTATTTTTTCTATATTATTAACTGTCTTTGCAGCCATATCTTTAAAAAAACAAAACAAAAACAAAAAAAAAATGTATTATTATTATTAGAAATATCTCACTACTTATATCTGATTTTAAAGGGTTAAGTAGCCAAGTAGCTATCTTCCCACAACTTTGTCCCTAGCTTCTTTGGAGAGCTCCCCATGATGCTGCTGGCCTGGTGGTGTTGCAGAGTCTGTGGTCTTCCTGAACAGGTGTACATATAAAAAGACCACCTAACACATTCAGACTGCACACAGGTGGACCTTATTTAACTAACTCTGCCACTTCTGAAGGTTATTGGTCGATCCAGCTCTTGTCTATGGGTTTTAAGTAGCAAATAGAGTGGATGCATGCTTTAGATTGTGGTTGACCCTAAAATAGACATTTTTGGATCAAACAGCTGCTGTGAAAGATTTTAACAGTCTTGAAATCTAAAAATGATAAAGAAATGATTCATTTTTGCCCATGTTTTTGGGAATAACACCTGCAAAGATCATTAAATTCTATTAACAAACCTGTCAAAGTCTTAACAATATTAGTTTAAATAAAAGTATGTATATTACTGCTGCTTAAAATGACTTTTTTATGCTCAAAGCATATAAAATACTATGAGTTTTAAATAATTTTGTTTTAGTTTATATATATCATAATTAAACCTCTGCATTTGATTATTTACATTTTACAAATACAGTACATTGTGTGTGTCCGTGGTGCTGCAGCATCATTGCTATTTAAAAATTAATTTTAGATGGAGGACTGCAGTGTTTGGACAGAACCACATGAGACAGAGTCTGGCGATGTGAGAAGAATCATCCATAAAGGAGAATGTGACGTACGGACTGTTGCTCCTCACAAGGAGGACAGTCTCCATCAGGATGCTATAGAAAAGGATTTTCCCCAGTGTATTTGAAAAAAACTATCAACAAATAAATAAATAAATAAAAATGCTGTGCAGTCATCATGATCAAATACTTGTGATTGTAAATTAGAAAACCAGCCTCTCTCTAAACATAAAAATGATGCTGTGGCAACATGAAAGAATCCAAAGTCAGACATTTTCTTTGTAGATAGAATAGATAATACACCTGACAGAACACTTATTATCCACTACCTGATTTCTCACTTACAGATCCCATAAATTATTAATGTTTCTTCCTCAGTAAGCAGTTATGGGTGGATGAAACTGCTGCTGTAAAGAACATTTTTCTCTGTCTCCCTCCCTCTCTGAGGACAATGAGGCTCAGCATGCTGAAACCTGACTGTCTTTGACTCTTTGCCCACAGCGCCAACCTGGAGACCTGCTATCCCACAACTTGCTTATTTTCTTCTGCTGATGTGCCTACCCGTGAAGAAGATTACTGTGCTTTTGATAAAGTGTTTAAGTTGCCGCAAGGTCAACGTTATTCCTGCTTCAGATAAAGCAACACATAGAGACCTGGAGCTCAGCTTGGGGGCTCTGAAGCCAGCTGATAAAACTGCACAGAGGGATGGATTCTTAAAAAAGATAAGAGAGTGAGGAAAAGAATAAGAGGGAGAAAAAGGAAGACGGATCGCCAGCTTCCACAACCAACAGGACGTCATCTGTGCTGCAGGCCACCCACACAGGAGCAGCGGCAGTGACAGGCTGTTTGCTTATCTGCTTTGGCCTACTGAGCCTCAGGGGTTGAGGATTATTAGTGATATATTCTAGACTTTCTCTCTCTTGTTATGTACTACTGTACACTACATGGCTTTATTAGTAATAGTTCAGTTTATCCCCACTTTGGACACACTGGCGTGGGATTAAACTGGGAAAAAAATGCAGGCTGCAGCTTAAAAGTCAGACCAAACCATTGCTGACTGTAACTGTGAAACAAGTATGTTGACTTTAAGGTGTTGATTGTCGTGCAAATAAAGTTTTCACCCTTCACCTGATTAGATCTCTTCAAGAATAATCTTTTATTGTAAGGTGGCTAGACAGAAAAACAACTCTGCCCTCTTCAGTACACAACTAAAATTACATACAGGGTAACACATCTAATTTGGCTTCATGTAGGTAGAAAAAAAGGGTTGTGCAATGATCATTTAAAGCTTTCTGTGTTTAAATGAGGGAAGCAAAGCAGATGAAATATCTTAATATAATTAATCCAGCCATCAAATATTCATCCAAATTATTATAATTACTATAAAACCATTTAATATTGTAATTGTTAAAAGTATTAGTCAAGTGCTATGAATGAATCAAATGCAGGGCTTGACTCATCTCACAAATAATAAATCAGCATCAGAATTTCTGCTGCCCAGCACTGCCTCTGATTTAAATGTCACATTTAAATGCAACATAATGGTGGAAAATTACAAACTGTGCAAGAAACAAGCACTTTCAAACATAAAATTAACATACGTATATATAATCATTTCCATGTGAAGCTTATTTTGCAAATGTGTGCAATCAATTGGGAGAAAATGACAAAGCACAGCAAGGTGTGGTTGACCTTATTTGTAAAGGAGCAGAGCATTTCACGTTGTAGAGCGATAACGATCAAGGGAAGCAGGATTCAGGAAGTGTCTTAGCATCTTCCAGGGGGTCGTTTTATTTGCCATCTTGTATCAAGAGCTCCGGGATTACTGTGCTCGAGGAGCTGTGAAATCTCTTCCGACACCTCGAGCCTCTGAAACAACTGGTGTCGGCCTCTCCTATCAGGGTTACACACACTGGCTGGCATCCATCCTGAATAACAAGGAGACAACACACACTCATTCAAACACACAAATTCTCTCTCGCTCACACAGTCAAAAAAAATCTGGACCTGTCCTTTTTAGACTTCTAAACACTAACCTGACATGCCACCAATCCAATTTGTGTCAAGTGCGGCCCTTCCACCCGTCGCCTCGACGACAGCAACAAAAACAGCTATTCGTGTTGACAGCAGTCAGGATAATACTTACTCGCCACATTGTCGTAACCTTCCCTAAAACAAATGTCACCGTCAATAGCTGGGCACTTTTCAGCGTAGACATGCAATGTCCAGTCTGTCAGCAGAGACATTTGAATACTAAAGATGTCACATGAGCAGGGCAGAAGCCCAGAATTTATTTAAAAGACTGGAAATAGAAAAAAAAGTAAAGACATGTTTCTGCTTTTCTTAAATGTAATCCTTCATCAACAGTATATGTCAATTTACTGGATGTCTATAAAACTAGAAAACATTTTGGTGCCCTTGTTGAAGCAAGTTTTGAAAGCTCACACTAGAAAAACAGTTTTTATATTTCTAAAGGTTTTAGGCTTCCTGTTAATGTATCACTGAAGTCCAGAAATCATTCCTCATAAAAAAATGTACATATTTCTGCTGTGAAGTGTTTTGGGTCAATGACAGCAACAAAATACAGTAAAAAGATTCCCACCATAGTAAAAATTCATACATTTTACGCATCTAGAGGCACAGGTTGGAACACCCGTATATAAAAATAAAAAATATACATTAGCATTGATTAACCAACTATGCCATCTAGTTGTGTATCTGAGAACTAGCCAACTAAATACTCTGTCTTTATGATAGAAAAGTATCCCTCCGTAACAAAAGTTTCAGAACCTTGCCGGAATAACCACAGTACTGTATGATTGGTGAGGGATTGTTCTTGGTTTTGAGCAGAGCCATATTTAGCAGAAGCTCACCACCAGCACCTGCCTTCTCTTCTGTAATGACCTTTTTTGTCTGTAGTTTCACAACATTTTACTAGATGCAGCTGGGATTGAAAGATTTGCTGCATGACACAACTTTTTCTGCTCGTATAGCATACTAGCTAACATCATGCTAACACCTTTTCCTATGGTCAGTAGTGACTGTAAGTTTCCCAGATACTGCTTACTTAGTATACAACTGGAAAGGGACATGAGTATGTTATAGTTACACTGTGTTCCAAATTATTTTGCACATGCTGTTTTTTTTTATTATTATTATTTATCCTATACATATTCAGTGTGAATGACATATGATTTTTTAATCATCAAAAATTATATAGTTTCTTCCTTTTAAGGATGCTCTGGTTCTCAGTTGGATCGAAGTCAGGAGATGATGGGTGGCCATACTATGAGTTTTTCTCCTATTATACCCAAGACAGCCAAAGATTCAATGGCATTTTACTGCAGCATGGGATGGTCAGCTAAAAACTGTACATATTTGCAGAGGTCATTTTTACACCTTCAGGTATCCTAAAGGTTCCTACCATCTCACACCCCATTATTCTAGCCCAAAACATCATGCAGAACTGAAGTGCAGAAGTGTTCCCCAGTGTATTTGAAGAAATCTGAGATCTGTCAATCAGAATCCTCAATGTATAGAATATTTACTAATTTTCATATGAGTCGTAAGCCTGGAAAGAAGAAAATGGCATTCTCTCTTAGTATTCAGTATCACTCTCACATGCATGTCACCATTTATCTGTAATATCAATTTCCTGGTATATAAAAGGGAAAAAAAAATCTATTGGAACTTTGTGAACATCTTTTATTGTAATAGTTTCCAAGGTAATGATACATGTTTTAACTGGGTCAAAATCAACAATTTTAGTAAAACAAGGGTGTAATGCTCACTATTAATGAAACCAAACAGACTGTTCTGCTTAATGAATTAATGCACCATATTGCACAGTAATCCACAACAGAGATTGTGACATTTTACTTTGAACTGCAACTTCTATCCTGCTAAAGCAAAGGACTAAAGAAAAGATGATGGAATCGACCAAGCTATTGGTATTCACTGTGTGGGAACAATTAGAAAATGCAATCAGTGAATAAAATGGAAGGTTATCTGCCAAAAGGTTAGTGGATATGATATTTTACATTCAGGTTATGTTAACGGAAAAGTAGAAAGAAAAACGCTTGCAAGTCTTTGGACTGTGAGCAGTGAGTGACAATTTAGAGGTTTCGCTGTCTTGCCACGATTTCATTGTCAACTGCTTGTCTCCCTTCTTTAAAAATATGTTATTGTTTGTTCTTTTGCATTTCAGTAAATCATACATTTTTTTCTCCACATTTCCTGAGACAACCCTGCTTCTAAGAAAACCAAAGAAAGGAGAACTGTATGCATGATTGCATCCGGACAGCCAATCGGCAGCCTGAGTCATGACTGTAATCAAGAACGGCTGCTGGATCTGCCATGTCCTGCTGGCGAGCCTGTGATTGTCCACTGGGGGAGTTGGGGCTGGGGAAGGGATTGTGCAACAAACAAGATTCATGACAGCCTCTCGTGGACTGATTACATGTCCAAGAAAATGCACATAACAAACTGATATTAAATCAGCACAGCTTATTGCCATGCCAGTAGGACCGAGTGTGAGAACAGGGACAATGGATGTACAGCTAACCCCGATAAATACTTTGAGGCACGGGGAGAATTACATTTCTATGAGGGCTCCAGATGAGTTAGGCAATCTTCCTCTGCATGGCAATGATTAATAGCGATGGTTGCATAAATTGTTCCCTGAAAAAATCTGCTGTTTTTCATTTGGAAGCTAGCCTGCTTCTGAGGGAAGTGGTTGGATAGGCATTCGACAAAATCTTCTCACCTCAGAGTACAGCTAA
>CM047988.1:6226458-6241123 GCA_026261665.1 Melanotaenia duboulayi | reverse complement strand
TTTATTCATAAACTATATTTATAGATAAAGTTATGAGAATAATTAGAATTTTTTCCTTTTTTTTAATGTAATTAAAAAATAAAATAAATAAAGTAATAAATTATTTACGATTAAAACACTGAGATCTTCATCGTAATATTCTTTATAATAGTAAACATATATATTGTTTTTAATTGTCTGTTTGATTATTGAAGCATTTAAAAAGCAATTTGTGCCCGGCTTCATTTTGCTTCACATAGCAGAATATTACTTATTTCTTCAGTCTGTGTGAAATTTGTTGATCTCCTCAAATGATGGTATGCATTTCAGTAAAGAAAAGAGAGGATGTAAACTCAACTTAAGAAAATCTCATTTCTCATAAAACCTGATTTCTCAAGAAACTGGAAGTTCAGGCCTTCCCGTTTGTGAAAGAGATCATTTCGCTTATGCATCAAGATGCCCTTTGGTGAGAAAAAAAAAAAAAAACGTAACAGGAAACTGAATCATCTTAATTATCAAATACAAAATTTTAAAATGTGCTTTGTATAATGTGTATTGCTGTCTTCTTGAAATGGACCATGAGACTGAAATTAAAGCGGTGGAAGCTGCACTGGAAAAGTCATGGGAGAACTAATTAAAATGTGTAAAACCAAAGAAAGTCCACTTAAGTTGTAATCAAGCTATTAAATAATTTAATGTCTTTGAAATTAATTAACATTTTCACAAGCTTTTCAACACCGCAGCAAACTTTGCACTTGAATAATGACAACGAATAATAAATAATAATAATATACATTGTTTAACTTTCAAGTTAATTGAACTATTAACCACCACAAAGTAATAACACATCCACACAATGTGCTTTGGAAAACAGTAACAAGGCTTAGTCTCAGCATAAGCCTATATACATACAAACACATATATATATATATATATGTANTGTGAAATGTCCTATTTCTATCATTAAACTCAAAAGTTTCATTACACAAATCTCTTCACATTTCAGTGTCATAAGAATTTGGTTTGGATTTTGGCCAGCCGTCACCCTGTGAAGAATCAAATTTGAAGTCAGCAGCTGTGAATAGGAAGTGCAAGTTATAATAAAAAAGAAAAAAAAACAAATACAAACCAAAAAATGTGCACACTTATGTTTGGTTAGTATAAATATATATATTTCCTGGATTTTCATTTAAAGAAACTATTTATACTTTCTAGGAAGAAAGTATTTAATCTTGAATATTATATTATATTGGTACAAAATATCAACTGCACTCAGCCTAAATGTGTAAAAATGAATGTGCAGAATTTTTTTTTTTTCTTTTTTTAATCCAGTATCAGAGCGATACAGGTTCACAGGAAAGGAAAAAAGTTTTTAAAGAGTCTTTAGTTTTACTAAAGAAGTCATACAATGTCAGTGTTAAATCCTGTTTGCAGGGAATTCTTTTTGTTTTCCTTTGCGCTGTCATTTGATAATAAGCCAGCTTATTCAGAGTAAATTTAAACAGTTAAACACCATAACTAAACTCTCCTTCTCCACACACACATTCAGTTAATCGAGTGTGACTGTTGCATCGTACATCCTCTATCCTTATCTGCATAGGAAACACCTCTGCAAAGAGCGTCTGTAGAATGGTTTGCTTATGCAACTGCACACTTCGAGCAGGAGCCTGTCACCCTGCTGATTCATTAACTGTCAAAAGTGTTCAGTCATCCAGCACAAACTTATCATCCAGTGCAAACACACTCTACAGGCTCGTTATCATGAAGGCTGCTTCCTGTTCATGCACAGTCCTCAGGTGTGTGGTGCTCATTGTGAGGAATGGCTTGCTTGTGGAAAAAGTGGTGATACTGAGCTGCGAGGCATCTGCTTGTGTCCGTGCATTGCTCTAGCTGACCCTCCTTCCTTCTTTTTGTTGTCAGTTCTTCCTCTTGACGGAGCTCAAGCATTCCAGTTATGGGTTTCATGTCCTTTGTCTCTCTTCTCCTGACCATGCTTTCATCCTTTTGTGGCGTCAGCGGCGAGGTTTTCCAGGAGAGTTCTATAAATGTCTGAGCGGAGGAACCGCGGGTACGAGTCTCTTTCCATCAGCCCATAAACTATCTTTTGAGCATCGTCAAAGCACTGCGTGGTGGGAGTCTTGACGTTCCTTTTGATCTGCTCTCGAGTGTGATAGTCAATGTTGATCTGGAATGAGGCACACACAAAGGAATGAGGGGATTTGAGCCAAGAGTGAAAGATGCAAGATTCAGCATTTGAGCTGGCGTTTTTTTTCTTCTTTGATGCTCATTGCTTAATATGTAAGACAGGGACAAATTGTCTGTGTATGAATGTAAAGCCTCTCTAAACTTAACTCACCTCTTTCGGTGACTCTGCTTTGATGAACTGTTCGTAAATCTTTTTAGCTCTCGACGACATTCGGAAAGAAGACTTGATCTTTTTGTAGTCCTCACACGTGAGCCAAAATTCAATGTTCTCATCGCTGTATTCAGATTTGAGAAAGTTACGAAAAGTAGCCAGTCCATCTGAGGGAAGGACAAACAACACCATGCATGAATCACAAATAACATTCCCTTTCAGCTTTTTCTTTAAACCAATTATTCTCTTTAAACTTTCATTCTCACAAACTTAATTTACTGTTTTAGCAGCGTTCTCATTCTCAAGGGAAAAAGGAACCTACATTTAGACTCGAGAAGCCTTTCCAGTGACTGTGACCATTGTTGGGTATCTTCTAAACTTAGCCTGCTGGGAGAGAATGTAAGTTGGATTACTCAACCAGAATCAAATTTGGGTAAAATAAATCTGCAAGGACTGCAAGGACACAGAGGCAGTCTAGTCAAGAAAGCATTGCAGATGTGCTTTTAAAATTCATACAAAAATGTTCAACCCTGGGACATGCTAGCGTCCGTGCGTGCTGTGCCAAAGCAAACATGGTGTCTCTAGATCATTTGAATCCTTTCATGATTCCATAGATGGAAATGATTGGAGCTGGCTGGCTATTTTAAAACTGAAATGTATGCAAAACACTCCATAAGACTCCTTACCTCTCAGAGCTTGACGGGTGTGAGAACATGCACTGGAGTCGGCACATGAAGTTCTTTCCACTGTGTAGAAATAAGATAATACATGAGTGCATCCCTGCTTGATTTACTGCTGTTAAATTATTTTCCACTGAATCTGTCAAAGCATGTTGGGCATGTAAGTAATTGGAAAAGAGAGCATGTGATATGCAGGATTTAATTACATTATTAGGTATTTTCAGAAGCAACGATAAACTATCTGAAGCAGTTTTGTGTTTGCTTGTTTTGGGTGTAACAGGTTTGCTATAAAAACATAAAAACTTCAAATGTATATCATCAAGTACCAAGTTGTGCATGTACAAAGAAAGTCTGGTTTAAGAAACAAGTTTCACTCACATGTTCTTGTTTCTCTTCCTGTCATCTCTGTCCATGATGAAGTGCTGTGTGTTGAGAGGTTCGGCGATTAAGCTTGGCATTGTTTTGTTAGGTCCACACTCTCAGGCTCTCGGTCCTGATCATGCTGTGGCTGAGACACTTGGGAGGGTTCCCCCCTGCGATGCAGCTTTTTATACTTTCTGTCACTACAAGCTGGGGCTGCTGGGATACATCAGCAGCTAAACCCAGACTAAAGAGGAAGCACCCCTTCCTCCTCCTCCGCCTTGTTGCTCCTCTCCTCCTACTTCACAGTTAGAAACAACACATACTCACAGTGTGCTACATGTATGCCTCCCTCCTCTTGATGCCTTACTCCCTATTATGTCTCGCTGCTTCTCCTTCTTCCCTTCTGCTGTTGCTTCTGATTCCCGCCTCCTTAGTGGACTGGCCAAACAAACAGCACTCCGCCTGAAAGCATGCTGTGTTCCCATTATTTTTAGTTCAGCAGCACAGATGCAAATGACAGTAACAGCAACTGTGATAGGCAAATTGTAACCTTTTCGTGCCGTATGCTTTAGACTATTTTTGAAACAGGACTAAATAAAATTGGGAAGTCAAATGGAACGATTGGTCTTCTTGGCAAAAACTTCAGCTTTAACATTTGTTAACTTTGTGCATGTCATAAAACAAACTTTTTTGGGGGAAACTAACACAACTCAAGGCCACAGCCATATGTGAGAAAGAGGAAACAGCACTTTTATTGCAAAAGAGAGGTTCAGCAAAGCAGCAGGAAGTCAGAAAGACTGCCGCGATGTCATATCATGACCAGTATCCTGTTCAAGCCACTGACTTAAAACTTCCAACCATGGTCAGACTATTAAATGAGATTCCTAAATAGTGGACAAAAACATTAATGTCTTTAATTTAATGCCTGATAATCGCCCCTCATGCAACCAGCCCTCATGTTTTTAATCGGCAATGTTTTCCTGCTGACAATAGTAGACGTTAAAGGAGATCAACAGTGATATTTGGTATCTTGTGATTCAATGATTCACCTCAAAACAGAGAAATCATAACACCACACCGCGTGCAAAGGAGATCTGTTTAAGAGCTTCAATAATGAATATGGATGCCACTGCCAATGTCAGCAGACTCATGCATATTTGCTGTAGCACAGCCTTTTTACATGTGAGCCTGTTACTTTTTTAAGAGACAGGGGTGAGGAGAAACAAGCAGGGTCGGCCAGACTTCCAGCTGAAGTGTGAGAACTTGTAGTAAGCTGGACAGTGTCTTGGCAAGGGACTAGAATTGGCTGAAGTTAGCATTAGCAGCGGTGACACTTGATGTTTCATGTTTCCCCTCAAATCAGCAGTGATCAGTCCCAGATAATTTAGCTTGCTTTTATGTAGAGGTTTTTGCTGATAATTGGAGTCTAAGCGTGGGAATTTATGAGCTTCAGTATCTGAACCTGAACTCAAATCTTGGTGGTTTGATGCTTGAACCAAACAAGTGACAAGTTTATATGCCTGTTATAAAACTATGCCTAAGATGAATGAAGTATTTGTAGAGTGGACTTATGCTAGCAGGCTTTTGCTGTTTTGTTCTTTGCAAAGGTGAATCATTGCTAATCTGTAACTGTTAAAATGCATTCACAGTTTGATTGGGCCGAAAAATTACGAAAAATTTCTCACCCTCATTTGATTTGGTTTGCTTTAAAGAAGCAATAATAAATGTCTTGAATTTGGTTTCTTAGTTTTCCAAACAAATGCAGTTTTCACAAAAAGATGTCCAGAATGAGCAGCTGGAAGGGCTGCAAGATTTTTAAAAAGCTGCACTACAACGTGCCCTTCGTTACTTTTGTCTTTGGTTTGCTGATGGAATGTTTGCTTTCACACTGCAAGGGAACTGCATCAGGGTTCACTTGCAAGTAGGGATGGAAATCGAAAACCAGATCCACTCAGGAAAGACTAATAATAATAACAGATCATACAGACTTAGATCCTTGCGCAGTGGAGTCAGCAGCCTAATTGCTGCTCTACTCCGTGCTCCTTACATGAGTACTTACTGGAAGTCTGCCTGATGTGCAGCTGCAATATAGATTTTTTTTTTCTTTTAAATCAATCCAGTCATTTTATTATTGGAATAACTGTTTTCTGTGGATGCCAGAGAGTTCATCACTGACCAGCTGTGAGTTTTCCTCCTTCTGGTGAAAATATTACCGCTGTATCTGTGTCTGGAGGCTATTAGCAGGTCGTTAATTTAGCAACTACCTGTAGAGCTACAGACGTGTGGCTCCACAGGAATAATTATGGGTTTCATGGAGAGTTTAGTAGGAAATAGTCGGGCCCGTTGTTAATAAAATCTATTCTGAGAGTGAAGTGTTGAAACAGTTATGAGGGACGTATTTTGCGACGTGCATTCTTATGTGCTCATTGGGTCATGCGCAATACAGAGAGCAGAGGAGAAATTACAGAGTTTTATGAATTAGACAAATAACAAACTATTTAGCTGTTTATAAAACCTGTGGTAAATGAAAGGTCTAAAGGCAGGCGGGGCGCCACCCTAATATAATATAATATAATATAATATNCTGTTATGAGAAGCATTCAGAAGACAGATGTGTTTATTTTATTGCATTATTGGTTGACTAAACATCTACAGTTTTTATATTAAGTGATGTATTATTTTCCGGTTTTCAGACCGCATCTGTAGTTTTGGCATCCATGTCTGTTGAAGATATTATTGATCTAAATAACTTTCTTTACTCTAAACTCAAAGTTTACTTTTATGAAAATATAAAGAATGAAAAAGAACTGGCTCAGTAGGCAGAATTGATAAATGCACTGATATCAATAACATCTAATCAGTTCCCATCCCTACTTGCAAGTGAACTAAGATCAGTTTCCTGGTCTGCACCAGAGTAGCATTGAGCAATCACACTACCCCAAATCAACAGTACTATCCATATATGCAGACCAGGGTTCCTTTAAAGTAGACCAAAGGGACCCAGTGTGACTACATCCTTTATTTCAAAACATTAAAGAATTGAATAGCAGTAAAACCCTGAAGTTTTGTCACACCTAAACCCATCCTCAGCTGCCAGGACTGAATACTAACTAGTATGAAACAACACTGTCTGTCACAAACAGATAGCTTGAAACCTGGCAAGAATACAGCTGCCTCACAAGAAAATGTATGGGTCCCCACTGCACAAAATGGACTAAGTCACTGTGACAGGACAAGAGACTGTTTAGGTGCAGCAGTCACTGCAATGCCTTGGTTCAAGAGGTAGTGCAGTCATCTATTGATCCCAGTGTCAGTGGATTGATCTCTGGCTTTTCCTGCACATATACCTAACATTACATTTCCTAAAATGCATGGTTGGGTAGTTAAGTGCATATAACATTGTAAGACAGGAATCCCTGACTCCAGTCCTCAAGGTCCACCGTCATGCAGACTTCCAATGCTGCAACACACCCGACTCAAAGGATTGGCTTAATAGCAGACTTGTGCAGAGCTTGTCAGAGATCCTGTTGCAGCAGGGAAACATTTAATACCTGCAGGATAGTGGGCCTTGAGGACGAGGGTTGGGGTTCAATATTGTAAGAGAATACTGATATGTGGATGGGTGAATGTGGCTTTTACATGAACAGAACTATAAGAATCACCAAACAGCATAAACAGTAAAACAAATATACATTCTGCAGGTTGACTGTGAGGTACAGCAACAATAGGTTGTCTGTTAGTCTAAACACAATTATGATAGAAACAAATATTTGTAAATGTCACTGCTGTCATATAAGCAGATGAAATTCAGGACATGCATTAAAGTTAAGGTTCTGCTAGAGTAACAGTAGAGGCACTTTCAATAGTTGCAAATGTTCATTTATGACACTACGTTTAAATCAGATTTCAGATCCCTGCAAGTGTAACTACTTTCCTATCCCCATGTCACTCTGGCTAACAGTACTGAATCTCACTATCACACCATTTGCCTTTGACTTCACACTAGCTCAGTAGGAAGTTAATGTTTCCCATTTTCTTTCCATATTTTGTAAGTTCCAGTGAAAACACTCTGTTTTAAAATGATGATGATGCTTAATAATTGATGATGGTAAACAAAATGAGACAAGAAGGCTGCCTCTGTTTGGATTCTGTTTATATTTTCTGTTTTGCATAAATTTGAACATATGTGAAAATGAAATGCAAATTTGTTTCTCAGCAAACTTCTAGGCAAAGAATTTTTTTTCTCGATCTGATTTAAATATCAGTGTTAAAAAAACACTAAGCTTTTCTTTTTATTTCAATTTATCTGAAAAAATAAACCAAAACTTTAATATATCAGGTTTAGATTCATAATTCTAATGAATTATTTTCTGTTGAAAACCCTGCTGCCCTGTTACAAGCTGTCCTTTGTGCTTTGGCTTCATGGAGGCTGCTTTCCTTTTTTAGCCAAAACACGGTTATAAGCCCAGAACCGTTTCAAGGAGACACATAAAACTGAGAAGTGATATCATATTCTGTGTCCACAGTTATACTATTAATGGATGCACCAGTGGATATGATATATCATTTAAAATCTCCAACATCCAGATATGATTGTAAAGTTCCTCCAACTGTGAATGTCTGGACTAAGACTGTGAAAGTACTCACTTCCTTTTAGCTGCCATGGTAACGGTGCTGGGCAATGAGAAAACAGTGACAGATTTTGTGTGAAGAATAGTACACCATGTGATGAAGGAGATGTGAGATCTGTGTGATTTATCAGGAACAACCCCTGACAGCCCAGTGTACTGAGAGTTACTGACGTATAACTGAAATAAGCTGTGGTGCCTATAAATTTAAACTCCTTTTTATATTCTGTGGTAACATTGTTTTAGTCTGCTGCCCACCTTTCATTATCAAAGCCATGCATTTTCACTTTCCACCTTTAGCAGACTTATTTCATTTTTCACTGAGAAAATACAATTTTCACCCACTAATGCAGCTCTTGTAAACTTTTTATGGCACACACATCATTTGTTTAAGGTCAGAGAGAGATTGTGGTCATGGTTTGAAACTGAAAAAAATGAACTTGAAACATAAAGAAGAATATACTTCATTTACTGGAAGTTTTTCCATAACCATGTCTTCTTTTTACTGGAACCTTAGACATTTGTTTAAAACACACACAATTCAGAAAACAATTCACAGTCTGTAAAGTCAGTTGTGTCAGTTCTTACTGGAAATAGTCCCACAATTACAAGAGTAAGGTTGATGAATTTGAATTTGAGTCTTTATGACTGCAGCATATTCAACTTAATTATAAACTAATGATACTCATGACAATACAATGCTAGCATTATCTCTATTTGCACGTGCAGGGTTCTTTCCAGGTTCTTCAGCTTCCTCCTGAAGTTCAAAAACATGCCTGTCAGGTTAATTGTGTTTATAAAGTTATCATGAGACCGAGTGTTGTTGTTTGTCTCTGTGATGCACTGCCAAGTGTGTACCCTGCCTATTTCCTCATAGCAGCTGGGTTTGGGTTGGGACACTGGTTTGAGCAGGCATAGAGGATGATTGGAAGAAATTTCTGACTCAGATGAAATAGCCTCCTCTCCTCACATGGGCTATCTAATATCATTCCCAGAGTGTCAGATACACGTTTTGTAAAAGCTGACAGTGTGTCAAAGGTATCGTTAATATGCTATCTTTCAGTGCCGAGGCCCTGATGACAGTGCTTGATGGTGGGAGCAGATGCTGTCTTACTGAGTAGTGGCTACCTTACGGAGTGGCTAACTGCATCAGGAAGTGAAATAGATGCATGCAGTCACATGATGTTGAATTTGGAGATATTCAGCTTAAATGTTTCCCACTAACGTCTGAGTTGCAGATCCCATGCGACTTCAATTTTTTTTGTCTTTTGTCTTTTCTTTTTCAATTACAATTTAATGGAATTATGTTATTAGGATTTGAAAAATGTCAAGTTTAGTTTAAAACATGGCTTTCCAGTATGTCAAAATAAGTGAAAGAATACATTCACTGTGACATTATCCCACGGCGTCCTGAGAAAGTTGACTTTCAGCTGTGCTGGTTAGGATTTTGATCCTAAAAATCTTTCTTAAATAAATGTTAAAACAAAAAATAACTAAATAAATAAACAAATTATGTGTCTTTAAATCCAACCTAAAATCTTTTTTTTTTTTTTTTTTTTTTTTTTGCTAGGGACCCATCCCTTAGATTTTTGTTTTACATTTGTCTCCTTCACTGTCCTTCAAACGAGGCTGCGTTAAACATAAAAAAAAAACAAACAAACAAACAAACAAACAAAAAAAGAGCAGTAGAATTGATAAACATGATCAGATTTAGATCTTACATAATACAGTTGGTGAAGAGGAAAAAAATGATGCTCCGTCAGGGGTTACACTTTATACTTCTAATGGTCTATGCCTCTTGTTGCGTCACTCAGATGCTGTCTTACACAAAACAACTGCGTACATAACTAACACATGATTTCTTATGATGGAACTATTTTTTAGAGATAAGAACAAATGTACTAATGACATATTATCTGATTACACCGGATTGACAAAGCAGATTTTATACAGTCAACCCAGGTCATATTCATTAGCTTTTACCCTGTAACCAGTTTTAGAACCAAAAACCTGTTTTAATAATGACTTACCTAAACTAACAGTATAAGTATTATAACATTGTCCATGCCTTTACTCTGTTTGAGTCAGTAAATCAGCAACCCATGCAAGATAAATCTTTATTGATGCAGATTAAAAAGGTGGAAATCTCTTACTTAAACAAAAGACTATCTTTTCTTAAAGTGCTCTTACATACTCTTTTTTTTTCTTGGTAAAAGACTTGTGCATCTGTCCCATCATTGTCTGAGGGTGATGAGATTATTCCCCTAACAAGGAAGCACATTCAGGCTGTTACGCTTCAGGTTGTCCGATGACTCCACTGTTGTTGTTTAAGCCCCTGAGTTATTATTAGCTGTCTCAGAACTCCTTTTTTAGGCAGCATTTTTAGGAATAAGGACATTTAAAGAACAGACTGGGATCAAGGTTCAAAGAGGGGTTTCTTTTTTCCAGTTCGTCAAACCCTGTTGCTGGTGTACAGAATCATCCCAGCACCTAATTAGAGGATATATCAGCCATGTGACCTTAAACAGAATCTCATTGCTGGGTGAGCTATGGAAACTCTCAATCTCTTTCTTTTGACTCATGCCCATCAGCATGTCTGCAGTTAGTCAGTCAGTCAGACAAATATAATTTCTGATAATATGTCATAGATGATGAGTAGGAATGACCACAAACACTAGCTGGAATTAATGCAATGTTGGCAAAGAAGTCTCATTTTTGTAAATAATAACATATTGCCTATTTATGTAACTAGATTGTGACATCCCACAAAATCAAAAACCATTTTCTCTCATTTTATCATTTTTTTAATGTACACAATGCACCTCATTTAGCTTAAAATTACAGTAAACAACATTTTAAGCAACCCTGAACTGTTCAACATCATGTCACTCACATTGCTTTGCTTCTGTGGTACCTAACCTGCTTCATTCTGGTAAACAGCTTTTCATCAATCCATCATTTGACCATCACTGAGAGTTTAAAATACACTTGGTTGAAAGCACAGTTTCAGTTTGTGTTTACTGAAAGTAACAGATGCTATTTCCTGAAAAGACAACTGATTGGAAGCAGGCTTCACCTCTCTTACAGTGTAAAACACCTTCTCAATTCAGATAACTAGAAAATGGGAACAACAGTTTTTGTTCTCCAAACTAAAAGTACCAAACAGTCCTGGATTTGCCTTTAAGACTCAGGTAGGCGTCCGAATGCAGGAATCTAGGGCAAGAGTCTCTTTGCATCAGCAGGTAGACGTGCTTCTGGGCTTCGTCGAAGCAGGAGAGACTCGGCCTCTCCAAAGACCGTTTGATCTTCTCTCTGACATCATGGTCTACATTGATCTGGAAGAAAAAGAATTAGTAGAGTCAACATTTATGATGCTGGATGAAGTGAAGCTGGACTCAAAACTATGTGTTGACAATGTGTTGGCACCACAGAACCCATGACAATGGAGAATCAGATAGCAGCTTTTGGAGGATACACACATCTTCATTCAGTTAAATCAGGATTAAGGGTCCAAGTAAACATGTAAGACAACAGCTTTCAACTGGTTTAATGTTGAAATATGGTAGTTACTTACTCTAGCTAGCTTTCAGTGATACTGCTATGAAGGTTGCATGTCATTACAACTGTAACCAGGAAAGGGCTTTCCAACTTCATTTCCTAACAGCCTCTATTTCCCTTTACACTGAATCAACTCAACTTCAGTAAAGTTGACGTGTTGAGATTAAAACAGGTCTTTTACAAGACGGCAGACGGCAGCAGCACTAGAGAAATGACAGCTATTCAGAACAACACTACAGACGAACACATAAGATTAAAAGCAAATATGCATACATAAAACATGGACTAAACCGCCATCAACGCTACAAAGTCCCTGAGATATGAAGCAAAATGTTAAGCAAAGCATCTACACTCTGATCTATTTGCCCATAAATTTTAAATATTTTTTAAAGCATGCAATGAGACGAAGTCCTACAGTTCCAGGTTGCTCCAGGCAGCAGGAGTAACATGTTTTGTCCAGCTCTGTTCTGACCCTTACTTAACATGAAGAGTTCTCATGATGGAAGATTTTTTATTTAGTTAAGTTAATCCACGATATGAGGGAAGCATTTACAAAGAGGGAACACAACAATGCTTCTTCTCGTGAACTAGTCAGACCAACAAACGTGAGCATTTAAAATAAAAAAAAGATGAACCTCAGAGCACCATTTTAAACCAAATCAAGGGCGGAAGAGAATTTAGAAGAAGCATTCATACTGTATATGAAACATCCCCATAATCAAGCCACCAGTTTCTTCTTCTCCTCAAAGGAAAGGCAGGATTTAATCCTGAAGTAAAAATCCAGTTTTAACTGAAGTAGTTTTACACGTGATTTTTGTTTTCCTTCATAAATCAGTACTATTGGTCACCCTTTATGTCTGTCTGTCGTTTTACAAATATTAAACCAAAGATATGTGATTAAAACACAATACAAAGTTTGATGACATTATGTCCAGTTATTACAAAACCATACAGTTTTTAATGACAGTTTTGGAGATAGGAGGTTTGCGCCCGACAGCTGAGGCTTAAAGGAGAGGACGTCATCTTATCTGTACTCCAATACTGCTTCGATGAGTTGGCCTTGTGAAGTGATAATTCTAGGAAGGATCTGTGGTCTGGACTTTAAATTTGAAAACAAGTTTTATATAGTTTTAGTCACATTTATAAGCAGTTTTAAATCACATAAAATCCCCGCAGCTCATCTTTGTCTTCGCAGCTCATCCTGCACACTGGGAGGTACACTAAAGGTTCATCCGAAATTTCTACAAGAAGCATCACCAGCATGAGCAAAACTGAACTCTGGACTTTAACTTCTCTTTTGCAAATTTGTGCAAATCTAAACTCTTGACTCTAGTTTACATATGAGCATCATACCAGCATCATAAAATAGACTTGCATCAACATGACATCCATTCATTTAGTAACAGGAAGAGGTAAGATAAGTCGTCCTTCTTACACAAGGATGCTTTGACCTCTTGAACTCCGGCCATGCCTTTAAGCAGACCAGATCATGTTTGTGGCATAAAAACAANCGCCTTTAAGCAGACTTTAAACCATTTACCAGATCATGTTTGTGGCATAAAAACAATGTTGTTACCACAGAAGATCCAAGCCAATCAAAAGTTTCTTTAACTTATAGGTGGAGAGTTTCATCCCTGCTGTTACACAAAACATTGAAATTTAGGAGTCAAATAATTTCACTTATTTTACTCGTGAACAAAACAAATTGCTCAGCATTAAATTGTCTGGTAAATATTCTAAACATCATAATTACAACATTTAAAGTGTGTGAAGAACAGCCAAGAGATCTAAAAGGTTTAAGGGCTCGGTTTAAAACTCAGTTTATATGAATGGAATGGACTAACACAGGACAAGCGTGCAGCACTGCCAGCAGTGGAAGTTGTGACATAAAGTAGTAATCCATGTTGCTTCACTGACTTTAAGAATCACTTCCTGATTCATTTTCTGATCAGATGTACTGTTTATTGGGTTGATGCAATCATAATTTCCCCTGTTCTGTAATGTGTGTATGAGCTGTTTTTTTTTTGTTTTTTTTTTCTAGGAGTTTGAACTTCGGCAAAAAGAAATTTACCAACCCTGGTCTCACTGTCAAACTGACCTCTCTGTGGGCTGTAGGCTGGATGAACTCCCGATAGATCTCCTCCGCCCTCCAGCTCAGGTCATCTGGGGAAGCTGTTGATTTAAAGTCTTCACATGCGAGCCAGAACTCAATGTTTTCCTCGCTGAACTCAGACTGTAAGAAAGAGCGAAATGCTGCCAAGTACCCTGAACAGAAGGAAGGAGAAACATATGAAAGTAATTAGTCACTGTTTAAAATCAGAAAGATTGATAAAACTAATTTTGTGAGCTGTTTCACTTACTTTTATCTCTCAGCAGTTTCTCCAGAGATAAGTGAAGTTTATGATCAACCTGCAAACTGTAACAAAGACTTTTGAAAATTTATTTTTAATTTAATTGCAGGGAGATAGAAAATCCTAACAAAGACACACCCTACCCTTGATCCGGAGGATATGTCTCATCATTTATTTTCTGTTCTGAAAGGCCCTGGGTGTCCTTCTTTCGCCTTGTCCGAGTCAGTATTATATCAATCCTGTAAAAAGATATACAGTCAGACATAAGAAAGAACATAAAGAATGAATGTAAGTCTTAATGTTTGTCCTCAGGTTTTCTGGCTTACCTTCTGGACCGTTTCATGTTTGGCATCAGATCCTTAATATCATAAAAGCGAATCCTTGAAAACAAAAGTTTAGGCATTTTAATATCCCTGGCGCTTACCTTTGGAGAGATTAAACTGTCTGAGCTTGTTTCTAACTTTCCAGGGAAGGTTTAAAGCCTGACGCTGAGGGCCTGCTGGTGCAGGTATCTAAATACCTTTTGATGAAAGTAGCTGGTGTCAACATCTGGTGTCACTGACTCACAGCTGTAAAATTCCGGTTGGAAAGCAAGATTTTTTTTTCCATACCCACACCATGACATACATGTCATGCTGCACATCACAGTAAATCTTTATTGGGTAAACACTAAACCATTGCTGCGGGTTTGTTTCTCATTCACCCATTCACAATCTCCCTCAGTCAGTGGTGGTAAAGCTATCTATCTAT
>CM047988.1:6207471-6226282 GCA_026261665.1 Melanotaenia duboulayi | reverse complement strand
GAATATGTGTGTGTTTCTGTTTGGTGTTTTTTTTTGGATACCCTCAGGTGTCTCACTGTCAGATATGCTGGTGTGCTTGTGGTTAGGCTAATGCTAAAGTGGGTTTGTTTCAAATTTCCTTTCTAGAATCACAAGAGTGCACGTGCAACATTGGACTCAACTTTTCAGTGGCCAACACCCTTAATATTGCATGCATGAGTAAATTGTACTTTCACACAAGAATGTGGGAAACTGTAGTGAATGCAAATTGTTTTGGTCACTGAGCACAGTGTCATTGCGACAGGTCCATTGAGTTTACACAAAGTTTTTGTTGAAAATGTTTTTTTTTTCAATATTTTTCATGCATATAATGCATCATATTGTAAATTATGCACTGCTTTTAAAAATGTTTAAACACTGCTTACTTACTAATATAAAGTAGCCTCATGACTGAGCATTGTTCATGAAGTTGTGTTTTTAAAGGATACTGAAAATCATTTTTATTTTGGTCAAATTAAGCAAATATCTTCATAAGAACTCAAAATTATCCACTAAATGTGTGAAGTGATAATAGCTGTGATTTGACTGGTTCCCATCCTGCTTAAAATATGTTTACAATTACATTTTTAGGAGTTGTTTATATATTGAATTTTTTTCTGTCATTCAGGATTGTGTTTTCATGGAAGATGATGGTCCCTTACTATCCTTCCAGTTTTTAATAATTCTTTGGACAATTCTTTATCCATGTTTAATAGTTTCTGCCGCTATTCAGATATTTTCTTTGCCTGAGGACAGTAATTTGAGCCTTCTTTAATAGACTAACATCTTTTCCATGACCACAGGACGTGTCTTTCAACACGTTTTTTAAGAAACGAGAAGCTACTCATTGCAGCATTTTGTGTTGAATAACTTGTTGCCAGCTGAAAGATTATTGCCCATGCAGTAATTATCTAATAGCAGGCTCATATCTATTTGCTTAATTGAATACAGGAGGCCATTTTTGTTTTTTGTTTTTTTGCCAGGCAGTGTCTGTTGTACAATAACAATTTTGGATACATATAGAAAGACATTGAAAATAGGGACAGAATAAAACATGATGCAATTGTTTGATTTCCACAGCTCCAAAAGAGAGATTGTAACCCACGAGGCCATAAAAGACATGTTAGTATTGTAAATGCATACGTGATGTTGTTGTCCGTGACAATGAAAGGCAAATGAAACCAAAGATAAAATGGAAAGGACCATTTACTTTCCCAGCAAACTATATTTGCAGGGTTTGTTCTTTAATCAAGAAGTATGCCGGGCATAAACCTTCTTGCCCATTTATATTTACTCTACCTTTAATTTCTAAAAAAAATATATTTATCTGATTGACATCAGAGGTTTAAGTTATCTGCATCTTCAGTCTTTAAGACTGAAGACAAGATTTATAACACTGTGTCTAAATGTCTCCATTTAACTGGCAACAAGGCTGAAAATCTCATTTATTAAACTCCTTTTAGTTTTGTATCCTAAAAACAAGAAAACTTGAAGCTAAATTAAAAACTCCAAAAGCCCTTTCAGTCACCTGAATAGGTATCAGTTGTAGGTGCATGTTTGGTTGGCACTTTCGTTTGTCTGGCTGATATTTTCTAACGATCGTGGCTACAAAACTATTGTTGTAACCTGTGATTACAGTCGCACTAAAAAGGACACGATTTAAATTTGATGACAACACCCAGAGGGTGGAGCGGCTCCTCATGACTTAGTGGAAAATAATGGTAAAACCACACCATTAACAAGTACGAGAAACACAAGCTAACAGGTATTTGTTAACAAAATGATGTCTCTTTTGACAGTTCACTCATATCCTGTCATCTGACACGCATGTGAAAATTAGGTCACATTTCCATTGCTGGCATCAGGCTGAAACAATGATGTGGTTGTAATTTTTTTGCTGTCTTGGCCTGGAAACTATTGGGAAAGAGATTTTAATCTCAGTAAAGTTCTTCCTGGTTAAATAAAGGTTATAATAATAATAATAAAAACAAAGGGACTTCAATACCTCAATTGAAATTTATAGTCACAAACCTGTCCAATGCAGTTCTCAACAGACCAAGAGTCAAAGCCAGACTCTGCTCTGCTGACACAGTCAATAAGAATTAGCCACATAAGTTATCTCAGTACCAGCAACATAAATCCAACGCTCCAGTGACATACTGTAGTTGAAAAAATACCAGTAACATTTTCCATAACCTGCACAGGCCGATAAACAGATAACAACTTAGCTTCTTAGAAAACATTCTTTTCATAAATGAGGCATTACGCAGTCATAAAGACCCCTTTTTTGGCTTTTAGGAGGAACAAGTTACTGATGGTGAGCCACGTAGAATCAGTCTGAAAATGACTCACTTTCTGTGCCCATTTTCTGCTTGTTCCGGTCATTTAGAAGGTTAATATTAAATGACATATTAAATGTAGATGGAGGTTCAGCTGCTCAGATAATAGCTATATTGTAGCCTCATAGCATAATTTCCTAAGTCATATTTTAAGGTTTCATAATGCAATGGTGCACGGTCAATCCGCAATACTAGGAGAGTACAGTTAAACAAACAACACATTTTAGCCCATTTATGAATTAGGTAATCATGCTATGAGATTAATGATATGCAAGGTAAAACACAAATCCAACATTTTCTGACAAAAAAACATTACTGCATCTACAAAACACCATTAAATCTAAAATGCAGAAATCATTTGGATTTCATAAGAGAGAAGGAACATTGAATAAACTGCAGAGCACTGATAAAGAACACTAGTAGCAAATCAAATCTACAAGTAGCCTCATCAACTTACAAATCTTTTGGTCCTTTTTTCACTATGCAAGTAAACAGTGACAGTACACGATCTGACTGCCTGGAAATTAAAATACTAAGTGATTCTTTTAACCACAGTGTTTCAAAGAATTAACTTCTGTATATTTTCACTGTGGTCATAACAGCAAAGTTCCCCCTAGTTGTTGGCAATATCCCTCTTTCACCAGTCAAGTGTATAAAGCCAACTTTTACATGTTTTCAAAGAAACTTTTGTGACACTAGAATTACATAATAATGGGAAATCAAGAAATATTTCAACTGCTTAGTGCCGACTGACTGACAAAAAGTGTACTTTGACAAGATGAACATTCACAGAATAACAATGTACTGCATGATGACTGCTGACTAAAGAGTTCTGCTTTCACTTGTAAAACAACACGACAGCGTTAAAGAATGGCTTACTGAAGGTAGTAATGGTATTAAATATGGCCAGGATTAGTTGCTAACAACATTCCTTCTCTTGTAAAAGTGTAGAAATGAAACACTCCTTTCTTCCATGTTGGTTTTCACATTGATATGATGCCCCAGAAATAAATCTATACATCTTCCAGTTAATGACAATGAACAATACTTTAGGATATTTCAAACATGCACATCTCACAGATAATCATAAAATCAATCATTCAGCTTTTAAACTGGACATGTTGTCAAAAAGAAAGAAACAAACAAAAAACAGGATAGCTCTGAGATGATGAAGATTGAAATAATAATAATATAATTACTGACAGTTACTGAAGAATGTCCAAGAAGCTTGGTGTTCCTGAGTCCTTTGTTTTCTATATAATTGGGGTATTTATGATTTGTAGGCATGTAGCCACTGTTGTTAGACAGAAGATTGTTTGAATGGGTAAAGAAGACAAAAAAAAAGGCACAAATCAAGTAAAACCTAAAAAGTGATGCAATGTAAGAAAATGCTGAAGGACCCAAAACTTTCTGGAGGAAGTATTGTACAGTATGGAGCCCAGTTGGTGACATGGGTAGGAAATTGATTTTATTGAGTTTTTATGGGTTTGTTATGCACATGAAAGGGATGTTATTGTGGCTGGATATCTTAGTTGGTAGAATCTGTCTCCCATGTGGGGGACCAGAGTTTGATTCCCCCAGGGGATGAATGTTAACATCCTCCACTTGGGTCCTTTGGCAAGACCCCTAAAATTACTACCTAACCACTGTAAGTTTCCTTGGATAAACGTGTCTGCTGAGTGACTGTAATGTCAATGTGTGGCAGGCAGTTTAGTTGTGTCCATGCATAACTGATGTGTCCTCCGATGTGTTTCAAATGGAGGATATTATTGTATCTGACCATCTTTTTCTTAAATATGTTTGGCTCTTAGTAAGAAATCCCCCCCAGGTTTCCCACAGAGTTGGCAGACTGTTATCTGTTTTTGTGTACTTGGTGTCCTGTCTCTGTTGTTTTGTTGTAATCTATTCAGTTTGACAAACCCAATAAGCTCACTTACATAATTAATCTCAAGTTTAAAATTAAATTAAATGAAAATTAGCCATGTTACACATGTGCTATAGCCATAAATTCCCACGCATAACTAACGCGTGACCGCAAGTTAATTATCTTGTCCTGTTTTGTAATCCATGACTTGTAACACATGGCTATGTATTAAAATATTTATATTAATGTCACCAGACAGGCTCATTGCTATTGAGATGTTACAATGGTATATTATCCCTCCAACTAGAGAACAATACAGAACATACATCTAAAACCACCAAAAAAAAACAAACAAAAACAAAAAACGCTGATCAACAACTGAACTATCTTGGGGCTAATAGATTAACAGACGAAGCCTCTTTAAGTATATATGAGGATAGTCATATGGCATTTTAAAATGTCAAAAAAAGAAGTGATTTTCTGTTCCAGATGTGACTGCCACCCAAAAGTCTCAACCTTTTGCATCTACTCACTCCTCATTTATTCACATTTAGTGTTTAATTTCATTAGGAAAATTTCACAACTTGACCTAGAATAGACTCCATCACATCAGCTGCATCTAATTATTTTTTATGTTTGCTCGCTAGCTGATGGAGGAGAGCAACACGTCCGTTTTATTAGATATGGAATAGTACATCATGTTTGAGACAAATATGATTTCTTTTTAAAAAAATAAGACTGGCTGTGATTTTTTTCCACATCTGCATTTGTGGATGTTCTCACATTTTTTCTCACACATTTTTGTCACCTGTGCTTGAACCTGTTCATCTGATATGCCTGGCTTATCTTCCATCAATGCTCCAGGCTCAACTAAAATTGGCACCAAAGCCTGCAAAAGTATGATGACTTACGTGGATCAAAACATGACTTACTGCTATTTGAGTCATCACACAACTAATCTAATCCAATGGAGGCATTATAAAATGGTACAGAATGGTGGTGGCACATCTCTTTCTGGAGTACAGAGACATTAAATTAAAGCAAATGTTTTTCTGAACGATCCAGCATTAAATAACCAAACTTCTTAGAGGCAGAGATATGCGAGGAGGAAGAAATGCACCTCAGAGTCATTGCTGTTGATCTTGTTATGACTAGTCTGTAGTTTCTATTTTTGTTATCACGTCTAAAGACCTGTTTTCTTATCTGAAAGCATCAGTGAGTGACCAGTTGAGGCAAAGAAGAGCCTCGATGACTAATAAAAAGACAAGATCAAAAAAAACTGAACTTCACACAATATGGACGCATGCAAACAGTCTAGCAGGGAAAGCTAGCTTTGTCTGGGATTTTCTTTCTCATGGATGAGAGATAGGATGAAGAACTGCTGAATTAAAACATATACTACACTGAACAATCACTATAAATCCTTCCAAGATTATGCCTCAGCTGGAGAGCATCACAGCTGCAGTGGTCTGTCCTTACTGAAAAAGGTTTATAAATAATCTCTCAAGTATTCTAGTTTGCTATTACTTCTTACTATCCTTTGCTGTCCCTCAGTGTGGTCATCCATTGTTGTGTTAGCAGAAGAGTAGTGCTGTCCCCACTGCCTGGCTGGGTGGTGAATCAGTGTTGCAAGCATTTCACCAGAAGAGTCTGTGGAAGTGAAACAGCTTTCGGTATGGACGAGGGACGTGAAGCTGAGGCAGATTCAGGGGAAGTCAGACTGACGGGTTCCTATTATGCTGTCCTTTGTCCTCAGACAGAAGTCCCTGCCCTGAGAGTCCCTGGTGAATTTGACTTTACTCAGCAGGAACCTTTAACACGCCACATGCATTTTTGTTTTTACTCTTCTGAATTATGAAATGGCTTAAAAATGACCTTTGAAATATGCATGTCTATTTAATTAAATTCAATATTCAGTTTATTTAGTTCACAATCAAAAGGTCATCTCAAGATAAATTATACTGAGAAAACTATCAAACAGTTTCCAGGAGATAGTTCATTGAAACCCTTACAAGAGATGTTGGTGATGAAATTTCAGGCACAACATTTGACACTGGGGTCTTCTCTTACAGTTAAACCTTCTATAGTTTTATACAGTAATGACGTTGTTACTGAACCTGAAATAAGACCTGCTATTTGTCTCCATCTAGTGGTCATGTACATCCAGTGTTGGGGAATACTGAAGCCAATGCAGCAGCTACAAACTGCAGCAGTTTACATACTGATTCTTAAAAGTGGACAAAGAAGAGTAACAGTGTGGGATCATAAGGGATCATGCAGTATGTCATTTCTCCCTTCCTCGAATGTGATAATGATTCAGGACTAAATAATCCCTAAATAAACCCACCTGTTTTGAAAATGAAAACAGTTTTTGCAAATTAGCTCAGTGATAATGTTTTTTTCCTTGAGGTTTTGTTTCCTGTTAGGTATCAACACTGTTGATCGCTGCTTTACTTCTGCACTCTCAGCCTAAACTGTATCATTGCTCTGCATCAGGCGGAAAAAGTTTTGAAATTTATGCACATTTTCTATCAAGTAACATTTAGAAAGTAAACTTCAGACAGTTGAATGGAAACATGGCTCAAACAATTAATTTGTTTTAATGGATTTTATAGAAAGATTTACATTTTGAATTGTTCCTGCTTTTCCATGACTGGATATAACCTAAACATTTAAAAACCATTGGCTGGGGAAATGCATAGTAGTGGCTTACTTGTTATACTGCAGTGTTTGAGAGGGAAACTTTAGTTTAATTTAGATGGTACTTTGACACACACAAACCACCTAAACACGGTTACAGACTAAGTATAGTTATTTAGTGCAACAGCACTCCCTGGTGGACGGTGCATCCTCCATAAACAGACTACATGTACCTCCTCGGTTGCAGTGCAAATCATTCTCCAGGAATGTGCTAAAAGGTTGGTTCAAGATTCACTCAGCTGTGGTGAGAGTCAACATACCATACGAAGCAGTTGCTCAAAGTCAGACCAGGGTATAACTTATACTTTTTATTTTCCTTAAACGATGACATCAGACCAAAGCATTGACCAAGTGTCCAGTCAACCCATCTCCCATTACAACTGAGCATCTATGTAATATTACTTGAGTCATAACCACACACACCCAAACTCTACAAAACCCTTTAATTCTATACACAAGAAACAATAAAATATAATAATTATTTTTAATTATTGGTGTTATTTTAGACTCCTTCCTTATATTAAAAAAACAAAAAAAAAACATCTCAAACACAATCAGATTCAACTTGAAACAAATCAGACCACCGCACACTGCTGGATGAGTCACAATGTTCCTGCATGCCACAATTTTCTCTCAGATTCATTATTGTTTCACAACCTGGCCACTCGTAAGTGTAACTACACTCAAACCTGCGGAATCACTGTTCAAAAACACTGTGAGCAATGTAGAAAGCATGAAGAGAAATCACATGCTGCAATGTAAGTATGACAAATGACGTCAGACTGTTACGTTTTTCATACAAGGACAAAGTAAAAACCTGTTATACAGGAGGTGTAACCCTAAAGACGCATTATGTAACTTTCAAACCTTAAAACTCTGCGTTCCAGACTCGTTTGATGGCACAGTGACATCCATTACGTGCATTTCCGGAGCCATTGCTGCCCAGCAGCATCTCAAGGTTAAGAAACTGCACTATACAACTTTTTCATCCAGGATGCCGCATGACGTTTCAAAACCATTTTCCCTTTACGCATAGCATCACATGCTAGCAAACAGAAATCAACACACTGGCCATTGTGAGCGCTCATTGTGGCTTATTCAGCAAAGAAACCCTAGAAGACATCATCAGAGGAAGATAGGAAAAGAAAGAAAGAGACAGAACAATAATTAGACAAGAGTCAAGATAAGACTCTTTTACTGGCTAGAGAGAGCTCACAGTACAGGTAGGATGCAAAATGGCTGCTGAATTGGCCCTCTATAATGGGCACATTACAGAAAATTGCCATAGTTCTGTAATGCGTCTCTAAACAACCAGGTGTTGTGGCCACAGGATTCATCTTGCAATTTGTAATGGAAACTGTCCATATCTCAATCTTGTGTCCTTGCATTAGAATATAATTTAATTCATATGTCATCTCATGTGGTACTCTTCCATCTCATGTAAAAGTAAATATTTTTCCATCTACACTGAACAAAATCTGGAATTTGAATGATGAAATCACATTAAAAAAAAAAAAATAAATAAATCCCAGTCTTTTTTTTTTTTTAGAAAAATTACAATAATTTTTTTTTCAAAATAAGTCAAACCTACTGCTGCCATATCCTCAGTAAATATTCCTTTTTTATCATAACATTTAAATATGTCTATTCAATATACAACATATTAAATTGATTAGCACCACCACAATTAGTGGACTATGTCAACCTATAATTGCTCATTGGAGGAACCATGGGAGCCACTGCATGACGAGCCTGCATGTGAGGTCCTCTTTTGGGCAATGCTGTTAGTGAGGGGTAGTAACATCTGGAACATGACACCACCAGCAATGAAAGAACACGCCACACACACCACTTTTAAATCCCATCTCAAGAACTGGCTGATAACCAGCCAAACCCATCTTCACAGCTAGATAAATGCTCTGCAGCTCACTGCTCTCTACTGCATCTTTCCTGCTTTTGTGTTGAGTGTTTTATTTTTGTTATATATTGTCATTTACTTATTACTGTGTGTGTAAATGGTAAGCCATTTTAGTGTTTGTGTTTANCTTTTGTTATACAGTATATTGTCATTTACTTTTTACTGTGTGTGTATATGGTAAGCCATTTTAGTGTTTGTGTTTATCTTGTATTTTTTAAGTTAAATTCCAATGCCATGCACTTCAAATATGCATTTTAAATCATGCACTTTGAATAATATTTACTAGAACTGGTTTGCACTTGTTTTTTTTATTGTCTGTACCTTGCTGTTATATAATTAGCTTCTAGGCTAACATTCTGCACATTTACACTGTGTTTTTACTTATGTTCAATAATGTGCAACTGTCCCTTTCAAACAAACAAACAAAAAGACAAACATGCCACAAACATCTGATGATTTAAACTGAACCACATACGTAACCGTGAATCACAATGTAGTGTTGCATTCTCAAAAAAGCATTTAAAGAAATCCTGAAAACAATGTTAAATATCTCCTGTTATTGTTGCAGGATGCTGTTTGGTTTCGCTCTTTGCTTTCTACATTAACACAGTTGTCACACACTGACTAGCAGGAAGCTGCAAGAGAAATGTTGCTGGGTCCCTAGATCCTTACAAGATAGTGTGGAAAAAAAATCTCCTTCATCCCTCCTACTATTTTTTAAACCACTGAAAGTCTGCCACAGGAGGAGTTAATCTTTTGGAGTCTCTGTGGTCGAGACTGATGTAAAGTTTCTTCCTCCCCAGTTAGGAAGAAAGAACAGTTTGTGGCAATCATCACTGACTTGGTTGCCTTATCTCCCACCCACTGTGAACCTCAACATGCACATGTCCCTGAGCCCAAAATTCCCAGGGCATTATCTCTGCCTCTGCTGCTCACATTGTCAGTCTGCAGTGGCTTAGCTGCTTCTGAGTCCTCCTTCTCCGCCCCATGCATCCATCTTCGTTTCCACCCTGCTGAGCATCATCCCTCAGTTTGTTCTTGCTTCCTAGTTTCCTTTCTTCCCATCGCTTTTCTAACCTTTCCACTCATGTTACTGCTTTAACATGCCTTGTGACTCCTAATACTCTTGCCTCATTTCATTGTAAACTCTTCATAAATCTTTCTGTCATTACTCACTTCGTCCCTATGATCTCTCAGTTTCTAATTCCCTTATGCACTATTTTTCTTTTCAAACATTCCATGTCTTCTCCTGCTGTTCACCCTTTCCTTTCCTATCCTGTCCTGTTCAGTTCAATTCTGACCTCTCCTGTCCTGTCCTGTCTTGTCCTATCCTATCCTATCCTATCCTATCCTATCCTATCCTATCCTATCCCCATGCAGAGTTCCACTGGGGGCCAAAATACAACCAGAAAATGCTGGAAAAGAATTACTTGCTTAGAGTGATCACACTCTGCAGATGCATTGTGAATGAATTTTAGAAAGATGCAGATTGTACTAGAACATATGTGCATATATATATATATATAAATATATATATATATTCTTTTTACAAGACTTTTTAAAAAACTTAAAGGAGCTCTGATTGAACTCCTTTAAGTTTTTCGGATAATGAGTTCATTTGGGCTGAACACTGATGTGATGAATCCTGAACACAAACTTTTCAATGACAATGTTCTCATTACAAAACATAAAATGTGTTAAAAAGCCAGGATCTGTGGTGGTACAGGAAGGACAAGGCATAACTGGAACATCTGTAAAGGTGCATATGCACACAGACACACACACACACATGCATGTGTGTGTGTGTGTCTGTGTGTGTGTGTGTGTGCATGTGTACGAATGAATGAATGAATTACTGAATTTATTGTCATTGCACAACAATTACATTAGCAATCACTGGCAGTTGGAAATTCTTAATCCCCAGGCTCTCTTGACAACACTAAAAAGAATATAAACCACAATAAAAACACAAAAAGCAAAAATACCACAAATAAGTTATATTTAATAAACAATAAGAAGATGCTATTATTTAAAGGTGGCGTTGCTGCTGACAGCATTAGAAGCCTTATGGCCTGCGGTATGAAGCTGTCCCTGAGTCTGGTGGTACGGGCTTGAATGCTGCAACTTGATTGGACGGACCACTGTTGAATGGTTTGCATCACTGATCTGTAACACTTCAATTTCTGTCTATAGGAAGGCAGCAGCAGAACTGAGGCATGATCAGATTTCCCAAAAGGAGATCGAGGGAGGGCCTTATACATGTTTGCATAAGGGGTATAAACATGATCGAGTGTGTTTTTACCACGCATAGAACAGCTTATGTGTTGGTGGTATCTTGGCAGGACTTGGCACTGTTAAAATCCCTGGCTGCAATAAACGCAGCCTCCGGCCATGAAGTTATTGCCTTGTCAATAACTTCAGACAGTTCTTCCATGGCCTCGCTGGTATCAGCGTGTAGTGGAACATACACTACTGTCATGACAACCAAAGTGAACTCACATGGAAAAAGGCCAGCATCTGATCATGAGCTGCTCCATGTCCGGAGTGCAGCCCGTAGAAATAATTCCCACATCTGAGCACCACTTGTTCACCATGAATCAGACACCTTGCTCTTTCCTAAATGCATAGTCTGGTCCAGCGATAAACGAAGAGTCCTCAGGAACAATGGCCTAGTCCGNAAAGAGTCCTCAGGAACAATGGCCTAGTTTCCGTTGAAACGTCATCCTGCTCTGNTAGGGGTCGAACCAAGTTTCCGTTGAAACGTCATCCTGCTCTGAAGCTCATCCAGCTTGTTGTCCAACAGCAGTTATAGTACAAATCACAAAATGTACAAGACAATGCAATACAATTCACACACACATTTATTACTTGATTGTGAGAAGAGGAGCCTTTTGAGTTGAGCTTTGACTATAGACACAGCAGTTATTGACTTCAGATTAGCTTTCAGCTTGTTGCAGAGCTGGACCACAGTAACTGGAAACAGCTAGATGTCCCACACATGATAACCTGAGAGCCCACATCAGCTCAGTTGAGAAACTGTATCAGGTTATACTGTACACAGTGAGCAAGTCAGAGATGTACTGATACACTGAATTATTGTGTGCTTCACAGAGCAAAAAGACAATTTTTAACCTCTAATTCGGGTCTCTTACTTTGAACTCCCTTGGGAATTCACAAATATTGTCTTAAAACTTTTCTATGCCTTCTGCTGTTGTTAGAAAGAAAGAAAAAATGGTTTTGCTTGTGGCATTACGAATTATATCACCTATAAGCGAAAAACCTTTGCTGAGAAAGCTTTAGCTTGAATAGCATTTCTTATTTTTAGACTGTAAAAGCAGGTCCTGGAGACCAACCTCAGTCGTTAAAGTTGCTTACTTTTCATAACAAGCTGTGCTGCAACGATTAGGCGAGCTTTTCACAGCTGAATCTATCATCTTAGAACTCACTTTGGCTCACTTTTGCCTTCCCAGTTTTCTCCAAATATTTCAACATTAAGCCCTATATGAGATTGGAGCACATTTGCAATTCATCTATCTTCCTTTTTTTTTTTATTTATACTCATTTTCTTTCTGCAGCTTTGGTTTTAAAAACATCTTATGTTTGCAGGCAAAGCTTAGGATAAAAGTTTGTGACATACTGTCATTTAATTCAGCTTTGTGGTGTTGAGTTAAACACAAAGTAAAATGTATGTCACATAAAAAAAAATGGATGACATGAGCTGACTTGTTATTCACACCCTAACCCATGACATCTGGATAATTTCAATACACAACAGAAAAACAAGATGTTGTTTTAATTCAGTGTTTTCTATGAGAAAACACTACAGCATAATTTTCTTTTCCATTTTCCATTTAATTCCTTCACTGCGGGGTTTTGGTAAAGGGCATGATGGAATCTTATAATGTCAGCTTTTACCGGTCAAATGAAATATAATGCAGCCATTTTGAAGCTTTGTAGCGTGCACATAAACAGGCAAAGTACTGCAGGTACAAAACTCCCAACATGTCTGCAAGAGGCAAAAGAAAAAGAGGATTAGAAGCTATGGAAGAAAACCAAAGAGACAAAAACAATGAGCTGTTTCAGTGAATTAGTGTTATGCACATTTTGTATATATACAGTATATTTCTTGTAAGTTTTCGTGTACGTGAATAGAAATGGCCTTGACTGTGCTGGCTCTATGCAATGAAAAACAAGTGTTCTGCTCCTTTTTTTTCCACTTTGCAATCATTTCATCTGTCAGTTGAAAAAAATGTAATGTTTGATCATCATTGCAAATATAAAAGCTGCACATATCCTGTGATGTAGCTATTCTCTAAGCTCTAAAGGAATGTGAAATCAAGCAATGTCAATGATAACCTTTCTTTGCAAAGCAGTTTTTTTTTCCTTAGCCTGAACTGATGGAGGCTCAGCTCAGTTGGGCTGCATTTCTTAAAGAGTGATTAAAGTTTCCAAACAGGATCATGACACAGATGTTAACTGGACCAGGTGTCCAGTTAACCACATGTCATTTGATCCAGAAAATTTAACACGTCTTTGTTCCAGCAGTGAACACAAACCTCGTTCAAAGCGCTGCTGTCGCTACAGAGGACACTGATGTCACATTTTCTGCCTGTTTTTTATTTCGGTTTTGACTTTCTATAATTTTAAGACTAAATAACATGAAAGTTGACAGTTATGAAGTAAAAAATGAATCTTTGAATGAATAAAGAAAACTCATGGTGAAGATTTGCATGAGATTAAGTTTTATTTTCAACATTATGCAAGTCTGATATTTCAGCTATACTCATATCAAATTAATTATGATTCAATTTTTTCATTAGCCCTCAAACCAGTTTAATTCACTTTAGATGATCTAATTTAAAATGTTTTAAACTGACTCAGTTCAGTAGGTTTTTCCAAATTAATTTAATTTTGTTAGTTTAAATTGAATTCATCCAACTAATTTTACTTTAATAGAATTCCGTTTAAAACATTTAGTTTAACCAACTCATGTAAATTAACTCCATCACAACTGATTAACTCTAAAAAAATCTAAGACTTTTGTCCATTTTTTGAGAATTTCCCCAACTTGCATGTGTTAAATAGCTAACACGGGTTTAACACTCCAGCTGACGCACATGATCACAGTCTGGCCTAATCAAGTTATCTCAATATAACTGAATCTAACGATTGTTAAGTTGTTGAAATTTATGCAAATTGTACATTCTTTAATTCATTTTATTTTGGAAACATTTAATTTTGTTGGAATGACTTTTTAGATTGTAGTAAATTTACAAAACACCCACTATTTTGAGTTTAATGTAGAACTTTATGTGTTCTTTCAGGATAAGAGTTTGCTAAATTTCACATCCAATCTCACCTTCATACTTTAAAACACAAAATCAGGATAAAAAAAAATATTTTATTTCACACATTACACACATCCATGCAAACAGCTACTGTGACTCAGCATAGTCAAACACAGCAGCTGCATCACTTTTTAATTATAACAACATTGCAGCCATTTTACACACAATATTTACTGTCTAAAAGCATTCTGGCTGGGAGTTTGTAATGAAAGTAAGAAATTTAATAAACACATTTTTGGGATTCTCAGCTCAAATTGTTCTTGATGGTCAGATGATTTAATGATTTAATGAGAAGAACTCTGGTTAAAAACCTTGAATAAAAACAGTTATGTGTAAGATATTCCACAGCAACACAACAGCAAAAAAAAAAGAAAAAAACTTTAGCTTCCCTCCCAGCATGCACTATGTTCATACTGGACAAAAAATTCTAAGGCAGAAGGATCTTTGCATATGTCCTAGGTGCAAAACAGTATCCAAACTTTTCTTGTAATTTATTGTTTTTGTTTTTGTTTTTTTTTGTTTTTTTTTTACTTTTGACTAACTTGGGGAATTGTACAAACACATACCAACCTTTAAAACATTGGTAGCCTTATTTTAGTTAGTTTGTGCTCCCCCCTCAAAAAAAAGGAAACCTTCAAGGAGCTTAATACATTATTTAGACCTTGTTTGGCTTTTAGATCCTGTCAGTTCCTACAACAGCAGCTCCGTTCAATTCTGCTTCCTCTGACAGCCACGTCTTTTTAATTTAAACAGGGATTCTAAGGTGTCTTCTGGTCATTCAAAGATGCGTAAGACAAGATTCTTTTTCTTCACATTGCTTTCATCGCCCTTCAGCCTGCTCCATGAGAGCTTGGTAGATCTCCGATTTTAGAAATCGTGGATAAGAGTCGTTTTCCATCAGCCTGTATATCAGTCTCTGTGCCCTGTCGAAGCAATTTGGTGCTGGCTGAGAGATATTCTCTTGGATTTCTTCTCTCGTCACGCAGTCAATGTTTATCTGCAGTCAGAAAACAAATTTCGATCATGATGTTTCTGAGAGTTAACTGAATGTCAAAGCAGTCAAAGAAAAAACATATTGCATGTTGCACCAAGCAATGCAAAAGGAAAGATGGCCTTGAATCAGAAATGTTTCTTCTGAGTAAATGTGAGTGAAACTGTGAAGAAATGACAGAAACATAAAGCAATCTAGAAGCTAAGGCGGATGTGAAGTTACAAAAGTCTGACTTCGTTCACGTCTCAGTAGTGAAAAACCATACCTGTCTTGGTGCACCAACTTGGACAAAGTCCTTGTAAATCCTTTTGGCAGCACCCACCCTCTCAGTCATACAGGACATATTTTTGTACTCCTCACAAGCCAGCCAAAATAGAAGATTCTCCTCGCTGTATTCTGTCCTCAAGAAGTTCTCGAACATTAGCTGGCCTGCTGCACAAAGGGAACAGAGACACTTTAAAATCAGGACAGTTTCTAAGAAGACCCACTTTAAACTGTACTGCAACGACACAGAACCTGCAACACAGACTACATGCTGTTTAAAATTAGGTTGAAAAATATATGGACAGAAAAATGGGTTGTAAAATACTGGTATGTTAAATATTAACACAACCCTCATCGTTTAAGCATAATTCAGATCTCAGAGGGATTTATTGCTGACAGAATGCATTACTCTGAATACTTCATGGCATCAATAAGGACAGAGTTATATTTCCAAATAAAATTCGTAATACAAGTAAAAACTTGTAATGGGATTCTAGTGAAAATCGTCAACTCAAAGGATAAATACATGATTTATTTAGTTTTAAAGTTTTAAACTTTAACAGCTACCCATGTGAAATACAGCAGTGGATGTTCTCGCAGCTCACAGCTTTTTCTCCATCTGCCTGCCTTTTACTTCCTACTGATGACTATTTCTTCTTTTTTTTTCTGGTTTGTAAAGGGGTTTTAAACCTCTTTATTTCTAGGTTTTTCTCCACTAAATAACCCAGCTTATTGGCTTGTTTTTTATTTTATTTTGCCTTTTTTTTAAATAAGTATTCTGCATTAAGGTCTGATTGTGCCTGGTGCCTTAAGTGGAGGGTGGATTATTACATTATGTTACGACCCGGCCCTGTTAGGAGATATGAGGCGTAACAAAAGAGTACTGAGGACAGGTGGTAAACAGGGAGCTAATGGATTTGATTGTCACAGGCAGAAATGAGGAACAATCCAAAAAGGGTGGTGAATTACACGTGTTCGAGGTAGCGAAGCTGCTTAAACCAAAAACACAATATAACAGATATTTTCTAAACTCAACACAAAACAAGCCAGTAAAAGAGGAAAACCAAGAATAAATAAACAGGTCAACGAAAAACTGGCCAAGTAATCTACGATACATCAACAAAAGGTGAAGCAGCTCCAATATCTAAAATTTAACAAAAAATTCTATACAACTACAAACCTAAACTAGCCCAACATCCATTTTTAACTAAAAACCAACTAAATACAACAAAAAGAGAAGCCAATGTCTTACCCAACAAATATAAAGAAAAAAAAAAAAAAACAAGACAGTAAGCCAAATGAGGAACACGGTTTTAACACTGATGGTTGAACAGAGCCAGTCTCCGGTGGGTGATGGCACACAGGCATTTACATACAAAACGAGAGAGTCATTAGACAACATGCCAGGCGGCCGTAACACACTAACAAAATGCCATAGTAGTTTTCACAGGTGCTTAACAACAACAGTAAGTGTCACTACTAAGAAATGATATACATGGTATACTAAACTCTAGAAATAGCACCAAGAAGTTTTCCATGGTTTAACACTTCTGTTTTTCATTTGTTCTCTCTCTCTCTCTCTCTCTCTCTCTCTCTCTCTCTCTCTCTCTCTCTCATATATAGAAATCAAATAATCAGGGTCCAACAGATTTCAAGAAGTCTGAGGTGGGCAATCAGCCAAAACAACACCACACCATGGGTGGGCTGAGTTGTGTTGAGACATCATTGTTGGTGTGTGTTGTCATTCGCAAAGTCAATAATAACAACCAGTGAACTTGACCGAAGGATATATTGAAATAATTAGTACAAGTCCCTTAAGACACACTGAACATATTACAGGATCGATTGACAGAGCAATTAATTGTTTTTGCCTCCAGACTACAAACATGCCAACACACATTGCCAAGAAAGAATAAACACAACATTCCCACTTGGAAAGAATTCCTAAAGACCTCTTCATTGTTCTGTTGTTTGTATTTTCCTCTTCCTAGTTTTGTTTCTCATTTATAACTATTTATTTGTCAGGAGCTGTCGACCTGTCCAGGGTGTACCCTGCCTGTAGCCTGCTAATTGCTCCGATAGGCGCCAGCTTTCCTTTGACCATTAATTGGACTAAACGGTGTAAAAAATAAATAAATTAATGAATGAATGCGGAGTGTAAATTTGAAGAAAAACTGGTTCTGGCACAATGCAGCCTGGATTCCAAATATCCCAAACCAGTAAATGGAAAACAATTTTTTATATGTAAATCCCCAAATGAATGGAAACCCAAACAATTTATTAAAATCACCAACTCATTTATAATTTTCCTTCCATTTCTTACTCCTGTTGTATGACCAGTTGACTAGTCCATTGAGGAAGAAATGTTTCTCAACTCTAATATGTTCCAATGAAGTTCTAATCCTTCTTTACTCTTTGTTCATTCTAACTTTGCTTATGAGCACAAATACATTAGAAAACCAAGCTAAGATACAGAAAACTGCCAGATTGTGGTGAACGGCCCTTTAACTTAAAAAATCTTGAAAACCAAACCTTGCGAAGATCCAACATCACATATCTCATGCTCTTGTTATCTGTTCCTAACACCTGTTGCCATTGTTATGGGTGTAATCATGGAGCGATGATGCCAGCTTGGGTGTCAGATTCCTATGTCTACTGGGAGCACAAACAAACAGCTTAACTCCGAGCAACAGTGCTATCCCCACAAATTGCCGTACATAAATCACAGCTGGGGCTCTGACAGTAACTGACAGGAAACAAAAACATCCAGAGGCAGCTTCTTCTCATCACTCCAAATCTGAGCCTCCGAGCATAACAAAACAGACTTTTTAAAATCCCACAAGATGTGCAGGTATATAAATGCCATCAGAAAGCTACTGCCATTTATACAACTGTTTGATTTTTTTATTTTACTACATTTGACCTGTTTGAAAATTTTTTCATTGCATCTCTTCAAAGGTAAATGGAGTATAGTGAAAGACAACATTTATCTTCTGAAGGATAGTTAATCTTGGTGCAGGAGACAACAGACCAAAATGAAGTCATTTCCTTGAAGTAATGAGAGAAGAAAGACAGAGAAAGAATTTATCTGCCCCTTCCATCATTTTCAAGTGGAGGCCACGCAAATGGTCTGGTGACAGTCGTGAGTGACTGGAAACATCCCATCTACACTGGCCGATTATGCCTCTTATCTGTAGGAGTGACGTCCCTCTCAGATATATCTCTAAATAGGTCTGATGAACTGGAGGGAAGAACACATCCTCAATCATCCTAAAGGAGCCAGAAGGCAAATCACAGCGATGTCCGCCACCAAGAAATCAAAAACTGAAAGGGGGAAAAAAAATTATGGAGAACAGAAAAAGTAGCATT
>CM047988.1:6192183-6206146 GCA_026261665.1 Melanotaenia duboulayi | reverse complement strand
ATTCAACAGGAAAAGTGAAAGAGTAAATCCATCCATTGTCTTACTTTTACACTCTAGAAGATGGTCGAACGACTCTCCCCATGTCATGACATCATCTATGGGAGCCCTGTCAAGCAAAGGTCATGAAAGTTTTCTGTAAGTATGGGCTGAAGTTCATTGTTTTTTATCATACTTTATAACTTGTATTGGTATTTTAATCGTCCCTATTTGTAGGGGTGTAAAAATACATCAAGCTATACCCATCCATCAATTAAATGATCAACGATACAGCAAAGATTCAAATTGTTAATGTTGATCAAATATAAAACGTGCTTAAAAACTGTGTTCATTTGCTTTGTTCTAACAACCAACATTAGTTTGATGAGGAAAAACAGATATCCAAAGGTGAAGTGTAACTAGCAATGGCGTCTCTGCATTTATGGCCAGTGGGGGCTGGCACCACCAGGTGTCACTGTGGAGCTCAATGCTATTGTAATATAATTAAGTGGAACAGAATTGTTTTTATATACTCTAACAATTTATAAAGAATAATAATATTCTATAAATAATATTAATACAATATAAGGATCAAGTCTGTTACCATGATGATTCTATTATAGAAATTTATACATAATCCAAAGTCTGGTCAGAATGCTGCCCAGCTCAGCAGCCTCCTCTTGAAGCATCTGAGAAAGGGCCTATCAGCGTTGAAGTAATAAACTGCTGAAATCAGAGTGCAGATGTCCAACACGCTCTCTGTAGATAGTCATGGGGCACAATTACTCCAGCCCCAAGCTTGAGGTCATCCAATTAAAATATTGGAGTGACATGAAAACCATTTACAATTTTGATGGATAGTACGCAGCAAGCTAGCATTGGTTATCAGTGCTAGCAACAAAAAATGAAGTAGATATTTTGATAAAAGCTAAATTTAGCATTTTGCCACTTGAGCAAAATTTGGAGATTAAAAACTGTGACACATGCAAATGCCTGTCCCTGTTCCCTGTTCAGAGTGGCCAGAACAGACACACCTTCGTCTCCTCCCCTCTGGTTGGCTCACCACTCGACCAATCACAACACAAGCCACCATCCACCAGGAAATAAAGGACTGCTGCTGTGATCATTCTGGAGGCTGAAGCTGTTTGACACATATGGTTTCTCCCTTAGGTTGGTAGACTTGTGTTTGCTATCGATTGTGTGCTTTCTGTGTCTAGTTGGTGGCAAATTTTGGTCTTGGTATTGCTTAGAGCAGGAGTACCCAAATTCAGTCCTCGAGGGTCGCTGTCCTGCAGATTCTACAATGTTTTCCTGCTTCAAAACACTTGACTCAAATGAAATAGACCCCCTGGCTTAGAGTTTTCAGCAGGGTTAAACCTGACTGTGGTTCTGTGCTTTTTTTATTTTTTTTTTTTATTTTAGTGTTAAGGAGTAGCCTCTGTTTTGGTTTTGATCACATACAGCTTGTTTGGCTGCCCTTTAAGTTCTTTTGTTTTCAGTGTTAGACTAAGCTTTTGTGTTAAACCTTAGCACAGTAAAGTTAGTATGTGTTGGGCTAGTTTAAAATGTTTTTAGTACACATTTCTTAGTTTATTGGAACTGCTGAACTGTTTGTTTAGCCTAGATTGAGTATCTGGTGGGATTTGAGTTAGATTTCAGTTTTGTGTTTCTTTCAGCAGTTTCGCTACCCCCAATACTGGTTGAGAATATGAGAATATTCCTCATATTTGTTAAAAAAAAATGGTTTTAGTTAACTTAAACATCTGTCCACCATCTTTCCATTTTTTTTTACCCACTTTCATACCCCTAAAGTGGGTCATAACATTGTTCAAGCTGGAAAAGATAAAACCTGCCTGAGGAAAATGTGGCTAACTGTAAGTGTGGCCAGAAAATCATTGTTCTGCTTTCCTTGCCTGCTCTTTGGAGGAGACACTACATGGACTACAACAGAATTTAAAGAGCTGAAACATCTTTTGGAACGTTTGGCTAAACATGACAGCAGCGGCTCGCATTTTGAGAATGCTCGTAAACTGGGTTTGGCTTGCAGTGCTAACATAGCAGACATAAGTTCTGCTCACAAACGTGCCGTTGAATTACACAAAAAACAAACTGAAGAAAACCGGTATGTCCTTGGGTGAATTAAAACATGATCAAACGTAAGTTGTATAGATCACAGAAGAAAGCCGCAAAGTGTCCCGCTTAACTTTTCATGCCAGATACGGCACTGGTAACTAGTAGACTGTACTAGCTTGGTTATAATTATTAAGTTCTTCAAATATTTTCCTTGATACATGAAATAGTAGTAGGGTTTACATTTTGAAGATCAACATACAAAATATGGCAGTCTATTTTTCTTAAAAGTCCCATATTATGCTAAATTCACTTTCTAAAGGTTTTCTAACAGTCATGTGTCCTCATAGCCTGTGTATGAGACCCACTTGCTTGCTGTACTTTTTAGCAAATGTGTGCTGAAATGGGTGAGTCTGAGATCTTTCCCTTTGTGACCCCACAAAGGAAAATAACTACTACCCCCAGCTGCCCTCTAAAAATCACCAGCAAACGCTAGATCTGCTCCCAGTGAGGGGTCTGAAGTGGGCGTGGACAAGCACCACTCATGAACATTTAAATTTTCAGACACAGATTCGGCTCATTCTCAGTAGGAGCTCACTGGAGCTATTTTTTTGGAATGGCTGAAGTTAAGATGTAATGCACTTTGAAAACAATGTTGTTGGNAGATGTAATGCATTTTGAAAACAATGTTGTTGGACCTCTGGCACCCATATGAAATTGTTGAAAAAATTTATAATATGGGACCTTTAAAAGAACATATTGTTTTTCATTTAAATATCTCAATGAGCAAGGGAATTAATATTACATATTCTATAAATATTTGATCATTTAATTGCTTTTTAGGATTTAATATGAATGGAAGCAATAGAGTGTGAACTTATCTTTTATGAATTGTTGGCTCCTGAACTGAATCAAATAAAAACCATATTGACAGAATTGTTGATACCAGCAAACATTGAATTTTTATCCACTATATTAAAATGATTTTGAATTGTGATCAAATTACATCCCTTAACACGCTTAGATCCCTTAATATCAGGCTTGTTTTCATGTTTATAATTACTTGATAGTTCAGTGAAACACATTTGCATGCTTCAACTGCACATTGCTATCACACATCTTCCTGTTTATTATTCATTCGTGTTTTTAAGAACTTCTTCCTAAAATGTTCAGATGTACTGTTTGTTCAGTTATTAGATCAAGACAACAGTGAAGCACGAGTAGTGACTCATTTATTCCTTCAACTCATGCAGAGTTAACAGTTAGACAAGAATTATATACATGTACTTAAGGTGACGAAAAACGCTATGTAAAGAAGCCTGGAGTATAAATAAGGTATTCTAGACAACTCAGGAACAATGATTTCTGTGTGAGACCGACCCCCCTTTGCTGTGAATTAAAGCTTTGCATCTCAACTACATACACAATAAGCCGTATAATACTAAAAGACAGGAAGAAGAAAATAAGTAAAACTGGCTCTTAAAAAGTCTCAGTTCACTGATTCATTCACTTATTACATTAGAATAATCAACCACTTATTTTTTATGTCTAAATGAACAATCTTAGATGAACTAATCAGTTTGATCTGATACTGGATATCAGTAAAGCACACCACAGTATAGCACATGTCACCTCAGGCAGGTCCTTGGATTTAATTCAGTCCTGATCAGAAAATAGTTGAAAGATGGATCATAAAAATGAAAAGCTATTTTCTTTTGTATTTTAGATGGTGAGGAATGTATTCAGACCTGATGTGTGAATAGAATCACATTATCTTTTATTTCTAGAGAGGCAAAAGCACCACTCCAAAAAAAGAAGGAAATACTAACGTTAGTCAAAGGTTGTAAAAGATTAATGTTGTCCACTAGGCTCAGGCTCCAATGGAGTTCCCATTCAAAAAGTGCCAGCTTCAAATGTAATCCTATCTTATCCCACAAGCCAGTGTAATGTCATTCACTAGCTAGTTTCTTTCTCTTAGAGTGTTGGAGGTCCTGAATATAATTCAATAGCAAATTTAATTTTAGGCTGCAAAGATATTTGTACAATCCACAATTGTACAATTTGTTCCATCCTATTGGGCAAATATCTCTCCAAACAGACTATATGGTGAATTAGTACCGAGCTGTTCAGAGTATGTGTTGTAATGTAATGTTTCATGTTTAAACTGCTACTGTGTAATGATGAAATGTGAATTACTTTAGCTAATGGTGTAAAATTAATAAAGAGATTTATAAATATTACATATTGATTGACTGTAGTTGCTAATATCCAAATATGAACAAGTATAATCCTAAAACAAAACAAGAAATCATGGAGACACAACTCGTTGATATTATACATTTTATGTATAAATTTATTTTTCCCAATTCAATTTAAGATATCGGTTAAATAAACTGATTAAAAAGGTCAATCTGCCCAAAACTTTTTCCTCCTACGCAAACTGGCAGCACTGAAAATTCACGTTTTAGTTGCAACTTCCCAACTAGTAGATATATCCAAATAAATAAATACTTTTTTTCTTTTTCAGCGGCAAACTAGCAGCATCCTGCTTCTCATATTCCAAGATCCTATATTAGATTTCATTTTAATGATCCCTCTGAATGGCTGCAGCACAAGATAATTAGATAAGAAAGAGCCAGAGCAGAGGATTTTATGAAAAGACTTGCAGACCTACTTGTGTTATTGTGATGTGGATGGCATCAGCTCTCCGCAGATTATGTCTATGAAAAACATAGATTTGCATCATAAGCAGGCATCTATGCTTTCCATAGAGGTGATTGTTATTTTTATCTGTAGATTATGAATTCAGATTATTGACAGAGCCTTTGGTGACATCCCTATAGGGTTGCTTTTTATGTGGGAAAACTACATAACACATATTTATAGCTCAGAAAGTTCTTAACTTTATCAAAAACTCTTTCAGACTTTAAATACAAAATGTTAAAAACATTATACAATAAGAAAGTAATGCTAAAGTTTCCAATACAGCCTTAGTAGCTGTCAGTGAGAGCTGATAGAGTGTAAAAACATGAGAACCTAAGATATTTTTCTTTTTTTCTTTAGGCCTGTCATTAAACATGCTGCATCAGCCAACTCTGTCAGCCAGGCATCAGCAGTTGGAGTGAGAGTGCCCAGGGCAGTGCAGTCCACCAGCGTGCTGCAGTGAGCCAGCTCTGCTGAGTGACTGTCGTACATTTTCTACTGTGACAGCTGCCCAACTAACTGAGAACAAAAGACAGTTGCTGGAAACTTGTGCTGCTGGCAAACCAACAGATTTCCTGTTATTTTTCAGTCTGATTCGTGTGAACAGATTGTCTAATACTGTGGCTCATTCAGCAGGGGGCTTAAATGAACGATGAAGATGTCTCCATGCCATGGTGAAACAAAGGCCTGTCAAAAAGTGAAAATCCTTTTTACAGTATGCGTGTAATTTAAGTTTTTCAGTGCAGGTTTATGGATTAATATACAAATACATATGGTCATGGTTTTTATGGATGAACCCACTTTTTATCTGAATAAGCGAGAGCCCTTTTCTTCTTGAATATTTAATAGATGTTTAGCTCATTCACTCAAATGCTGTTTGAGTATTCGATAATTCTTGAAAGACAAAAAAGAAAAAGCCTAAACTTGTTTCTGTACGAAATTGCCTGAAACTTCTGACAGCTTTGACAGTGGTGTTTTGAAGTGCACTTCTAAGACATGTATTTGCAACCCGTCCCTCAAGAAGTAAGCATTAGGCATGAAAGACCAAAAGGATCTTAATGCAGACACTTGTTTTTTGGGGAGCGGGAGGTTCATCGTATAAAGCAAAAAGCACAGTCAGCTTCAAGAAATCCTACTTATTTTCTTATATTTTACATGTGCTCTCCGGGCATGCTAGAAACAGAGAAACACAGAGGAAGAAACTCCAATAAAACTCCAATAGAAGAGATAACTGGAGCCCCGTCAGAAAGACTTGTCCAGTGATTCACAGACTCTGCAAACCAACCGCAAAACACCTTCTCATTTTGTTTTAGCAATGTGCTTTCTGGCTGGGTGAGTACAGAGACAGTCACCCAGCAGAGACAAATAAGGCAGTCCAGAGAGTACGTAAAATAATGCCAAACAGGACCAAAATGCTTTGAGCCAGACTCGTGTTGGTATGCTCTTGTAGTATAAAGCTCATACTTACAGCATGGTTTCCTTCGCTGAAGACTGCAGTATGCTTTAATGTTGGTCAAAAACATGTACAACTTCCTAGACTTGTATTTCCCTACCTGACTTACTCTACAGGTACAAGCCTATACATGTTGAGGTGCAGTGCAGGCGTGCCCAGTGTTTACAGTAATGTCAGTTTGCACAATTTAACCTAAAGCTCTTCAGCAGAAATCAGATGTGTCTTATCACAGCTAAAACATTAGCTCCTTTCTGTTGCTGTGTTAGAAAGTCGGTTAACTAAACAGGGAAACAAAAACACAAAAAAGCTAAAGGGTTAAGTTTCTAGTTACAATAAAGGTTGGTATTGTAATAAGCCCATCGGAGGCCACCCCACCCAAATGTGCCAAATCCCGTACAATAATCTATTTGTGTTCCCTCTTATTTTGAGTTGCTTATTAGGGGGGACTGTTGTTAGCTCCCAGACACTGGAAATATGGGATCACCACTGGCTCCAGAATATCTTTCTAATATGACTAACATTCAATTAGGTGCCAATCATATACCATTGACACGCATCTGGCAGCCTTTCAATCTCAAAACATTAATGACTATCAAGGATTTTGGCACATTTATGGGGTCACTTCCCACATGTTTAGCTGTGTTACTCATTCCACAGAAGCACAATCCTAGCAAGTTATACCTTGTTGTAAAGGTGACTAATCAGACTTCCCAGCAAAGTGTAATACAACACCATTGGTGTTATCAAAGCTGAGGGATATTTAATCAAACACAAATTCCCTTACTTTGAATGAAATATTTAAATATCTTATAAGAAGACAAACGCTTCATGCTAACTTTCAAGCACATAGTGTTGGGGATGTTTTGGGTTTTATTTGCAGTCAAAGTACCTGTATAGCTTGCTGCCATGGAGTTCTACTTGAACTGTGTTTAACAAAGTACATAAGGAAAAATGATAATTCAAACACGAATAAAATTGTGTCAAGCAGCAGAATAATGATCCCAAAATACAAGAAATCTGCTAATCTGAAGAGAAGAATCAAGCTCAGCCTTATGTGACCTTATGAGATTTCTGCATGAACAAATGCCTGCAAAGCTGACCTTTTAAAACAATGCAATGAAGAGTGAGGCAAAATTTATTTACAATGATCAGTTATTTGAAGTTATAGCTGGTAAAGTTGGTTCTTAAAACTGTTAAACCAAAGATTGTACTTAGTTTTTCACAAACTGCTAATGCATTATGGCTCATTTATTTATTCATTTGTTTATTTCTTTTAATTCATGATGACACTATGATATGACATGTTCTTGTTTATATGAGGTTGTACTAAATAATTCAAAGACCCGGTAAGGAGCAAAAACTGCTGATTTTTATGATGTTACAGTGTGTAAAACATTAGAATTGAAAGAGTGTGTTCTTTCTTTTTCCATGTCTGTATCATTGTCACAGCTTTTGGACAGCAGTTATGTGTAGTTCAGCGTCTTTTTCTTTTCTAACTTGATTTACTTTTAGCAGACTCCTGCTCTAGCGGAGAGGTTTTATTTGACTGTTTTTTTGCCACATGTAGAAATGTGAGAGTAGTCCTAATGAATTAGATAGTGGTTGCATGAAAGGACTTTTTTCTTCTGCCCTAAAAGACAAACTGCAGGCAAAAACAGACTCGTGCTGAAAAGCACATCTCAAAACAGTTGCCCCCTCATTACTTTCTACTTCAACCCCCACAGCTGTGGCAGCTTCTCGAAACTGTCCTATTTAAATGTGAAACGTCATCAATAATGGATTTTTTTACATTTTTTCTGTTACTTTTTGCTGTCTTCTTGTATGTCTTAGCTCCTGAAGCAGCATTTTTTTTTGTTGCTCTTTTCCATAAAATATATATATACAACCCACAATCCTATCATTACAAAGAGAGTGGCAGTGGAGATATTGTCTAATAACTTATGATAATTTTGGTGAAAATTTTAGTTAAATGAATATCCTTTTGCTTGTTAAGGAGATATCTGTTATCAGTATCTGTGCAACATAACTTTATTTTGAAGCTTTGTAAGTAGGTTAAAACATGAGATTAATTTTAGGATAAATTGAGTCAAAAAGTAATTGTTATATAACCTGTCTACATTGAGCATGTAGATTGATTTACTACTTTCAGGATGTATCATTAATTAAAAATTGGGACTTTTCCCGGTGAGAGGTTTCAAGTCTGCAGTTTTGTACAAATACCTTAATAAGGTGTATTGAAAAACAAGGTTTGTGTTTTGGACTGACAGCTTAGATGGCTTGGGAAAGAAGCTTGCAAGGAGTTTTAGATCTGATTGTTTAGTATCTAGTAAAAGCTAGAAATTGCAGACATGTAAATGTAAATTTACAGATGAACTACAAAAAATTTTCCATTTTCATTGTGGTGATGCATGGGGAGCTCAGTGCATGACATGCAGGGTGCTGTATGTCATGCAGCTTTATATACAGACATAGCTTTCTTTTTGTGTTTGTGTTTTTATATTTTTAATACGTTATTGCTTTATTAAAAGGACAAACACCAAACAGAAAGACTCTGGGGTAAATTTAATCTTCTCCACCATACTGAAAGTGGTGACAAAGGCAAAGTATTTATTCCACCACCCTCCTCCACAAAGTATCATCTTTTTCACCAACTCACATCTGGCCACCCTTCCATATTTTCTCTACTCAAACAAACTTTTACTGATTGTAAAACATCCATGTTAGATGTTAAAATGACATAACCTATGACAGATAAAAAGAGACAAGACTGATCAGTAATAGCATCTGTAGACAGCTGGCAGCTCATTCGCCGTCCTGCTGTGTGGGGCTGATGTCTGCTGTTCTGCATCAAATAATGAGCTAGTCTGAAGTTCTGAGAAACTTGTGCTTATCTGAAATTGTTACCCAACGCAGACTAGATACAGCGTAATACCATACCTTCATATGACCATTGCTTAGGTAGGGTAGGTTATTTATTTATTTTAATGGATGTTCCTGCATATAAACTCTCAACTTTTTAATGTAAAGAAATGCACAGAAACAGCAAGGGCTCACGATAGCTGGGTAGCATCGATTCACTAACCTTACCTAACATTTTACTCATGGTGATGTGTGTAATTTAGTTGAGTCAGTAAACCACAAGCACTACGAGATTCGCCTGGAAAACATCAAGCATGTTTGAAATACTGCAGTTGTGCATGGTCTGTTCGCATCAAACATTTGCCAATTTGAGGCCAAACCACATCATACACTAATGGATTTCTGCGCCAACATGTTATGCTGACAGTGCAACAAGTGGAAATCGAGGGGAAAATCTTGTGTAAAAAGTTGTGTAGTGAGTCGCCATCTTTTTTTTTTTTTTTACTTACGCAAACTTAGCCTAGTAAAGACAAAGAGTATTACTGACATTTCAGTTCTTTCAATTGATTTTATCCTCTAAATGGCTGGAGACTTGTTAAATGACAACATAATGGTGGAGACCAATGAATACTCTCTAAAAGTCACAATAACATAATCTTATCTATCAAGTAGTAGAGCTCTTGCTTGGCTCTCCTTCAGCTTTTTTCTTGGAAGTAACCTTCTCCATAACAGCTTCTCTTTTCCGACTTGATAGAGGCACCTTTTCTGCCATAATGTCCCTTGCGTTTAAGTGTGTACCATAATTTAATGTATTAAGAAAAATGTTCACTTCGTTACCTTTTCAAGAGCTCCAAGCCTCTGAGAGCATGTAATTTTTGCACAAAGAGGGATAGACACAGAAGGGTTGAGGGACAAATGGCAGTTGAGTTTGATATATATACATATATAATTGGAAATCTTGCTTGTAACCTTGTTCTGCTCCATCCTGATTAATTTAAATAAATATTCACTTGGAAAATTGTATCATCCCATCAGTGAGACTGGATCAGGTTTCGATGCAATCCCATTCTGTAATTCAGAAAGATAAGATAAGGTCTGTTTTGAAAACATTTCCTTTTAGTTAGACCACAGTATTTCCCAAGTATGTTATATAGCCTATTTTCCTTTTTATGGATCATATATCTTTACAAAACAAATGTAGGCTTTTTGACCCAGTTCGTGCACAGCCCCCAAGAGCATCAAACTCTCTGGAGAAAATCATCAGCAGAAAGAAGCAGATGCTCAAGTCAGTTAGAGGTGGGGTGCAATGTCCTCATCTAACACGGAGAGAGATGTGGAGAAAGATGGTGCTATGAAAATGACTGATGGGAGCACAAATGGCAGAGCTGTGATCAGAAGAAAAAAAAGGAGGAGGGGGAGTGATAGGAGGCGAGGGACAACGGTGACAGCTGAACGGGCCTACCTGTCCTCCCATCTCTCGTTTTCTGTCTTGATTTGTAAGTCCTCCACGGGACACTTTCCGTGGCTGTCCTGGAAAACAAGAACAGGTGTCATAAAACACTGCTGAGAATGGGATTTGCATCTATAATGACCTCGCAGGAGATGCTGACAGTATTACGTTCCCAACAAAAACCTGTCAGATACGCGCCGTGAGTGGTATTCATCACCAACTCAGCTGCAACCTTTTTGCCGTCCTTTCACTTAACAATGATGGAAGACAGCTTTTTTGTCTCCTCACTGCTACAACATGTTGCTTATCTTAGCATTTTGCTGAAGGTCCACCTTGGTATTAATTTGTAGCAGAATTAATCACAGTCACACCTGGCCAAGCATGAGAGACTTTTAAGTTCAATAAAAACCAGACTCTTATGTTTGAGCTGCCCTGATGACATCAAGCATTTTTCATATTTACCATATCTCTCTGCACAATAAGTCTTCTATTGTGTTGAGATCAGAGTTTGAAATCAAGAGCAAGAGAGATTTCCACTGAGAGGGGATAGAACAGGTATGACCCACATCCAGGTGTACAGTCCACTAAACCTCCAGCTCCAATTATCAAATGTACAATTGGTATATTATTTCAGACATGAGCCAAAGCTGAATTTGAGAACATCCTGAGTTAGTTTTGCCTGTGTTTCATTTATAGAATTCTGCATGTGCCTCCCAGCTGTATTTGTGTCAGAGTCGACTGCTCCAGTTTCCCTTTTATTCCTTTTCCTTCTCCCTCCTCTGGTCACTTGTTTGACACAAGAGAGGAACCTTTTTTAGCACCTTCTTCTTGATTCTGAGCAGTTTTCAGACCCTGTTCTTATCACACCTTATTCTCATTACTTCATCAGTTCCAGCATTGTATTTCTGACATGTCATTCAGTCTACATTAGTTCCACCATCAGTGAATTTATTTCAGGGTTTGTTCTTTTTAAATTGCCTTTAAAAATCTGATCTGCCTCAGGTTTAGCCCTCTCTACAGGCCTTCTCCAGCCTTTTCTCTGTGCCTGCTCAACCACTTACTTCTGTCATTGTCTGGTGCCACTTCTGCCATCTTAAATCCAAATCTTCCACTGAATCTTTAAATACTTTTCTTGGTTTTCTGTGTCATGTTTGAGCTTCACCACTTTTGCTCAATTGTAAATTCCTGGCACTGCACAAAGAGCAGTGTTGTGATTTCGAAAATATAAAGCTGCGATTTAAAACTAATTTATGTGTTAAATCTGTTTTACATATAAATTTAGGTGACAGCCAGTTTAGTACAGGATTTGTGAGGCTAAGATTGACAAGAACTCTGACAAGACTGAATGAGTAAACAATATCAAAGCACTGATGGCTCAATACAAATCAAACTGATGTGGTTACAAACTGCCTCCAAGAAATCTGCCCTGTGTTCTCACTTATTTACGACATAATCAAACCTGTCATCTTTCCTGCTTTTATGTGTCCAAATTAACAGTTAAAAATATAGTTTTCTGTGAAATATAATCACAGAAGTACTTGGACAAGTGTGCAGAAAGCAGTGTTCATGCCGGTCTGTTCAGCAGAGCCAAGCTCCTAAACAGAGATGACAAGGGAGTCGACTGAACCAACGGCCAAAAGAGAAAATGATTAAATATTCCAAGGGGATTGCAGCCCTTTGTCAAGAGCCCCGAGACATGGATCCAGCAAGTCACAAAAGCAGGAAAGTCACTTCAACACCAACATTGTGTCTAAAAATGCAAAACTCTCATTCTTTGCAATACAACTTTATCTCTTATGAGTACACATATAAAATAATTAACTGTGTTCAGCACGTAGATTTTCATTTGAATAAACCATTGTCCTCTTAATGACATGTGTATATCAGGCCACTCAATTGCTCACTTGAAAAGGTCTAATCATTCATTGTCAAGAACAGTGCCAGGATCTGATATTCCCTCTGTATATTTGATAACAATTTTATTAAAATAATCAGCGTGATTCAAGCCAACAATGCAATCAGTTCCAGCCACTGTCTCTGATTAAACTAGCTGTCACTTCTGTCTTGTACATTATGTTCCCTGTAGATGTCATTTCTATTAAATGTGGCAAGCTATTAAGTATAATTTTCAATCACATTTATACTTGATGAGACAAGTGAAACTAAGGTTACCACAAAGCTGCTGATGTTTTTAAACGGTGAGAAGGACACATTCTACAAAAGGGAGGTAAGATTATTCAGATGTTGTTAGCTTACATTTTTTTCATCCATTGATATTACAGAACTGTGAGAGTTTGGGGGTTTCATTGCTAAACTTACAATCATTTAAGAAAAATTAACCACTTGATACATATTTGGGTATTAAACAGATACTATTATTCTATCCATCCTTTTTCTAATTTTTGTACAAGGACAGGTCATGGGGTCAACAGCATAAACAGGAAGGATCCCAAAGCATTTTCAGACAAGCAAACAGACAGAGTCCATCCAGCATGTTGTTACCAGCGAGGGGTCCAACAGATTTCCTGCCAGATGCTCGAGCCATCTCATCTGGCTCCTCTGGATGCAGAGGAGCAGCAGTTCTACAACCAACCAAGTGGACAACCAAGCTCCTCACCTTATCTCGAAGGGAGAGCTGAGACACGCTGCAAAGGAAACTCATTTCGGTCGCTTGCATCCTCGATCGTTAGGTCACTACCTGCAGCTTCCTACTATAGATAAGGGTGAACTGGTAAGTAAAGAACTAACTGAATGAGGAAGGCTACAGGAAATCATGAATGCAGTTATATTATAAAATAGTACATGAATGCACGTTCATGGAATTTAATTATTTTATTTTATATTTGAATAATTACAAAAATAATTAAAAAAACATTTTTATTCTATTTCAACATTACAATTATGTATGAGGCTTCTCTGTTTGCTCATGAGGTAGACACTGTTCACTGCAACATGATATAACAGCTGTCCTAGGGGAAAACATCTGTTTACATAGTACGAAGCAAGGTCTGCTTTGCATAACCCACCGTTACTTCTGCGGTCGCTGAACTTAGACTGTAAATAATGTTATTTTACATGAACTATTAATGTGAAATTCAGGCAAAAACTCAACCAAAAAACCTTGGTTCAAATGAAAAGATTTCAACATAACAGTATTCAACAGTATTTAAAAAATATGAATAAAGATTTTAGCAAAATTGTGATCTGAAAAAATACATTGAAAAAAAATATAAATAAAGAGTCAGATTTACATGATCAATATGGGAGACAGTTCTGCAGGTGATAGCTTGAGTCTGCTGCAGGTACAGTTCTTCTGGGGGTGGTGCATCCCTGCATTAAAAGCAAGAAAGTCAAGACGGGATAGTCCCATATTTTTATGAGAGGGGACATAATGGAGGCGATATGATTGTCTGCAGGGTATACAGCAGTTGATTGAAGGGGGGGGGGGGGGG
>CM047988.1:6169191-6185104 GCA_026261665.1 Melanotaenia duboulayi | reverse complement strand
GCATGCATGCGTGCGTATGTGTGTGTGTAAAATGCCATTATAAAATACCTAACAAGGTAAACAATGAAAAGCCAAAGCCTAAAATTCTGTAACTAACTCATAAAAACATTTTGAAAAGAGATGGGTTCTACATTTTGACTTTAAACACCCAGGAGACGTTCCATTGGTTCTCAGTAAAGCAAGGCACAATAAACAGATCTTGATCAGAAATGTTTAGTGGTCTTATATAAGTTTTAAAGAGGAAAATGTTTACAAATGTATTTAGGCAACAGATTGTTTGAGGCTTTATTCACGAGCAGGATTTTGAAGTGGATTCTGAATCAAGTGTGACGTGAGCTTTATGTGAGAGCGAAATGAGGTGTTAGTGAGCAGTGGACCACCTGTAAACAGGTAGAGGAGTTTAGATTTAGCATGAATTGCTCCCTCTAGTTGCTGGTAGGACAGTAGGAGTGTAATTTTGCATTGTTTCTCCGGTAAAAATAGCTGCAGTGGACATCTGACTGACATCGTTGTCAAGTTTCAGTTGGTCATCAAAGATGAAAGATATCGGTTTTTAAGGAAAAGGATAAAGTACACTGACAATGATTTCTAAAAGACTGGGTTATGTTAGCAACAGAGGTATTTAAAATATAGTTAATGGATCTGAAAAGAAGTCTCTGATTATCTTTGTAAAAAGTAATGGGCTTATTAATTTGAGCAGGTCTATTGGTACTGCTAAGTGACTATCAGCTTCTTTTGACTATTTCCTATACTCTAGATAACTATTTAATGGTAAGTCCCAAATGGTTGCCAATAATTAAACTCAATCAAGTTGAGAAATGTGTAGCAGAAATTCCATCAAATCCAACACTCTCACTTCTTAAGCAGTCACTTTCCTGCTACAAAGAGGACCTCATATTTCAGTTATTAATTCTACTAAATCCTCTGCTCCAGCCTATTTCACCAAAGTCTCCTGTTATAACAGCAATCAAGTAAATATGAAATATGTTGTTGTCTTGTACCTCCACAGTACAAATTTATAATCGCACCAGCCTGCCTTTCTTTTTCTTGCATTCTCTTTGGAAACCTGCAACAGTAAATGTGCGTCAGTATCTCTTTATAAGTGCTTTCACCCAAATCCTGACACTTTATCTTCCTATATGGTTCATAATCGCCTCAATAGCAGAACGTTTCTCCTGAGCACACAGATGTAAAATGGTACATGAAATAAACAAAAGGTAACCTAAAAAAATGATTGTCTGTTTTCCTTGTTTTCCTTTTCCATTTCTAATAGAAATCCTGAGTTTTTCTTTGGCCTCTGCCTCTTCTCACTTATACAGTAATTGAGGGATGCCCCTGAATAAGTCAGGAGCTGTTTTCTATCTTTTTTTTCCTGTCTCTTCCTCTTTTTGTTACCAAAAAGCCCAGAAAAAGCATTTCAGTGGCAGCATCTGTCTCAGAGGATGAAAATGGAGTGGTGAGAGGTCCCTTCCACGTCTCTGGGCGCTTCATTCGGGCTAAATTACATGTCATTGCAGCCTAGTTTCATCACAGCCACTTGTTTTTTTCTTCATTTGATTTGCTTATTTGCCTAGGAGTTATAATCTTAGACAAACCAATCTGAATTTGCAGAAGGGCCACAATGTTTTTTAAAGCTAACACAAAATAATTCAGTGTGGCTGCTTTCTTTTGTTTCATCACCCTCTTTTTCACAGAATGGCTTCCTTCTGTTACTAACCAAGCACTGCACATCAACTGTACTCATTTATATATTTATATATATATATATATATGAATATAAAAATGAATAGTTTGCTCCAAGTGTCATTTAATGAAGGAAAAAAACAAGGCAATGGAAACTGGAATGGAAAGCAGTCCGTTGTTTTCAACGGTTAACACATACCCAGTGAGTTATCATCTTGTACCCACCATTATGATAATTTCTGATATTCTGTTTCTCCCAGTTTGACAAATTAGGACATAGCAGCAGACTGGTTTGAAAGCTAGGCAGATAATGTACAGGACAATCTTTTTGAGCTCTCCATCAAACTTTGACCTCTGTGAATTGCAGATACAACACACTATGTTCCTAATGCTGTGTGTCTGGTTGTCCTTATTATCTTTCCAAACTGCCGTTGTGTAGGTTTCCCCTTATTAGCATTGTATTGTTTGCAGCCTTTTGGGAAAAAAAAAAACAAAGCTGCTTGAAGAGTGTGACACATGACACCTAATGGCATGCATTTGTGGCATACCAGCAGGGGAGCAAGAAGCCTTTTTTCCCTTCCTGCCAAGCTTCACTATCAAGCTGAATTCTCATCCTAAACAACAGACCAGAATAAGTTCTTAGACAGGGATTAGTGTGAGAGCAAACCACAACAGAAGAGAGCACAAACAAACAAACACATTCTGTTGGATTGGGTTTAGACCGTGTTGGACACACAGGCTAATACTGCATGCAAATACCCATGCATACACAAATATATCCACACACATGGAAGAGTCACACACACAAAAACATGGTTACATGCCCTTCACTCACCAGACTGGTGGACTCACTGAGGCAGAAAGTCATGTTTACGAATAAGCAGGGTTTATGTGTTGCATTTGTTTGGTTTGTGAAATTGGGAAAGTGGCCAACTTTTAGGTTCTGCAGGTTTTATAACAACACAGAAAAGGCTCAACATTTTTCTCTAGTTAATTATTGTGGAAAACAGTGCATGCTTGATTGACAGAGCTTGTTAGAGGGTTCTTATTTTTCCAATCAGAAAGTAATTATAAGGAAAGCCTCTTGGGCTTCCCCATGTAATCTGGTCACAGTGGTTAGATCAGCCCCAGATAGGAGAGTGATTGCTGAACTCCCTCTGATACATTGCCTAAGAGCTGTCCAACACTTGCCCTGCTGTCTTTATTAAGAAATATATCCTACAGCCATTTGCATATTATAACAACACTTATGTCCTGTGCAGCAAAGCAACTGACTAGCTGCAAGGAGCATTGAAAAATTTAAATACTTTATGGAAAATGATAAACTTAATGAGGTAACCTAATCATATTTACACTGTTACACAGGAAGGTCAGATTAAAGTGAAATCCAATTACTGTAACAGTATGTGTCAGGTACAGAAGCGAAACAAAACAAACATCTCGTTGACAACACTTTGATTTGTGTTTTCAAAGACATTAAATAATTGGCATTCCACCTGAAGGGACCCAACCTTGCAGCAGGATTTGAAAAAGTAACTAAGCCATTTAAAAAAAAGTTTTGTTTTTATTCTTGTGTCGAATGAATTAGCCCCCCATAATAATGGCCATATTTACTCTTGGTTTTAAACTCTTAACTAAGTTGGGATCCATGACATAATCTCATTATCAAATCCAAATTAAACCACTCTCACAAACCATCTCTAATCTGTTTGATATTTTAATGAAAAAAAAACAGAAAATCAGAAAAGAACACACACACACACACACACACAAAAACATCTGGATCTACGGTATGTGAAACCTGTTAGAGATCTTGTCTANATCTATGTGAAACCTGTTAGAGATCTTGTCTAAGGTTTAGGAGATGTTAACAACATGACCCTTAATGGTAACACAGACTTGCCTGTGGTACATTTGTATATATATATATAAATATATATATATAAATGAGTACTATTAATGTGCAGTCATTTTTTATGTGCTGAATCATCATAAGTAGAAAGAGTTCCTATATGTGCTTATTCAACAATGAGAAAACAAATTTACAATTTATATGTGTGATTGTATATATAATGTTGTGTATTACCAAATCACACAAAAACTTAAAGAACATAACGCATTCTGTTTCTGCAATATTTGGTGCGAAGTCATTGGTAAGTTAAAGCAGACTAATACCTTTAGATAACGGACATCAAAAAGCCATCAAGTGATAACATTAAGAAAGGAACACGTGTCAGGTGTCACGCTGCAAGAATCAACCACTTCCAGCAGTTTGGATGACTCCAGCGATGTGGTGAGACCATCAAGATAGCAACTGCTGCTGCAACCATGTTTCCCGCCTTCTCTTCTGCATCTGGACGCATCATCTGCAGCTGGATCAAACTCAGTCCGACTCATCCTTATAAAGTAAGTCACAGTTAAAGCTTGTCGTATGTCCAGTTTTAGTCAGCTGCACATGTTTCCTGACATTTTACAAAGTGAAGTTATACAAAAAGAACCAGGATCAGTTTGGTTGTTGCCTTTCTATAATTTTAACTCATATAAACTTATGCAGGTTACTGAGTGTTTCTCCACGGTTACTGCTCCACAGTGACTGGGATGTAGAAGTTTGTTGAGTGGCCTGAGCACAATGAAAACATCTGCATTGTGCTGAGCGTTAGTGTTTTGTGTTAAATTTAATCCGTGTGTCTAAATGTATTTCTCCTAATATCCTTGTTTAGATTTTTGGATTAATTAAGCTCAGAGTCAGACAGTCTGTCATTTAATTATAAAGTGTATTATTGGTTGAATTGACTAGATGGACTTTGTTATTCATAAATGAAATGTTCTATTTTCTGTTAAATCTGTCGTGTTACAGCTGATATCTACTAGATCTGATTTTAAATGTCGGCAATTTATTAATTTATTATTTTTTCCAATAGTAGAGGGAGTGCTTGTATTTTATATCTAATCTTCTTCGACATGGGCCAAATATTGAATAATTAAACTGGAATTTGTCATCTTCAGTTTGATGGATAAATTTTGAGTTCACTTTATAAATGGGGCCCACAGCAATCAATACCTCAGCCTATTACTGTGTCCTGATTTTATTGCTTATTTGTCAAAGTAACTACTAACTAATTTCCACAGCTGAATAAATAAGACACAAGTTCCTAGCTACCACAAATAAAGTTATCTGAGTACTATATCTGAGTCACTTTTTCACTGCCTTGTTGACTTTAGATAATAATATATTCTTCTGTAACAACTAGGGATTTAAATTTAAACAAGCAATAAAATCAGGTTTGGGCTAAAATGCATTCTTTCTATAACACCTCCAACACTTTGATGCAGTTGTTCCCAACCGATTTTCCTTGGGAGCCCCCTTCATGCAAATACTTAAAATCCATGAACCCCCTGCCCCACCTCATGCTGAAACCATATCTGGCTTAATGGTGACAATCACCATTATTTATGGTGATTCTCACCATTAATAATGTTTTCTGGCTGAGTCCTGTCCTTCAATATAGCCAAAGTTAAATTAATAAGATATAGCCTTACTTCTTGTTCTTAAAATTGGGACAATGTGTGGACATTACTCACATTGGCTTTAAATGTTCAAAGCCTCTGGGACCCCCTGTGCTCTTTGGAGGCCCCCCTCGGGGGTCCCGGGCCCCAGGTTGGGAACCACTGCTCTAATGGATGCATTTTTTATACATCGTGTGTAGTTGCTCTCTTGACCCCTAGGGTCTTCTTCAGGCATTATAATATGTCATAATTATGTGCATGGGATAATTTGAATCTCCTTTGATTTATAAGGCCTCTGTGGTTTATTTGGATTTTAAAAGCTGCTTGATTAGATTTATTGAATACTAATTATTTGGCTTTGGGAAACAACTTTAGTGCTTGTTTCCGCAATGCATCCAAAAACTGTTCTATCTCACAATTTTCAATCATTTATCATAAATGCTTTGCACTATGGACCATTCTAAGCAATAGACTTTCCGAGATGGTAAAAATTTCAGATAAACAGTAAATAGCATTAAGTTTTATCCTGACACAGCGTTTTCAGTTTCCAAGCAGACAATATTGCCCACAAGAATTATTTGCAGAAGTATGCATGAATGATATATGTAAATTCATCAGTATGGGAGCCCCAATGTAGTGTGAAGTGTGAAAGATAGTGTACAAAGTGGTTTTGAAATGGTTTTAGGGCAGAAAAGCTGAGCTGTGAGAAGCCAAACTGTCATGTATTGGTAATGTTGACCAAAACTGATGGCACAGTGTTTGAGCTCTGCATCCATTTAAAATGCTAATAAAATAAATTAAAATGCTAACAACAGCCAGTCTGCAGTACAGCCATCATGCACCGAGGAAATCTGCCTTTTAAAGAAGGTGCTAAAACCCCATTTTTCCATGTTTTATAAGGGTGCAATGTGTCTGACAGCCAAGAAGTCAGATGTATTTTTAATTAGATGTAAGAGACGTATGCCAGCACAGTTCCTGAGTCAGGATGTGACCAAATGGATGAATACTGCTTTTTGTTCTGAAGCTGCTCAGTATGCAACGGCAGACGTGCTTTTAAAGCCTTTCAAAAGGCTATTTTGTCACCTCAGTATCGTCACTGATGGAGCACCGATGATGTGTTGAAAGAGTAAGCCCCCCCTTAAGCTGCAGGGACTGGGCCTATCACGCTCTGCAAAAAGACATGAGGTGATATCCATAATACTAATCTATGTCACCACCTCCAAGAACATAATTTACTTAGCCGCAGGTCTATTGTCAAAGCTACATCATTGCTCCAAGACTGAAACAAAAGAAAAAAAGAAAAAAAGGATAAAAAACAAAAAACAAATGGTTGATTTACTAAGTCTTTTAAATTGGCCAAAAATTCCACAAAGCACATAACACCATTCACTTGCTGTTTTGCTGTTGACCCGGAAAGGAGGCGAGGCAGACAAATGAGGCCACGGTTATCCATCTGGCATACTGTGTTCAGAGGGAAAAACAACAGTGAGGCCAGGCTATGTGATATTAATGTACACGTCACAGCGACGGGAGAGACCCCAACGATAAACATTGAAATTCTCATAGATACATCAAAGCTGGTGCATAATGAGCTCCTGTTTCTTTAGGCCATGAAGGCATATACACTATGTCTTTAATGTGATATTTCCCATTTCAGAGAGCATTCAAATCATATTTCATCCATGACACTTCCTACATTCTGTCTGAGCGCAGCATTCCCAGGAGCCGATGTTTGCACAACAGCAGGTCTGGTCAAGAGCTGGAGACAACACAGACATGCATGCTCAACAACACAAACACACATGCCCACACACACAATACCACAGCCTCTATGCTGTACTTAGGGCAATCATTTGATCCCCTTCAGGATGCATGAAAATTAAAGAGGTTCATAGGTTGTTGTAGCAATTACTGGGGACTTACAGTCACTTGTTCGCAGTGGCTTCTGGATTGTAAATGCACTGGCCTTTCTCCACACTCACCGGCCTAAATTATGTCCCGAGGAAGCATTTTAACAACAAATTTTTGCAGAGTTTACACCATGCTGCATAAAAGGCATAGACATGAATAAGTGCAGCACCACCTGGGTTCTGGGTCATTCTGGTTAATAGTGTGTGATACAGTCTCTGAATGACTGCAATAGTGCGTTGTGGTGGGAGTAGAGCCAGGTTACTGATTACCACTCCAAATGTTCCAGCCAGTCATTATTCCAGTCAAAATGCTCTTAGAAATATGATGCAAATAGCCTCCAAATATACAAAGTATATTAAATTTGTTGTGGTAATTTGGGAAATGAATTTGACTAGGTTTTATTATGTTAATACATTCATAATTTTCACACTAAGCGGTATAGAAAATGAATGAATAATTGTCACACTAAGCCAATGCTGCAATGTATTAAAGTGTATCTGAATGTTTAAAATGCATTATTATGTGGATTTGAATGAGTAATCATGTTCTTTTTAGTCTTAAAACAAAATAAACAAGAGAAAAAAAAAGCCTTCTAACATGACATTAAACATGTTACACTTACAAATATACTAATTATGGTATTTCTAATGCATTAACATGATGCTTTATGGAATTCTCATTAAGATCACATTTGTCAATTTTTAATACTTAAAATATTTCTGGTAGAATTGTACGCTCATAAGACTTATGAGTCATTAGTCAAATTTTGGAGTTACAATTATCTTCCCACTTCCAGAATTAAGAGAGACGGCAATTTTCACTTTACCCAAGGCATCTGCTGAGAAAGAATTCACACTATTCACTTAAAATGGAGACTAATTAGCTTGAAATTATTATTTGTGAAGTTCTGGTTAACCCCAGAATCCTTAAATGTGCTAATCTGTTAATTAACACATTTTTGCAGTATTTTTTAAAATGTATTTATTCATCAATAACATCATGTGGCTTAACAGTTTGCATTAAAAGTGGGTGTTTATAGGACAAAAACTCACAAGATTAATCATGACTGCCATTCTTTTGGGAGAATGTGATAAGTTGGCAGGTGCAATCTAATAAAGAGAATGTGCTAAAATGATGCAAAAAACAGTTAGTTCTCTTCCTTGGAAATGTGTGTTTGTTCTCCTATAAATTCCTAAGAAGTAATCCCCTGAAAGCTGTTGTCTTTTTTCAGAAAGCATTACATTATTTAGATTTTTCATTAGCCCACCTTCTATTATTATTTTTGTGGTGGAAGGAGGGCCACAGTGAACCGAAGCCATTGCATGTTCTCTTCTTAGAATGATAAACATCAGCTATCTTCTTATGATGCATAAACTCCCTGCTGGTCCTCTGGCTGTGCTTCGGTTTACAGTATTATATTATTGTGACTGCCAACGGCCAGGAATAATACAATCAATTTGTCTTGCTCGCCAGGGAGAGCAAAGGAGAGCCTTCTTTTTTCCCCCCTTTTATTCTGTATTTTTTGTTCTTTGCTTCTCCAGACTTGAAAGGAGATGAGCTCTAACTTGCAGTTGCTGAATTCATGAAACTCTGTATCGCTAATCAATTTTCAACCATGTCAACACTCTGCTGCAAATCGTCATAATACCTCAGCGGGATCTCACTGTTTCAGGGGGGAGATGTTTGGCAACCCATCACCATGATTTCCACATCTGAAAGCTGAAAATAATGAGAGAGTAATTATTTACTTCTGAAAAGTCCTCATCATGCAGGACTTACTGCCTGTGTTTAACAATATAAAACATGACAATATACAGCCACTATCATCTTCCCACTATTAATAGGAAGCAAGCAGTAACTATGTTTTTTTAGGATGGATCCTAACAATTTTTAAATCAAGGTGTTGGAGCTCTTGTGACTGTATACTTGTATTATGAAAGCTCATTTGTAATAACTGCAGTAATTATGAGTGTTAGTATTAAAGCATGGATGTTGCTCCTTGTTTCCCTCAGACTGAGGGAACAAAGCCTATTTTGCTTTCGTTATTTAATGCATTTTTTGCAGGCATGTTTCTTCATCGTTGTATCCGTCTGCAAATGACAGGGAGAAAATTACATTGTCACCATTACATGCATCTTTCTGTGCAAAAATGATTTTAAAGACAGCTCAGCAAGAACAATAGACTTCAAGAACTCAGACCCCCTACAAAGAACAAGGCTTCTGATGTTGGAAAGCCCTGCTGCATTATTTTGCATATTAATTGAAAAATCTTTCTCTCTTTTTTATTCCAGAAAACTTCACTTTCTTTATTTTTCATTGAAAAAGAACAAAATGGCATTTAAGGGACGGAAACATCAGCACTGGTCTTTAGTTGTTTTTCCAATTTATATTGCGTTGAAGCAACTGACCAATCAATAAAGAGACTGATCAAAAGGGTAGAGTGTTCAGGTGCAACAATCTCCTCTGAGACATATTCAAAGGACCGGAGCATCCTCAGTCATGGATTACATGGAGCAAAACTAAAGAGGAGATGGCCTGAGCTGTTGTAACAAGGACACGCTTGGAACTGTGTTGTAAAATATTGTTCACTTTATGTTTAAAAGGATAATTAATGTTTCTAACAATCAAAATACTGAGGTGAATATTGCCTATGGGAAAGATCCCTTAAGAGTATAATTGAAAACCAGGAGGGGACTGGCTTCAAGTCAACCAGTCCAATAGACCATATGGAATTGTAATTAAATTTATTCTTTCCCCAAGTCACTTGTGAATAATTATTATTAACTTAATTAGTTATTTTGGATCAGTGTGTTGGATTAGTTGGAGTAGATATATAACTGATGTTGTAAGCAGATTTATTCCCACCTTCTTAACCCTTTCAACCCTGTGGCTGTATATTTAGGCCTCTACTTACAAAATTACACTCTCATTATAAAATTAGTATATCCCTGAAACAGAGGGTTTATTGGAATAATTTTGGAGTCACAAACACTTTTAATCCGATCAAATGTCTAATCAGAAAAAAATGTAATGTCATGTAAACATGTCCGTTGATCCGATCCTCCTCAATTGGAAAGACTTTTCAGTCCAGTCGAGACTGGTGGTTTAAATCTTTTCCAGACTGGATCGGCAGCACAAAATAAGCATGTACACACTCATTTTGATCATGTGGTACATGTTGTTTCTGCACATGCTTGAACCAAATAGGGGTTTTGGAACAAGTTAGGGATTACTGAGCATTGCAATGGTCAAAAGGTTAAAAATAAAAAAGAAAAACCTTCTTTCTGTGAACTAGCAGGCATTGTACACGTCCAAAGCATCAATATCGTATTAAGTGTGTCCATCGTTTACATACAACTTATCGGATCCCTTTATCCCGTGTCCATGTAAGCATAGCAGGAATCTCTGATCAGATTAAATTTAATTGGATAGATGAAATATTTGTTCATGAAAACATAGCGGATGGAAAGATATTTATCCATATATGTGTCACTGGTGAAGAATAAATAAAGATGGCATGTACAAATGAAAGAAGTTTTAGGTTTGCCTAAAAACTAAACACCCAACCAAACAAACAAAAAGACAAAAAAAAAAAAAAAACAATTTAAAAAATGTAATTAATATATCACTTTGCATGATGGAGCTGCCTCTAGACTTCCATCAAATTACAGTACAATATGTGAGCTTTGTATGTGCCAAGGCAAACTCTGATAAAGTGAGTAGACAGAATTAAAGGTTTAAAGTTCAGACAAAGTCTGTAAAATAGCCATTTTGGCTTATTATTGGGACCATCTGGTCTCAAAGTCCAAAACAGGGAAAACCTCAGGTTCTGAAAGGCTGAGCCTGTACTCTTATTGATAGTGTGCAAAGCACTAACCTTAGAGACTCACTCACTAAACAGAACACTATTTGTTCAATGTTACCAGAAAAAAAGAGAAAAATCTGCAAATGTTATATTAAAGTGAAAAAAATTAAGCTTTTTGAAAAAAATGCATTGTTATAAGATAAAATAATCATAAGTGCTTTAAATTTAAGTATGTGAGATCTTGTTTTTAATATTTGACACTTTTTTTCAGTCACTTCCACTAATGGCATAAAGGAAAACACTGAGTGGCCATTTCTTGGTTGTGTTGTGAACTACTTCATATCTGACCAATAAAATATAACACTGATTTAAGTGGAGCATTTAATGATGTTTGGATTAAGCAAAAAAAAAGGGGGATTTATTTAGTAATGATGTGGCTGTACATAAATAGCTGTGCCCTCCAGCTTTCATGTTGTGTCAAAAATATTTGACTATTTTTTTTATTTATTTATTTTTTTTTATTTACCCAGAAATTTTCTAAGCCATGACCCGCAGCAAGCCTTTTGATATCTGCTGAGATTGGCCTGTGGATTGTATGAGTGTATGTGTGTGATGATAACACAGTGTTAAGAAAAATATTCATTTAAGACATCACTTAAATGTTAAATGTCAGTTAGTGAAAATGGCATTAAACGTTAAATTTATTGAAAGAAGAAAAAAAAAAAGTTAAAATTGATTTTCTGTTGTAGTGAGATATTACATATCCAGGTGTATTAGTATTTGAAGTGAAATGTACTAGTTTCCAAAATGAAAACTAAATATATCTTTAGCTCAATATGTCTGTTTTGTGTAACATGAGTTGTCTCTAGTAGCCAATCAAGCATGTAAAGACGTGAAACTAAACAACAGCCCTCAGAAGACTGAAAGAACAAAAGTAAGAATGTTTTAAAATGCTTTAAAATTCACATGTTAAAGCAGCATTGAGGCCATACTTCCCCTGCCTATTGTTCGTTATCTGTGCGGTAGTTGGTGTTGGACTAGCTGCCTTTAATTGCCTGTTTTTTGCACCTCAGAGGCCTAAACTGCCAGACGGAGAGAAGTCTTTGGACTTCAGGATCGATTCAGTACAGCTCTGCTTAAGATACTGCATGACTGGAAGAAGAAAAAGAAGAGAACTGCTACACTGAGCTGATATTTAAAGTTAAGCTGGTTGAAATATATTCAATAAAAACTCAAATGGTTAAAATAGATTTGATAGAAAAAAAAGAGGAAAGTTTCTATAATTCTTCTGAAACACTTTCTGTGGAGAGATCTGCAGTATTTTTTTATAATTCAACGTTGTATACTGTAGATTATCTTTGTGAATAGTTCTTTCTTACCCCCAGTGAGAGCAGCATTATGTACCCTTTTCTGTTGGTTTCACCTCTAAAAACTAAAGAAAGAGACACTTTTCACAGGTGGATAAAAAAGATTAATAAGGAAGAACAACAACAAACAAAACAAGCAGTGTTTGGTCTTATGTTCAAGGTTCTGAGGCAACCTAAGAACACAAAAACAAACAAAAAAGAATATCACATTTTCATCAGAAAACTTCTTCAGCCCTCTCACTGACAGCAGCTTTCTAAAGTGGCAGTGTTATTGGTGTGTAGTGATCTAAAGCCTGACAACTGACACTATAAAGCAGTGATTTGTTGTAAGGCTCTTCAGTATTATGAGGTCAATAAAGAAGAATACTGGTAGTCCTCTTCATATTTTCAACTATACCATGAGTTGAATGTGCATCAATACTATATACATTCACCGGGTACTTTATTAAGTACACCTGTTTTTAGTTGTTTGTTGACAATAGCAGCTAATCAGTCAATTATGTGGCAGCAACTAATTATTTTAGGCATGCCGACATGGTCAGAATGAAATGCTGAAATCAGGGGATTTAAGAGGCTTTGAACATGTCAGACGGGCTGGTTTCAGAAACTGCTTTTTCACTCAGATTTTCACACACAACCATCTCGAGAGTTTACAGATAATACTCCAAAAAAAAAAAAAAAAAATATCCAGTGAGTGGCAGTTGTCTGGACAAAAATGCCTGGTGTGACAGGTCGGGGGGGCAGAGATGAGGGGTCTCAAATAGTCACTCATTCCAACCAAGGTGCGCAGAATAACATCTCTGGAAACACAACAAACAAACCGTTTAGACACTGGTTTGGATCATTTATTTTCTGCTGAAATATAATTGACCTCTGTGGCCATCCCAGTTGGTAGCTGGTTAAATTTATAAGCATGTGAACCAAAGTGAACATCTGTCTTCATGCTCTATCAAAATATTTATTATTATTATTATTTGCAAGTAGTTTTTATCATTGTGATTTATTTTTTTTTATATATTTATTGTTTTATTTTAATTGCTTTTTTATTTTGTCCTTTCATTTTCTAAATGCCTGTTTGCCCAGTTCAATCTGAGCTCTGGGAGCTTACCAATGTTAATGAATCTATAAGTTCCTTCATTATTTGTAAAAATAAACCTGTAAACAGAGTTTTGTCATTTTTTTTAGATCAAAAAGTGCTCAGAGCTGTTATTCAAGGGTTCCAGAGATCCAGTAATTATTTTATTTCACATACTTATTCTAACCTAAGTTAACAATGACCTGCTAGTTGTTGTAGCTAGTGCTATCTTGATTAGCCACTCCACACTAACTTGTATTTTATCTTGTCCACCACATTAAAATTTCCTGGATACCCCTCCATATCCTGTATGACTGTGTCTATCTGGGAAATAGTTTCTCCAGTGATGTATTTGCATTCCCTATATCGTACTGATCTTACATGAAAAAACCACTTCATAATACAAGATTGAACATGAAGAGATAAAATCAAAAAGTTTGTCACATGTGAACATTTTTTCCATTCTTCATTCATGGCAGGAAAGACCCTCCAGCAATGTTTGGTTCTTACTCTGTTATATGTTATACATTATTAGATAGATGACATCCATACTTTTGGTGACAAGATTTTAGTTGATTGCATTGGATTCAAACTGCTTCTGTGCTCCTCTTTCCTGTCACATCTTTCCAGGAGACTCTGACAGATTTGCCTCGATAAGTCACTGCTGTTAAAGATTTCCTTCTGACAGGTGCCCATATCTTATCAGCGACCCTTTGATGTGCACTTTATCGAAAATGGCCCCAAACCGAAGCTGGCTGGATGATGTTAAAATGCTCAAAGCTTCACAAAGCTCAAATGCAGGCCTGACATATTCTTAGAATGAAATAAACATCAACTCTGCAGGATCTCTACTGAAAGGAAAGGTATGAAAGGTACTCTGTGCAAAAACCACAGTTCTAAACATATACAACAATCAAAACAGCTCCATAATGACTGTAATTACCACATACCTTGTATAGAAACACAAAGTCACCTCTTCATTATTTCTCCCTCACATTTTCCCTATTTGTCTTAGCCGCATTGGAGACCTACAGATGTCGGTGCAGAGAGAAGAAATACAACAAAGTCTTTTTTTTTTTTTCCTGCATGTTTAGCAACAATGTTGGCCAGGAAAACAAACCCTGCTTTCAGATGTACCCTCGCTTCCAACAAGGAAGCAAATTACAGGATGCCAAGTGTTATTTTCTTTTATTTTTTCCTCTCTGTGTAGCAGAAATAATTACACATTCAAACCTGATTTGGGATGGTTTTAAGAGGGAGAGACAGAGCAGGGGGGAGAAAGAAGCTTGGCGTGATTGCACATTATTTGGCATAATTATGCTTTCATTTGAGGGTGCGTGTGTTTACCCCACTGCGGTACTCAGTATTCTGTAGAATTTTTTTAAAATGATTTTTCATCTCTTTGAGAATTAAAAAAAAAATCTCTTACTCTCCCTCTCTTACCAAACGAAAGCTCAATATTATCACTCTAAAAAACACAGTCCCATTTTAATGTTTTGCTTGTTGCTAATAAGCCTGATGTAATATATCATTTTTTAAATGTTTTCAACAATGTTTGTTGATTACTGATTAGGCTTTATGGCATACATAGAATTATCACCATGTTGGAAAACACCAAAATTACTGGTTTAGATATGGGTAATCGTCACTTACTGTTGTTCTATCATCGCACCAACAAATTCTCCTCAAGGTAAAACAATCCACTACATAGATATTCTTTTTGTAAATCATACTCTTCCCACTTTAAGGGAAGTAGTTCTCTATTGTCATGACCATGATGTCAAATCCAAGGACCGGTCTTTCTTTTTTCTTCTGTCTACCTAAAGTCTGTTAAGTTCAAACCTTCAGTGACAGAGCTGTCCAACAGAGAAAGGTGAGAGGAAATGCAGAGTGAAGAGGAATTTGCTGAGAAAGAATTTATTCTTTCCTCAGTACTGAAAACTTAATGGGCAAAGAAACGCTACCTTTGATGCTACAAACTGTGAAATGAAGATGAAAAATAGGCCCCGGCAGGTAGAGTGAATAAGAACTTCTCAGGGTAAGGAAAGGCTACAGAAGACAAGCTGGAATTCAAAAGGACAGAGCTTTATTTCCTTCCAACCAAATGTAATGATTTTTTGGATTCCTGCATGTGTGTCTTTAATGCTGACTCTTACCCCTCAATTCCACTGGGTGCATGTGCACCACGTTACGGCTGCACCACGGGTGTGTTCCCACCTATGTGGCGCAGCAATCTACACCTAAAGCATGTCAAGTGTNTGGCTGCACCACGGGTTTGTTCCCACCTATGTGGCGCTGCAATCTACACCTAAAGCATGTCAAGTGTGGAGCACCCGCGAGTGCTGTCCACCTAGCAGGATCTGCGAGATCATGAAATCACAGGAGAATCTTGTGATTCTCCAAATTAAGGAAAAACATCTCATCGTCCATAATGATGAAAAAATAAAAAAGACCACAGACGCACCTGTTGAAAATTAAGGGTTACCCCCAATTTCGACATGGGTGCGTGTGCGTCGTGTTTTAATTGGGGCGCAGTCTCCACAGCTATTTGCAGCCATTTTAGTC
>CM047988.1:6153390-6167736 GCA_026261665.1 Melanotaenia duboulayi | reverse complement strand
TTGCATTTTCTACTTTCAACTCGATTTTGTAGTAACAACGGTAAAATAGCCAGCTTCCATCAATGTGATTGCTGAGCAGCCTAATAGAAGCAGTTTTGGTTAGGAATTCAAATACCACAAACCAGTGAACAACAATGAAGAACAGAACAAGGAAACCCAGCTGGAGCAGTGTTTGTTCCTGGTTTAATTAGTCAATGAGCATAAAAGTGTTTTGAGATGTACATTTTACGAACAATTACAAACATTACTCTTTCACAATCCAATCTAAATATCTCTCCTGCCTCCTCTCTTCACCATTTTCTCCTCTGCTTAGGGAACACAATTATATCCCCTTCCCTGCTCTAAACAGATATCACCTTAGGAGTGCTCTTAAGAGCTAAGATTCTTTAGGAATATCTTTTATCTTTACTAGGATCTACTCTTACGTTTTAGGGGAAAATCTAAGAAAATATCAAGATTCTAAGAATTTAGTCACTAGGAGCAACACTTGCGCTGAGAATCTTTAGGAATACGACCTCAGATGTTCCTTATAATCTTACAGAAAGAAGATTCACACAAAACTACCTGAAAGAGCCCTGCCTGCAATCTTGATGGAACAAAAATGTTTAATTGTTCATTTCAAAATGGGTTAGCAAAAGAAACTGCATGAGTAATATTTGTATTTCTGTTTTACGACTGAACTAAAAGATTTGTTTTGGAATGGCACCAAAGATAAAGATGGCATTTAAGGTTTCAAACCAAACGGAGCTACACTCACACATTAAATAGAAGCGGGTCACAGCCCTTCTTTAAAAGCTCTATTTAGTGAACATAGAAAGAAGCACATTTATTATTTTCATTTTTTTTTTAATGTGAGCACATTTTTGTTCCATAAATGTTTCAGCACGTGTCTGACATTTAAGAGAAAAAGTAGTTGAAATTTAGGTGTTAATCTTTCTTTTGAAAAGTCATTAAACTTTACCTCCAAGAAACTTTGTGAAAATTTTATTTTTGCAATTGTACCGCTGTTCAAAAATGGATTTTTAATAGCTGACACACGATGTTTAACATGGATGATGGGCTTTCTTTTTTTTTTTTTTTTGTGGGAGCCTAATATTATTTTCCATCTTTTGTTTTAAAACTTTAATTCTTCTCACTGCCAGTAATTCATTCTGTTTTTCAAATATGTCCTTTTCTCCCACTTTGCTAACAAATAACATGGCATGTTCCTGTTTGTATTTGTAAATAAGCTCAATTTCCTGACTGGGCCATCATCCAACTTTTTACTTAAATTTTGCAAACAGCATGAATTGAAATAACTTTGCAGTAATAACAGGCCTTTCAGTGTCCTGTTGTTGTTTTATTAGCATTGCATATCTTCTCTGAATCTGGGCCTCTGTATTTATATCTGTGGAAGCTGTGCTGCCCATGAGCACCTGCATTTTCTAGAAGTTCTGAAAACTATAAATTTCTGATGCAGGTTGAAAAACTCGACTGACCCTCTACACATGAATAAATCACTTGTGCTGATGCTGAACATGGAAGGCCCAGAGGAGCTTGTTTATTGACGCTTAGTCTCAACTAGTCGTGTATTTGTGCTGACAAAGTGGCGTAGTAGTTATCAAGAAGAGATTTGAAGAGATTCACCCCGTTAGATAAAAGATGTTTTTAAAACAAAAGAGACGTTTTGCTTGCACATCTTTACAAAAGGTTTTATTTGTGTATTTCCTCCCACCCATTTATGGATGGTTAATAGCATGCAGCGCCATTTCTAGCTGTGTTGGGACCCTATGCAAGATATTGTTTTGAGACACCTAGTTAGATCCTAATCGCGGAGTTCCCAAACTTTTTGAGCAACTTTTAACCTGATATATAGAAAGGGTAATCCTGCAGCCATCCTCTAAATGTAAGACCCCCCCACACACACACATATAAACTGTGTATATATACATATATATGTATATATACATATATATATGCAATCTGCAGCCCCAAGGGGACACACAAGCCAGTGATCTCTGAGGGCCGGTCCCAAGCCCATGTGCCAAAGGAACGTATAAATAGATCCTTGAATAGAACTCGTATACCGGGTTAGATGGGAGTGGATGGTTGATGTGGCAACCCTTGAAGGGATAAAGCCGAAAGGGAATAAGAATAATATATATATATATATTGATAGCACGGTGACATTTATTAAATTAGAAATATTACAAAATTATGTATTCTGTAAAGCACTCTGAAACACCCTAGTTTTAAATTGTGCTTACTAATTCTGCCTTGCCTTGTATGTGTTTTATCAGAAAAATATCACTAAATAGCTGTCACACACTCGGGTTGATCTAGAGGGCTGTGGAAGCAGACATGGTTCAGGACCAGGACGTGAGGTATATTCCACAGTACTAGTGATCCAAAGAGGCTTAAGCAGGGTTCTCTGAAAAGACAATGTAGAAATTAGGCCTGGTTACATGAACAAGACAAAATTCCCAAAAGTGAAGTAGACCAGATACTACATGCTGTTATTTTAACAACCTGGCATTGGATGAAATATGGACTGTGGTATATATACTGCTGGTGTGATGAGTAGATGAATGGCAGCTGTGCCTTGGAACCTGTCACAGGAAACAGCCACGCCCATACTCACAAAACACAACACATGAGGGAAGGAAAGGGAAGAAACAGAAGGACAGACAGTGGAGTCCAGAGACTCAAGACAATAGCAAAAACAAACAGACAAATCACTGTAAACTAAGATGTATTAAATGTAGTGGTAATTACCAGTGCTGATTTTTAAGTATAACATATGAAAGAAGCAAATTAACACATTTAAATCGTGCATATAATTTCCTCAATTCAGCAGAGTGAGTGTCCTGTTGTCTGTAGAGCCTGCGCTGCAGTAGTGAATAACCTCTTGCATTATTCTCTGTAGTCTAAATAAAAGTTATAAAACTACCACTTAGTATGCAACAAACAAACTTTTATTGGCATGGATATTAGATGACCTGACACAGTTTTCCAGTGAATTCTTTATTTATTTTTCATTATAGGAGGCAATTACACTGAAGCAGTCAACAGAGTTTTAGACTTTTTGTTTCTGTTTTTGCACCCTGGTCCGCATACCCGCTGCTGGTGAATGCAGTTCCTATCAAACAAGTCGAACACACCTCCTGCCAGGCTCACTCAGTCAAAAAAAAAGGCATTAGCTATCCATAAATACATGAGGAATAGCAAAAAAATGTCGGCTTTAACCTGAAGGAAAGAAAACAAACCACTGTGAGTCATGGTTTATTGAATGCTAACATTTTGTTTCTTTTGCAAGGGCTGCACTACACCCCACATGTTACACACCAAACCTCATACTTCTGGTATTATCATGCATAGGAGCAGAACAAATCCATTTGTCACAATAAAGAGTTTCAATTTCATAACCCTCTGCAGGTTTACCCCACAAGTGACCCCTTTATGGAAAGAGTTTTAACATAGAAATAAATGCATCACCCGCATAGTTATTCAATAAATAAATAAATAAATAAATAAGTAAGTAAAAAAAAAAATGCTGGATGCTGGTAACCACAATGTGTTCCAATAGAATAGGAACCAAATAAAAGAGAGGAATAAAACTGAGTATGATGTTGCACACAAGTATACACAAGTATGAGTCTGAAAACAAATTTAGTTAATTCCTGGAAACACAGCAACACAAAAGCATCAGCATCATGTCACTATACACTGCCGACTATTATGGTCTGCTGAACCACTGCTTCTTGTTCCATCCCATTAGGTTTACATAACATAGACACATAAGCTTAAATTAGCATTATATATTATACATTGTTATATTATATATGGAAGCCTCTCATTGCAAGACACATGAAAGCCTAGCATAAAGTTTGCTAAAAAGAACACATGAAGGACTCCCAAACTATGAGAAATAATATTCCCGGGTCTGATAAGATCAGGACTGACCTTTTTGGTCAAAAATTCAAAACAGCTTTCACCACCTGCCCAATACAATCCCAACAGTGAAGCATGGTGGTGGCAGCATAATGCTGTGGGGGTGTTTTTCAGCTGCGGGGAAATATCCTGGACTAAAACCTTTTCCAGAATCTTCAGGATCTCAGAATGGGCCGAAAGCTCACCTTTCAACAAGAAAATGACCAAAAGCACACAGCTAAAATTACCAAGGAGTTACTTAGGAACGACAGAGCCCTGACGTAAACCCAACTGACTGTCTCTAGAGTGACCTACAATGGCTGTCCATGAAAGTTCACTGTCCAGTGTGACAGAACTGGAGAGGATCTGCAGAAAGGAATGGCAGAAGATCCACAAATCCAGTGGTGAAAAATTGTTGCATCATTCCCAAGAAGACTTATGGCTGTATTAGCTTCAAAGGGTACTTCTACTTAATACCGAGCAAAGGGTCAAAAAGGGTAAAATAATTTGAATGAATGAGTAATGTTATCAAGAATTTATCTGCCATCTGCTTCTTTTGGTTGATACCGATACTCAGTGTCTAATAGCTTTCCCTTCTCTATTTTGACAGTACCTGAAAGGTCAAGTTCTTCAGCAGCTGACAGGATAAATGAAACTTCTTATATCTGCTTCAACCATTAAAGCCACCTAGACCACCACTTATATCAGTTATATGACAGACCTGCATTGCACCCTAGAAAGATTTAGATAGGTTATTTCGGTTTGGGTACAAATTATTTGTCTTAAGACGGAAACTTCCTTTACAAGCATCAGTGTATTTTTCACTGAGATTGGAACAATCCAATAAGTAGAGTCTTACTAAAAGCTGTTTGATTATTTCCGAACACAATATTGTGAAGCTGCAAGCATGTCTGGTACAGTGTCACAGTGTTGGGTTATCAGCAGTTCAGGAGTAAGGTTCTAATCAAGCTACCACAAGGAGATTGACTTTTTGTACTTGATTACTTAAAATTATGTCACCTCCATAAATCCATAAATTCATTAATGTTGCCAAAGATGTCCTGATATACTGTAGAAAGATGGTTGTTTTGTAAGGAAACACATTCATAGTTATTACACCATTTTCAAAAGACACACACTTTGGTACCAAGTGTAGAAATTAGGAAGGTCTGTTGTGACCTTTCAGTGAAGGAGAGTTCAGCTGCTACCGTGGTTTCCATTTTAGTTTAATTTGCATCATGAAGATTCTGGGCAACTTGAACAAATGCCCACTTGAAGTTATCCTTCAAATCACAGCGGCCATAGCTGCTTATATGAGAACTGATTCAAAGCTCACTGAGCTTTAACTTGGCAAAATAACCTTCACATTAATTGATATGATGTCTATACCACCAAACAAATGACCAAAATGATTTAAACAATTTCTATTTCAGACACACTGACTTTTTCAATTTTATTTTAGCTGTCTGAAAAGACTGCAATATCCCACAATTATTTAGGGGGGAAAATCTATGTTGATTACCACTTATCTGTACAATGTCTTGTCATACAGTCTGTTATTGGAAGATTTGTCCACCCCTGCAAAACATAATGCACAGTCCATAGTTGTAAATTGTGAGATTGGCAACAGAAATGTCAACACCTATTTTCTGTAAGACACCATTTTCTTCATGAAATGACAAGAATTTTAACCCATAAATAATCAGATGTCTGAGCCGTGGCTATACATTATTTGTAACCCTCTATCCAAGCATTTTAAAAATAATTTATACATGACAATGGACAGTGTATTAATCCCGAGGCTGCATACATGGTTTCTCTAGCCCAGTGTGATCTGTCTGGGACTCACAAGCACAAAATCCTACATTTTTGCAGGCATTTAATTGGTCTGCAGAATGTTACAGAAGGATGGGTAACAGCAATTCTTCTCAGAAAGTTGCTCCTTAAAACAAGCTGCAGTAATTTGCAGAGAGACCTGGTTGGACCCTTGTAGCCAGGTGCAGCTGAGGAAAATAACATTTCACAGGATTCAAGCACAAGCTGACACAGAAAGTATTAATTGCCTTTAACCATACTTTTAAAATACAAACTCTGGCCATTCAAAAGGAGAGCATAAAAGAAGCACAATAAATCACGAGTGGGGATGGAAGCAGAAAAAATGCAAAGACTGTGGAGACAATGTGCAGACTGAGTCTGAAACTAGCAATGTCAGTGCTCTGAGGGTTTCAACTTACAGGTCCTGCATACAACTACTGACCAGGGGACAATCCTGTTAGTGTGATAACATTAAGAAATGCCATGACCACAGTTTCTCATAATCATGACTTTCAGAGATGTGAAGGCTAGTTTATCATTTTTGACTTGATCGTGGATGTTGGCCAGACAGCAGGACAGTATGAGCTACCAGCTGTCTATTGCAGCCTTCACTGAAGAGGCAGCATTCTTTGTAAAAAAATGATCACGCACACCAAGGTGTTATATTCTCATCAGTCAGAGCTAATAAGGAAACTCAAAGAAGTTATTCAACATGTGACTGAACTGTGTTTAAAGATTTTCCCGTTCAACTCAAAAGATGTTGTCAGTTAAGTTTTTTTTTTATTCTTCTCTTTTCTTTTTTTGTTTTGACCATTGTAAAGAGAAATTTAAAGAACTGCTGTGGATCAGTCACCCCCTTCCGGTCCCCAACAGCTTGGCAGTTGGGTTTGTTGTGGCTGCTAACATCTAATTTTGAATTCTTGTGTGGTTTCATGTGATTTTTGACAGCTTCAAGTTATGCACACTTCACCTCACCGCAACATGGAGCTGCACCCCTGCAGTGTGCAAACAGAGCCTTCTTGTTCATACTGGCCTGAGATTCTGGTGCTCTAACACAACATCCAAAAACTCTGAATGTTAAATGCAGCACCTTACAGTAGCAGTTTGTTTTATGTTTATATAGAGGCTAAAATTGAATTTCTAGTACATGCTTTATGGTAAGTGGGTATTTTCACTGTCCTCTGCAGTAAAAGTATCACTAAGAAAAAAATTATGTGTTGGGTTGGATCTCAAAGTTCCATTTACTGGTTTCAGATGTAGAATCTTAATTAAACTGGTCTTTAATATCGCCAATAAATGTGTGTCAGGCCAATCAAAGCAAAGTAGTTCTATTAGATATTTCATCAGTCTGCTCTTTCATACTGTGAGTTTGTTCACTTTGCTTGAGGCAACATAAAGAGTTAGAACGGGATAAAAAAAAAAAAAGAAAGAAAGAAAAAAGAAAAAAAAATCTTAAAAAATGCTAAAAATTTTAATCTAATTTTGAGACTGGGCATATTTCCATTACAATTCCAAGGATCTGTGCAAATAAAAGAAGTATTTTGCATGTAAAAAGGCTTAAAGTGTTACTCGGGTTGTGCTTGAAAAACAAGTTATTTGTATGTCTCACAGTGTATGATTTTTTTAAATGTGTCCTCAACAGCCACTTTCAAGAACTGAATAAAAAGACCATCATCATAAAAAAGGGCGGAACGCCATCAGTTTTGAAATATGTGAAAAACCTAGAGCATCTGTGCTGAAAGGCATTCATTAGGTTTCATTTGGAGGCATTTGGGATAAGCGAAGGAAGAAATAAAAGAAAAGACTGCTTCAGAAAGAACTTTGACAAGCTGTAGTATTCAGCTGTGTGGACTTACTTGGTCAACATGGCATTTTCACGCTCTGTTGAAGAGCATCACTCTATTTTATTCTTCAGGGTTGTGTAACCTGTCTATCCATGGTATTAAGCAGTATATATCTCATTAGTTCATATGACCATACAGGTGATGCCTCAAGAGATAATTACTGTTATCATCATGACATAATGTATACAAGTAAAAATCAGTAATAATTTGTCAAATCTTGTAAAGAAACAGATGTATCATGGGCAGATTATTAAAACTAAATGGATGCAAAGGGGAAACATGTATATGTCAACAGCTATAAACTACACAGTAATGATGTGCTAGAATATGTGTTGCACTGTGGAAGATGTAAGCAAGTATCCTAGCAACACAAGTCCTCTTTATTTTGTCTGTTGGCCATTACTGTGATGCTCAGAAGAGAATCTTGAAAATTTTGACAAGTTTGACCATCTTTTGTATTGATGAAGAAATAATTAAGTGCACAATAGCAACAGCATCATTAGAGTCCCTGTTTTCTAACTACAAAAAAAAAAAAGAAACAAAAATATTAATTAAATCAAATTGCATTTTAATTAATCCACTCTCTGGCATGATTTTACACTCAAGTAACAAACCACATATCTGGAGCTCCCACTGCCTGGTTAAATTTTTGGGGAGTAAATAAATAAATATTGCCAGACATGTCTAAAAGAAAAAAAGTGCATCTGACTTTTGTTCTGGGAGAGAAGCAGTCCTTTTTTAAAGCAGAGCTGCATGATGAACACTCTTACAGTAAGTTGTACACCCCTTTTCAATAAGTTTAAATTTGAGGTAACACCAAATAAAAATATATTCATGTGCATTATCATACAAAGAAGCATTTTAAGATTTTTTTTTATCATCTGTGTATAAAAACTTCTACATCTACTTCTACATTGTGAATGTGTGTTTAGTTACAAAATAACGACCAATTCAAGTCAATTATTTTACATGACCATCAACTAAACCTCACAGGAGATGTACACAACATTTTATGGTTGGATGGTGCATGATCAGTGTATTAAAACTATACTGACGCATTGTTTTTGCACATTCTCAGAAATTAACACTACCCATTCACAAGCTACAAGATGCTTAAACTAAAAAACTGATTTCACATAACCTACAATATGACTGTGACTCTACAGTTATATAACCAAAACTTTAGGAGTAAAGTACATTTTATTTGGAAGCAGTTTGTGGTATGAATGACTTTAATTACATCAGTGAGATTCAGAGGTGAGTCTGATCCCCTGTCCGCCCACCGCTCCGTTTTTCTACCTCTGTATATGAGATAACAGCACACTGAAGTGGGGGCACCTACTCCACTACAGTAAGGGAATGAGCTTTCCTTTTTTTTATTTTATTTTTGTTGTCCTCCTCCTTTTGTCTATGCACCTTACACAGATTGAGCCTTACACTTACCCACTTCTGATCGTTGTCACATTTATCTTTATATTAATGCAGTGACATATTAATGCTAAGTTTACATTTCATCTGATTGCACTATCAGACAGAAAGCTCTCATATCATATGTATATGAATGCTGCAGAACCCAGTCTGACTGTAGGCAAAGATTACTTTAGGGTATGGTCAAGCTCAAGCTGCAGTCTTATTGAGGTGGGAGTTACGTTTGGCTAAGGGGGGGGTGTGGGCATAGACACTGAGTACAGCAAAACGCTCTTGAAGGAATAATGAATTGTAAAACAACTTCTGCAGACTCTCGTACTCTTGTTGTATTTTTTTTTCCTGCTGCAGCATAATAAATGTACAGCTGTGAATGGATGGTGGCTGTCAGTGGCCAAATTTCTTCCAGACATAAATGTGTTTTCATCTGTGAGTGGATCTAGTGGCTTCAGGTGCAGCAATGATGACACTGCAGGTAACAAAATTGTGTACCTGTATACTGTCTTCTTCCAAGGTCCTTTTAGGGCATTACTTATCCCAAACAGTGAGTCTAGGCGCTATGTTGGGTTGTACATAGAGTTATATACTGTACACAGAATACATAGAGTTGTTAGTCCACTCAGAGAAACAACGGTAAAAATGGTGGCATAAATATATCTAGCTGCCATGTATGTGGACTCATATCATTTAGATATAAATGGCTTATTTTTAGAGAATAACATCATACAAGTTATCAAGTGATTAGATTCCAATAGAATCAGAGTTTTAATGATGTACAAAATTTTTCTGTTATCAGTATCTGATTTTGTTACAAGCTGTTCGTTTGAGGTAAAGCATGGCAATTGGATGATCACATTTTTGTATGATAAAAGGTGACATGAAAGAAATATTTTCAAACAAACTTTATTCATTGAAATAAGGAAATTTAATTGCATAAAATGCATTGGTACTAAAAAATGAAAACACTGAATTATGTAATGATGACCAAGATGCAAAGATGTAACTACATGTCCCCTACTTTTTGGATAACTCCACCCACTGCCAATTTTAAGGCCTAAAACTGCAAAGGTTTTGGTGGGAGGTATGGGGTGATCAGGGAGCAGAAAGTGGGCAAGTCAGGACACATTTGAGATGGAAGACTTTTCCACTCCAGAATCTCCGGCACACAAGAACAAGGTGGTTCTGAACGGTATCAGTCTGAGCCATTAGCGCTGTTACGCTGGCCTGCAGCAGCTCCAGCAGCTCTGGGAAGCTGTGGAGACTCACAGCAGGTTGTGGCAGCTGCAGGAAGTGCTGCTGTAACTTGCCGCTACTACGATCTGAGCTGCTGTCTGTCACCAGATGAAGATCAGCAGGTTGAGAATAAAGTTTTACACCCCTCAAAAGCACAAATCCGTCCCAATGCAGGAACATTTAATCAAAAACTCTGTGAAAGAATAGAAGTCTGATACGATCAATCTACACCATGTACGTTCACATTCCTTTATATGTGTTGGTGGGTGTGGTTTTCTATGCCTGCAAGGCGAGGACCCACCTATCTACATCTAGAAGGAGGGGCTGTGAGGTTTATAATTTTTTTTCGTGACATAGAGAAGGCTCTACATAACAAAAAAATAAAAAAAAACAGGTTTTACCCTGTAGAGGCCATTTTGAGCCATTTTTTAACCCCAAAACTTTCATAAATAAAAATACAAATTTAATAAATGGTTTATTTGTTGTTAATAAAACAACTGTGTTGTTTACAACTAAAAAAAAAAAAAAAAACACATTTTGGGTCTTCTACCCCTTTAAGGGGGTCATTGGTTTGTTGACTATATGTTCAACAAAGAGACACAATATTTTTTTTTTCAGAAAAAAAACAGGAAATAAAAACAGTGATTTATATTATTGCTTTTTGATTTTTTAAATAAATTTGAAAGAATACAATTAATTACAAATAATGCAGCAGAGTGATATGTGACGTGGTATTTTGTATTAGTGTAGGCATCAGTCAATTAATGGTACCATTAATTGGAAGGTTTAGCAAGTAAAACAATGAAGTCAATCAACAAAACTATGATTATGCTGTTCATATTAAAATATATCTCTACAAGTCGCCCTATAATTCTTTCTATATCTTTCTTATAGATATTTGGTTATACATGTGCAGTGCTTTGTCTGCGGGTGAACACCAAAGCACCACAGCTGTATTAGTGTAATGATGACATCATGCCTACCCCGAGAGTCCACGGTGCTGCTAACAGTGCCAGTGTTGTCAACTTAGTGACTTTGTCGCTATATTTAGCGAGTTTTCAGACCCCTCTAGCGGCTTTTTTTCACAAAAGCAACTAGCAACAAATCTAGCAACTTTTTCTCATAGTATTGGAGACTATCGGAGACTGACGTGACTGAATGTACAGTGGACCCTCGCCTACAAATGGTTTGCGGTTCATCTTTTGCGCTCTTGCTGTTTCGTGGATTTTTTTTTTTTAATTTTTTGTATGCAGCACTGCCTATTTAAATATGTAAATACTATTTCAACCATTCTATGTCCAAGTGTTACTGTAGGAATCAGCCCACTGCGTTTTGTGTCTTGACAGGCCAAAGCACCTTGTCCAGAGTCAGTCTACTTCGTGTCCTGCTGTCTTTTTCTGAAAAAGCCAGCAAAACCCGGGCCTTCTGGGAAAAACTACGTTACAGACGAGGGTGGGGACGCAGCGTCAGTAGAGAAGCTGTAATATATTTTACAGGGTGTGTAATTATTAAGAAATTCATGTTGTTAAACATATGTAGGTTTTTGAGAGTGTAGAAAGTGTGTGAGAATGTTGAAATTGTTTATTAGAGTTTGGAAAAGGTCTATAAACACTTCGTAGAGGGACAATTAGGTCTTAACATGCATTTGAATTGTGAAAAATTAATAAGGTCATTTTGTGGAGTGTGGATTGTTTTCAGAACGTAACTCCCGCAACGAACAAGGGACCATTGTAGTTTACTCTTTTCAATGTGGGGTCGGTGCTGCGCAGGCCCCTCCCGTCTCCAAAAGCACACAGAAGAGGCTTGGTCCTTGTGCAGCCGCAGCGCCCAGCTGTAGTCCGAGCAAGAGATAATCATCTATTTCATCACCAGGCTGAAAAAGAAACGGGCAATGCTGCTCCTGGCTGATCCTGCGCTGGCTTACAGTCATGTCTATTAATGAAGAGTGCAGAGGAAAAACATTTCAAATTTTTGAAATTTAGCAAACTCGTAATTAAAAAAAAAACTACTAAGCCTAATAAACCGTAACTTAAAAACAAACATATTAAGAATTTATTTTTATTTTATTATTAGTAATTGTGTGTGTGTGTGTGTGTGTGTTTGTGTGTAATCAAAACATTTTTAGTTTGTGTTTTCATCAATTTTTACATTTCCCTTGACATTCCTCTCCAGAGCAGCTTCCATTACAACTAAATGGACTATATTTTTTATACAAATTACGTGATTTAACGACTTCTAGCGACTTTTAGGACAGCCATTAGCTACTTTTCTTACTGAGGAATTGGCAACGGTGAACAGTGCATGTTTGCTAGATGGCTAAAAGAGAGTTAGAACTGTTCCCCACATGTGTGCGTCAATGACAAGTAAGGTTGTTAATCCTGCATGAATGTTCAAGTCATACTGTATACGTGGAAAAACGCTTATATTCACTGTCATTTGTGATGTGAGTTGTAGCTAAATGCTACTTAGCCAGCAGACACGTAGTGTTTGGCTTTATTCTGGCCTGGATGTGTTTTCTTTGTACTTGCTGAAGTAGTATGCTAGCCACAGATATGTTTTCTGCAGATATTGTGTGGATCTAAGTCATTTGCTAACTGAATACTGCCTGGTTAAGCTTAAATATACATCTGTTCATTTCTCAGTTGCGTACCATGCATGGTATGAGCGACTGAAATAATTGTACTATTGGTTATTTGTATTACGTTTACTAACTGAAACACACACACACACCGGAAATCAATGCGCATACACACCCTTATCCACCCACTTTGTAAAGATGTCTGAGGATAGAATACAGACTAGTTGAATAAACTGTCTTNACACCGGAAATCAATGCACATACACACCCTTATCCACCCACTCTGTAAAGATGTCTGAGGATCGAATACAGACTAGTTGAATAAACTGTCTTGTCTCATCCTTTCTTCACCAATCACCTTCATCTACACCTACACTCACAGCTAAAGAAACGTCCTGGACTCAAGTAGTGTTCTGGCCAACACTCCAGGTTGAGCGTGGTGAAAATACGTCTAGCGCCTTACAGTCCTTCCTACCCCTGATTATCTCTCCTACAGTTTGCATATTTTATTCTGAGTGATTATAACAATGATAATGCATAATAATTTTAGTTATTTTCACAATTTTATAGTCCACCTGTATGATAATATATTAATACAGACAGTAAATTATTGATGTATATAACACTGTAGGAAGAAGCAAAATAAAAAGATTAAAATAGAAATTTTGCTGTGATGTTGTTTAATGATATTCAGAAAACACAGGCAGCAATGCATAATGCTAATTGATGAGAAATCATGAATAATAAGATTTATTTCAAGACACTCAGTTATTGGGTTCAAATAAATAATTTAGTATGTCAAACAATGGAAATGAGAAAAATGAAGCCAGCAAAAGAGGGAGAGAAAGTAAAAGAAAATCAAATCACTGTATACAGCTCAGAGAAATATTCTGGTTTTAGGAACCAAAATGCAACCATCGTTATAAATACAATAATTCTCCTTAATTATTAAAGATAAATATTAATCACTATTTTAGTTTACGGCCTCATACAGACAAAGAAGGGCATTTTTATGTTTTTATTTGTGTTTACACTACACACAGTTTTGCTCAGAAACCAGATATTTTAGGACAGGGGTTACATTTCACTTTTTTATCTCTGTAAGATGAACAACCTCCTCTTTTTAAAATTGAGTTTAACTCAATGTGAAGTCCTCTCCTTTACCAATTTGTCCTCAGTATGTGTCTCAGTATGTTTGCTTTTCTACTTCTACCATTACTTTGGCTCTCTGTTTCCTCACAATGGTTAATTACTGTTAGAAGGTTTTAGGATGTGATGAGATACTAAATAAAATTGAGATGTACTGCCTTAAACCAATGCTCAAGATGAAAAAAAGATAATGAAAAAAGACTTCAAATAAAAGGCACACACTAAAACTTACAACTAACACCCACAACACCAATGTTACATAATATAACATTTGAGGTAAAAGTGGGGGTGGGGGTTTGAAAGAAGCAGCAATTTGTAAAGTGTTTTTGTGCAGAAGCAATGTGTTGCATGACTTGGTGGTAAGTTGAAATAAATGAACAGTGCACATTTATA
>CM047988.1:6116193-6126596 GCA_026261665.1 Melanotaenia duboulayi | reverse complement strand
ATATGACCAATCAATTATATAAAGAAACAATGCATTTGCAGATTTAAACAAGAACTACATGGATCATTCTCAGCTTTTGTCATTGATAACATGGCTTGCAAGCTGGTGCTGTTTGTAGGTGGCATAAAGATAAACAAAGCAGACATACTGATACCGACTTGGCTGGTCCAGCTAGCTTTTTGTGTCAAAAGATATAATAGTACATTAGTGTTGTTCCTTTGGATGTTCTAATCAACATCCCGAGGATTTTATTTTACAGACCGCCTGCTGACTCTGAATGATGGGTTAAAGAGGTTGCTGTCATTAAAAGAGATAATTGGAAACTGTCACTGAGCTCCTTGCTTTGTAGTTAGCACTTTGTTGGTTCCAATTTATATCAAGAAACGAAACAGTAATTGTAAAATTAACTCCTATATCATCAAGACATCCATAATTTTTACATTGCGTTAATATTATCTCCGTCTGCTGTCTACTCAGCTTTGGTATGAAGAGGAAATACTTTCTTCGGGGCCCTTTCCACAGCTGAAGGTGTGATACCCATCCTGCCACGTAATATTTCTTAGCCTCAAAAAATTTTAAAGTGTAACTGTAAATAATTGTAAATGTTGTGGTAAGCTAAATCTGGAAACAATATCTCAGTCAGTTTGAAGTTTTGGAGGTTTTTAAACAAGGATTTTGGAAAATCATAAGGAACTGGACCACAAACAAGCGTAAGTTTTTCAAAATATCACGATTTGATCTGACCACATAAGTGCCAATCTGACTGGGAAAGTGTGAAGTCTGCTAGCACCATCCTTGATGAGAAACAGCTAATTGCAAATCAATGTATCATATGAGAAAATGCAGCTATGTTAATGTAACCTACTAACAACTGTCACTGTATACTGCATTTGTTTACTCAATAATTAATTTATTTCCTTTTTGAAATGGCAAATCAACAGTCATCCGATAAAGGCAGTGAGCTTTTTTTTTTTTTAGCTTTTTTTAGCCACCCATCATGGCGCGTAAAGAAAGGATGTGACGTCACTGAGCATGGTCTGTATAAAAGCATTTAATCATTACTTGAGTCTCATGCCTTTTATTTACAATCTCTGAGTGATTTTGTTGTGGAGTTGGAGTTTTTTTTTTAATCTTTTTATAATTTATTATATTTAACTTTTTATTATAAGCAATTGTATTAACCAATAGATCAGTAGAGAAAGGAAGCAAGACAGATATTTTTTTTTTACTAACAATACAATAAGACAGTAAAAGTGATTTAAAAAAAGTAGTTTTCTTTAAAGTCTGTCATATTTACCAAGGGTATTAGTTTTATGTATTCTTAATCGATTAAAATGTTCCAAATTGTTTCTTAGACATTGGGATGATGCTAAAACACAACTGAGAATTTAAATTTCTTAAATTTCAGCTTTATTTATTCTGTTCCCCTCATATTTCACACATTGTCAGCTTTCATGCACTTATGTAAAGAAGCCAACATCTGTTTTTTGGATTTGCTTCTGGGCAAGAACATATGTACACAATGTTTTTTTAATACCGTGTTGCTCCAAAAAGGAAAAAAAAAAAAAAAAAAGTGAAGCCCCTCTTGTTTCTTTTATAGCGACACAGTGGCTAATATTTGTCTTCCATCTCATCACTGATTTGATTTGGTTCAAAGAAGGCATACCTCAGTTTCTGTCATCAGGCTGATGTGAAATTAGATTAGATAGTCTGACAAAACATTTATATAATTGAATCTCTGTCCTGTTTTCTGGTTCATGTTGTAGGTTTATTCCTTTCTGTGTTCTGTTCTGTTTACTTCCTTCTCATCACACCTGGTTTCATTTGTTAATTTGCTTTACCTGCTCCTTGTTTGATTAGTTCACTTCATTGTATATTCTTTGGTCTATTTGTTGACTTTTTCTCCCTCTTGTTCCTTGTTGTTTGCCTCATAGTTTTGTTATTTGAGCATTGTTACTTCTTAGTTATCCTGCCTGTGCAGCATCTTCAGTTTTCCTAATTAAATGTTTGATCCCTGTGTCTCACCCTGCATTTCTGTATTGCTCCCTCCATGCACTGTGGGAATATTAGTGAAAAACAATCCATTTCTATTAGTCCCCGTAGACCCATTTCTGATTGTTCCTATGTGTTTCTTTTTGATTTTATTAATTCAAAGAACATTTTGTGCTTCACCAGAATTTGTAGATGAAACGACTGGGTCATTTCCTTGTGAAACCAAAGCAACCAAGATGCAGAATTTCATCCCATAACTGATATTATAGTCTTGTCAAGAAAAGTACCCTTTTATACCTTTATCATAAATTTATTTTATGTTTCCAAGGCTGACAGTAGATTGGACGATGGATCAGTCTTCACACTAGGCAGAGGTAATCACTGACAATAAAAGAAATGCTGTCGTCTTGGAGTTTCAGTCAGGGATGATGGTTGCATATTATCATAACTTTTCTATTTTTATACCATGCAAAATAGTTTTACAAATAAATACCAGATGCAATTTTATTATGAACTGACAGGCATATGTATTCTTTACAAATCAGGTATGTGATTCAGTTGCTTTAGTGTAGAGATTTAATTTGAGCTACTTAAATGGCAGGAGTTCATCTAATGCAGATTTTTTTTTCTGCCATATAGTCAGCAAAACATCACAGCTGACTCGTTTTAGTCTGGTTTTACTAGTGGATTCTTTCTGTGCATGCTCAGATTTTATGCAGTACATTGTTTAGCTTAGCAGGGGAAGTGTAGTTAAGAAAGGGGACCTATACAAAAAATACTTTAAGTGCTTGGGACTGTCTATATTGGTTCTTGAGCCCAGATTCTACCAGCGGATCTGGGTTTGGATGGGCTGGCGTTTCTATAGCCAATCGTACCTCTACCCGGTAGGTGGAGTAGTTTCTGTTCTTTTTTCTTGGCTTGTGGAACATCTTCCAAAAATATTTATTAATGGCCCTGTAAAAACTCAGCACTAGCCTTCTGTCTGCTGTTGTTGGGTTATAACTTCATAGTCACCCATCAAAGCCGTCTTTGGTGGACAATATTTGAGTAAAACTGAAAGAAAAAAAAAACAGAAATCCTCCTGAAATCACACTTACAGGCTGACACACAAAGACAGCAGCTGCATTATAAACACAAGCCAATATAATAGACATAGTTAAGCACAGATAATTCAGGATCTTTAAATATCTAGTCAGCAACATCAACAACTCTGTCAAGCTTTGTGGCCAGATCAGGATGTGTTTTCACTTTTTATAACGTCTACAAGCTCCATGTGTATCTTTCAGACTACCTGGCTTTTTTTTAACTTTTAAAAGATCTCTGGTCATTTCCAAATAGCAGCATCATCTGTTCAACCTTTAGGAAGTTTTAGCTTATTATTGTCACTTTACAAAATATTTAAACATAAAAAAAATAATAAAAATAAATTATATGTTTATATTATCACACATGAAAAATACAGATGATTGGTTTTCATTGTGTTTAAACACTAAATCAGGAATATTGGCTTGTTTTGTAGTTATAGTTTTATACGTGTTTATTCACATTTTTCACAAAAAAGTTAAGGATATTTGCATGGACTGACAAAAAAGAAGAAACAAAACAAAACCCATGGTCACGTGTTACTATTAACTGGATGATATCCCGTCGCCACACATTGTAAAGCTGTGGCCACAAATTACTAATGTGAGGGAACAAGATAATTAACTTGTGGTCATGCATCGGTTTAGCCATATTTACAGGTAAAGAAGCTGAATAGTTTTTGTTAAAAAACAACAAATTTAGACAGGACATGAAGTACACCAATCAACAACAGCTTCATAGTAATAATATTCCCCAAACACTATAAATTCCACAAAACCTGGTACACACATAAGGATTATCAGGCTGTTTTTGTCTAGATTTTGCGTCTTCCCAGCCAAGGGCGGCAAACGCCTGATTACCTTAAGTCTTATAAGATTTTTCTGAACAATTATCATTTGGTCTGAGGTATGTTACGTGCAGATTTTCCCATTAATCAGGTCCAAAACGGATCGTAGGCGAGTATCATATTAAACATGTTCAGTATTTACGACCCGATATCGTCATGTGAGAGGAAAGTTGACAACTCAGGAATTGTGAATGCGTGGATGGTTACATGACATAGACTGTAGCCAATCAGAGAGCAAGCTGGCTGTGGGAACAAGGAAGGATATAAAGTCCTTGATCAAGCTGTCTCCAGTTATTTTTTTCAGTTCTGGCTTTTTCTGTTAACAATAGTCCCAAAACCACCATCATTCCCTCGTCCTGTATATCCTCTTCAATGCTGGGTGTTGTGTTTTCCTGTTGTTACTATGTTTCTTCTTCTTCTTCGTTTTTTGCCAGTTGCTGCTGTGGCTTTTCTACGTTTTTGTTAGATCCCGTTTGGTCCCATGAGATGTCCGACTTGGAGGACTAGATTGTAGATCAGTTGTGGGACAGCATCCTTATGTGTGTGTTGTTCTGTGATTAGATTATCCAAGCACACCACACACAGTATGATTAAAACTGTTAAAATGTTGGCAGACCTGCAGTGGCTGTGTCCCCTTGGATCTGGGATCTCTCTGCCCTGTTCTCTGTGGATGTAGACATCCCTCATACATATATGACTCCTTGTCATTCACACATAAAACACACAGGAGACATGCTATGTTCATAACCTGCCGCGTGGTGCGCCTTCACTCCTGCTCAGCTAAGCTGCTAGCGCTTGACTGCCAGAGGAAAGAAGTCCCACTCCCACCTTTTTTTTTCTTTTATCTGGCACAAAACAAGAACCCACTCTCATGCATGCAGAGATCGTGTATAATGATACACATCACACTCTAACATGAATGCCTGTTTTTTTTTTTTTTTTTTTTTTTTTTATCTTCACGTGTGAGGTCTTAACCAGATAAAAAATCTGATAAGATTAAAAAAATCTTTATGTGTGTACCAGGCTTATGTCTGCCCATGGTTTTATCATTATATGGTTTTATCACAGATAAAAACATGATTTATTAAAACAGGGACACGAGACACTTAATTTGGCTGCTAAATAAAAATACTTTATTAATCCCGAAGAGAAATTGCAAGTTTAAATTAAAGGTAGACAGTGTGAAACAAAAACAATATTGATCAAGTTGTTGATGCATTCATAAGCCATGGCCACGGGATAACATCTTGTGGCGGGTTAATTCATTTTATTGTTTACTGTATTGATGTTACAGATGGGCTCCGTACCTGCATGTACTGAGTGGCTTGTGAAGAATTAGCATAAATGACAAAAAAGGGAAAAAAAACAAAACAAAAAACTAAAGTTTCACAGTATAGTTTGTGGCGTACATAACTGAATAAGAAGGGTATGAATTGCTGGGTTTAGTAGTCCTTTGGTACACCTCAGAGACAATATTTTACAAGCTTCAGTGCACACTGAGAGCTAGATACCGGGGCCTTTTGTCTAGGTCGTTTGTAAATGAGAATTGGTTCTCAAACATTGTTAACTGAAAAAATAAAGGTACAAAAAAGGAAGTAAAAAATATTGAGAAAGAAAAGTGTGAATAAGACACTAAGAGCAAAATTGGTCTATACACCAATCAAAACATACATGATCTACACATGGAGAGGTGGATAGGGTGGCACTGACAACTTCTGAAATCTGACTGGACACCTCAGGTGATTGACAGGTTACTGGAAGAGGCAAGGCAATGCAAGCTAAGTTTATTTGTATGGCTAATTTCCAAGATAAAAACAACTATTAAAACATAATTAAAAAGGTGTGCAAAAGTCAGAATAAAATCATGGATAAGTTAAAAAAGTTAGCCTGCAGATTTCATGCATAGGCACATGAGAAAAGATATGTTTTTAATCTGGATTTAAAAGTGTCTACACTGGATTCAAGTTTAATCCCCTCTGGCAGTTTTTCCCACGGCATAACAGCTAAATGCTGCTTCTCCATGTTTAGTCTGGACTCTGGTCTGGACTAGCTGATCCGAGTCCTTGGATCTAGTAACCCTGCTAGGTTTATATTCTCTGAAGTATGTATATATGTATTGTAAGGCTAAACCGTTCTGGGATTTGTAGACTATCAGCAGGGTTTTAAAGTCTATGCTGTGAAAGACACAAAGCCAGTGTGTTACGGTCACCACTTATTGATGACACCTGACGCCTATTATTCATGAAAAAGTCAGCTGGCAGCGGCCTGTTCAGAGTGGCTTTCCTGGACACACCTCTGACTCCTTCCCTCTGATTGGTTACCTCCCTGCCAATCCCTGCATAGACCGCCAGCACCTTGGAAATAAAAACGGCTGTGTGTGCTCAGAGACTGTGTGTACCAGACGGTTTCACCCTTGGCTGGTCGGACTTTGTGGTGGCTTTGATATTTAGTGGAAGTGTGTTCTGTGTCTTGGTGGTGGTAAGTTCAGCCTTGATAATCATTAGTGATTTGTTTTTTTTTTTTTGTAGTTTTGGGAAACTACTCGTATTGTGTTTGGTTTAGCAAATTATTAAGACCCCATTTATTGTAGCGATACAACAGCCCTTTTGGCTGCTCTCTTGTGTTGGGTACTTAATTTTGAATAAGCTTTTAGTTCCTTTTTCACTATTTACCACTAGAATGTGTTGGGCTAGTTTAGTTTGAGCACCTTTTTTGTTTTACATCGTTCATATTATTGGGACTGCTTCTTAGTTGGTTCTTTGTTTAATGTGCCAGTCTTTTGTTTTGTTTTTCCCCTTTTGAATATTCTGAGTTTGGTTTTACTGGCTGGATTCTAAGTTAGCAGCATTTTCTGGATTTGTGTTTGAGCAGTTCCACTAACCCCAACACTGGCTGATTACCTCCCTTGCAGGTTGTTCATGTTTCTGGTCTTAACAATAAAAACCGCTGGCTCATCCACTTCCATCTGCCTCTCTCTCACACTTCTTTTGTTACACCTATCACACCCCTGCGCTGGGTTTTAACACAGTGTGATGTATTCAGGTCTCTTAGTCCTGGTTAAAACTCTGGCAGCAGCATTCTGGATGAAGTGCACATTAATGCTCTTTTTTTTTAGGAAGTCCAGTTAAAAAACAACAAACAAACAAAAGAAACATTACAGTAATCCAGTCTACTGGAGATGAACATATGGATAATTTTCGTCTGGTCTTTAAAGGAGACATAACCTTTAATTCAGATGATGCTGATTTGCAGAAAGTGCACACACAGATCACTGTCACTACACCAGTTTCAAGTAATCTAAGTTTTAAAGTTGTTTCCAAATTAGTCATCCTTTACAAATATTGACATTTGGCTACAAATTTTTTCAAGAGCGTTTATGTGTTTGCAGCTAGAATCATTTTATGTACAGCTATTAAACTAATTTTAACTTAGAGATATGCAGCTGTGCCAGTCTGGTTGTTTGGTAGCAATGTGAGAAAACTGTTGTATTTAGTTTTTAGTGAGTGTATTAAGGAAGTTTACATCAGTGCAGTCAATCAAGATTTTTACATTGGACCTGAAAATATACAGTAAATCATGAAAGGTTAGATTACCTTACTACCCAAATTATTTAGCATGACTAATCTAGAGCTACATGGTCCAGTTTAATTTAAACAGGAAGCCAGCAAGTCTGTTCCTTGATCTTAAAGTGATCTACCGCATGACACTATATCCCGTTACCAGTCTGATTTTGAAAATAGAAAAAATGAAAGGAAAGGGAGATATTTTTGACTTCTTTGTAAAGCAGAATGACACAGATCAGGCTGAGACAGATATCATCCTAATTTCAGGGGCCCCAACAGCTCCCAGCGTGGAGCTAGTCATGTAAGTCTTTGTGGTCAGACACAAGGATAGAAACTACAACCCTCCCTGCACACACACCTGTCACAGCCTGTCCCTCACCATAAATCAGGTGAGCATTAGCTCCAGGCTCCTGAATTCCTGTGCAGATCACCTGGGCAATATGGTTCAACACCTGTTCAACATGAGCCTGAAGCTGGGGAAAGTCCTACACCTGTGGAAGACCTCATGTCTGGTACCTGTACCGAAGTTGGCACACCTCAAGGACTTCAGCAGCTACAGGTTGGTCGTTCTTATTCATCTCTGTCCTCTGGTGAACTTATCGTTGGGTCCACTCCAGTTTGCCTATCTGTTGATTCTGGACTATCTTGTCAACTGTCCAGAGTATGTGAGGACAGGGGACTATGTGTCAGACACCTCATCTGCAGTGTGGGGGCCCCACAGGGAACAGTCTTGGCTATGTACCTGCATAAGTTCTTTGATGACTCTGCTATTGTCGGCCTCATCACAGATGGGGATGGTGGGGGGTACAGAGAACTTGTGCAGGATTNAGATGGTGGGGGGTACAGAGAGCTTGTGCAGGATTTTGTAGACTTGAACTACCTTCACATCAGCAGGGGAAAAAAAAAAACCCACAAAGAACTGGTGGTGGATTTCTGCAGGCGGACCAACTGCCCCTCAACACCAGTGAACATCCAGGGAATGGACCTAGAGATGGCAACATCTTACAAGTACCTGGATGTTTACCTGAACAATAAACTGAATAAACTAGTCACTGAACACTGCTGCACTTTACTAAAGAAAACAGAGTAAACTTTACTAAACTGAGGAGATTGGGGTCTTTTGGAGTACAGGGTGTGCTCCTGAAGACTGTTTCTGACACAGTGGTGGCATCAGCCATTTTTTTTTTTTTTTATGTACCCATCTTCTGGAGCAGCAGCATGTCAGCTGTGGAGAGGAACAAATAACCTGAGCTCTGTACTGGGATGCCCCTTTGAACCAGTAGAGGTAGTGGGAGAAAAGCAGATGATGCATAAGCTGTCATCCATGTTGGACCAGCTCCTAACCCCTCAAGAACACTTTGATAAAACTGCAGAGCACCTTCAGAGACAGACTTCTTCACCCCGAATGTGTGAAGGAGCCACCACAACTATGACACAGCTAAAGTCAGCCTCACTTATAAAAACTTTAACCATGAGGTCTATTGGGGTGAACTTTGTTATTTTCCCCTACATATGCTTTTTCCACAGAAAGAATTAGGCATGGCGACTAAAGCTTTTTATACCAAATTGTGAATTACTATCTCTGCTGTAAAAATTAACTTGAAGTATGGTAACAGACTAATTTTAGGGTCTCTACACTGCACACATGAAGCGCATGTAACCATGTAACTTAAAAGCCTGAGCACACAGCTTTTAGCTGTGTTGGTGCTTTGCGGAGTGGCAATTGGGTCTATTTGGACAAGAGGAAGGAGCTGAGAGGATTAAAACCCAAAGGAAAGGGGAGAAAAAAAGGAAACTTGCAGGTCAAGTATCCATTTAATCAGGGTTCTAAAGAGATGACTTGTACACAGAACACAATTAGTCTTGCACAATTCACATTATAGTGACCTGAGGCAACATTAGAAACAAATTTTATAGGTTTAAAAGTTGATGAATGGTAATATATTGAAGCTTTTTTTTTTCTTTTGAACCAGGATAAAAGCACCATCAGTGGTATTTTGGCATCATTATAGAATATTTCAGCTAGAATATGTTCATATTTTACATGCAGTCAGGTTTTGCAAATATTTTTTTAGAAACTGTTTTTGCTTCCTATTTCCAGCATGGAGATGTGCTTGATCATAGCATCTGTCTGTTCACCTTTAGACAATAGTTATGTTCACAGCACTGAGATGTTTTCTTATAAGACCTCGTTTGTTTGGTATTTGTGTCTTTTGTTCCACAAAATAGAATATACCAGAAAATGCAAAAGAAAATAAGTTGAGATTTTCTACTTCCATTTGTTCCCTTGAATTTAAACTATGAATTTCAGTTTGTCAATTTGGCCGATGATCCCAACAATTTTTAAGAAGAGGCGTGAGACTTGGGTCTATTTAAGCCTGGGATTGGCAAAATTTATTAAATCTCTTAACCACAACCGTCATCCCTTTCCAAAGAGCAGCTAAGGGCTTTTATCCTGTTGAGGTGGAATAAGACTTATACAAGCTCAAAAGTATCCACAAAAATGTCTTACTTAAAATAACAACCTGTAAAGCAAACATCATGAATAGATATTTACATATATACATACTTAGACATAATTCAAATACACATTTAATTCATGTAACTACTTCCCACCCCTCCTTGTTAACATGGTAAGCTCAAAAAGCAGGGAATAGAGCCTATTCTCCTCTTTTACATCTCCTGCCCTACCAAGAAGTGTAACGGCTGACACAGGGACGGCTGGACACAAGCGCAGGTTGCAGGTAAGATGATTTAATGAAGTTGGTCAGCAGAATGAAGGCACAAGCCAAGGCAAGATTAGACACTGAAAGAGGGTAAGCAGAAGGCATATATAGGGCTGTGTCCAGGTGAAGACTATTAGTCTGATGAGGGCCTACAGGTGATCCTGATAATGACAGCTCCCGGTGCGTTGTGGG
>CM047988.1:6091801-6103329 GCA_026261665.1 Melanotaenia duboulayi | reverse complement strand
ACCACTATTTAAAGGAGTTTCCTGGCAGCTAGAGTTCACAACCTTTCAGTATCATCATCTTCTTGCACATCTCTCCACGACAATGGAGATCTGCCATGTGCAATTTTTGTTTAGAAAACGTAAACAACAAGCCTGGGTGGATGAAGATGCTTCACAGTAACTTAACTCTCCCTAGGGCTGCACTCGCCGATGGCTAATTGTTGCCATTACTTCCGACATCTTTTCAGTCTCCTCGTTAAGCCCTCGGTATTTTCCAAGCTTCATACGTTCCTTCTTTTTGATGTTGCTGTTTGTCAGACACCATGATGTCCGCTTGTTTAGCCATCATTCTTGATCTGGAGGTTCCACAAGATCTTTCCTTTTCCACCACCTTTGGAGGTATCTCCCATTTTAGCTTTGGGACCTATATTCATCTAAGATGTTCCTGTAGGTGAATTCATTATAGCACTCCAAATATTCTTCACCCACTTATCTGACTATCACAGTGGCCAGTTTACCCAGCCTGCACTTGGGGTCTTGTCAGGTACAGACCCCAGCCTCTATTGCTCTTCCATGCTCAGTGCATGTTCTGTCCCACCGCCATGCTGTCTTTCAGACCAGCCTTTTCTAGCCATTCTCAACACCAACCCCTTCTTCATGGTACTTGCCCTGCAGGGGCTAATCATTTCATAGTGGTTCCTCCTCTTACTTATTTCATTCATTGAGTTTCAGCTGCCTGGATGATTCACTTAGCAGTTCATCTCTGGGGGTCATCTTCTTGGTGGATTCCTGGATCTTTTGGTACTGGATAGTGGCTCTGACGATCATTAGCTCCCAGCATAATGCTTAATGTTTAGTCTCAGGGTGCTGGATTTAGAGCAAAGCCATCGATGCATTATAACAATCTTTCTGGTCATGATATCTGTAGTATATCTTTTTTTTTTTAGTCGGGTTATTATGGGATATCTGATTTCCATTCAGCTGACTCTTCAGGACTTGCATTTCACTTTGTCTGTTCTTGGTTGTGGCTTTTTATGGTTTGTCTGTGGGTTCAGTTTTCAATCGAAGTTCATTATCTGAGTGTATTTTACAAACAATTTGTTCATTTATCAGTTTTTTAAACTATAATGATGTGATGCAATAATAGTTATTTAGAGTATAAAATGTACTTTTTTCTGCTAAAATAAGCGAGGAGTATTTTATAAATTAGTTAAATTTAATTTACATTGATTTGTTTTATAAACAGAACGTGCACAGGCCTTACAATGAAGTTAGAAAAAAAGCCAGTGAAGTTATTACCAGTATTCATGAGGACCTCCATTTCTTTCAAGCCATGTAATGGTTTAAATGACTTTATAAGCCATAAGTTTTATGGTCTTTAAAAACCATGAGTTCCAGATGGGTTTTCAGGTTGTCTTTTTTGTTTTACCTAATAAAGATTATGTCTATTATCATATCTTTAAATAATGTGTTACCATCAATTATACTGTTTCTATAAATACATATTGTTTATAACCCAGTCCAAGCTGTTCAATCATCTGCTGTGTTGTATTAAAAAAACATCAATGCAAAGTATCACTCACTGCAGTTTTGACAAATATGTTTTAATGAATGACATTTTAGTTTCCAATTAAATTCAAACAATGATAATTGTGTGTGTTAAACCAACACACAACCATCTGCCTGCTGCTGGTGTCTGGTTCTGTTGGCTTATATCCAGAAAGATTGGAAATGCTTTGTTTACACACTTAAGTGTGGTTTTCTGATCAGACTTTTTGACACCTGAGGCAATAATTTGAAGTTGTTTAGCAAGATTCTGCTAAACACTTAAAAAAAAACAAAAAACAAATCCATCATTACAACTTCATGTAGGTAGTACATAGCGCTTTCAGAGCAGGAGACAATCACCTCTGCTTCATGACTAGACTGAAAATGAAACAAGCAAAGCTGCTGCTGGCTGATTCCACCCTGGTTCACCATCAGATATTAATGCCTATTAAAGACAAGTGTGGAAGAAAGCAAACTTATACACATTTTAAGTACTGTAACATGTTGTAGACTGAATAATAATACAACCACAGCTGTTAGTTAAAGTACTTAAAATGACACTTTACCTTTCTGTCTGTTCAATTTTGGCTGGGGATCTTTTCTATTTCTTTTTCTACCGTTTTGAATTTAAATGCCAGAAAATGCATTTCCTATTATTAGAGCTCGAGTTTACAATATTAATGTCTGTAGCTATTATTTAATTCAATCGTCCACTAAAACCATTTAAATAAAAACAAGGCTTTTTAAGGCAAATATTGTTATACAATTGAAATGTAATTAATAAAGATGAACAAGATGACTATAATTATATGGATTATAATGAATTGACTCCCACCCTATATATATATCAGATAAAAATTATAGCTGGTAATTTAATTTGTGTTTTCCTTTGCATACTTTCCATTTTGGGACACATTTTAGTGAAAAAGGAAAAAGTCTTCCTGATAAAATTCTTTTGAATCTGTTATTTCCAGACAAGGTCATCTGCATTTTTCAGTTTGATTTTTTTCATAGACATCAGAACACAGCTCCAATAAATGGGTGAAGTTTCTGGAACTTCCAAAGGCCAGCTAATAAAGTAGCTAAGCTTGGCATTAAGCTTCACAGAAGGCTAACTCTAAATGCCATCTGTATCAAATGAATCCTGGATACCTGCCATAGAAGTCATTTAGAAGTTTCAACAACACAAACCAATAAGCCTATAGCAAAAGAAATCTTAATTTAAATAATGCTCTACTTCCAACGAAGCATGTCTGCTGCATTTACCAACATCATCAAATACTGGAAGTAGTTACATGTTTTAAGATTTGTTGCAGGCAGAATAGAAATCATAGACAGTAATTTACTTTTTCATTCTTCATTCATTACTCTTTCATTTCATTCACTTTGTAGCTCTTCAGGTTAATACAATTTCTTTGCTGGAACTTCCAAAGGCCAATCAATGAAAGCCCAGCTTGGCACAACTTCCTGAGGAAACCTTTCTCTGAATGCCAGTGGAACATGATGACAGGCAGATGCCTGTGAAATCTGCCAGAGAAGAAGTTTTACCTGGCATGAAGGCTAAGAGGGGCCCTTTGTCTCATCTCACTGCTTTCTGTTGCTGTTTCAGGCTGAAGATGAGCAGATGCTGGTTTGGCGTGGGTGACAGTGGTGCTAATCTGAACAAATATCATGGAACACACACGCAAAGCTGCAAATACAGTGATTTACACACACAGAATATTCCTCAAGGTATTTATTACTTTTGTGAAATGTTTTTTTTTTTTTTTTTTTNGCTGATTTACACACACAGAATATTCTTCAAGGTATTTATTACTTTTGTGGAATGTTTTTTTTTTTTTTTTCCAAGGTCAGTTTTACCTGTCCATTGTGGTTAACTTCCATTTAATTCACATTTATACTGGTCAATACTTTTGCTCTTGTGGGCTCTCTCCAGGTTTTCATACATACATGTTTCCTCAGGACCTGAAAAGGGAATAAAGAGACTGCTACATGACTGTCACTAAACATATTTTTTAAGAAGTTGTAATATTCCCATTTATTTATTTCAACTTTTATTAAACACACTCAATAAACATTTTAAGACATTACAGATTTACATTGTTGTTGTAATTTAGAAAAAAAAAGTCAATGAGGTTTATTTAAAGAACAAAATTCTTTGGAAAGCACTACTTAGATGGAGCTTGAACTTATGCCACCCATCCACCCCACTACATTTCTTTACAAGGGGTGTTGTATGTCGTAGGGCATAATTTAAGAACGATGTCATGGGCCTGTACCTATTCTGAAGTCCAATGGGTGTAGTAATTAGAAAAAAAAGAAAAAGGAATAACTTGCAACATGATTTGACAAGCAATCACCATGCCATTTTATTAGAGCAAGCTGCACTGGTGTTTGCTGTGATTTTTCCTCAACCCTCATCACAGAACTTTATGAAAATCTTGTCATTTAATGATCAGCAAACAGTCCTTAATTAAATTTGCTGTGTTTGCCCATGGTGTCCGCAGTTGACACGATTAGTGTATGGGCACTCAGATGTGGAAAAATAATAGGACACTTTGTTGCTTTTCTTAGAAACAACAAGGACTTCGACATGATTAATATTTGATAGCATGAGATTGAGACTTTGTTGGGGATTAATTGATAAAAAGTAGAGAAATTGATTCCCCTGTTTGCTAAGACACTGCTGGTAAGTGAATAACCTTTGAGCATATCAAATGAAACTTAAATATTTGATCATTTATTGAGTCATCACAACTGTAAAACCAAACAATATGAAACAGTGAGTCAGTAACAGTGAGTGAGTCAGTTGTATTTTTCAATATACACAAGCAATAATGCTACACCTAATAAAGAGAACTGATACACCATCAGCAAAAGGGGTTTGACATTTTCTGTAGCTTATTTGTGATGTGTATGAGGGACATAACTTCAAATGAGCTATAGTGTGTAAAAAGTGACAGTTAAGCTTTGGTTTCATATCCATGCACAGACTGCAAACAGCACCATGGTAACATTGTTAAACATAATGATTTTTCTCCAGTGTAACATATTTATTAACAAAGAACATTACACAGGATGAATATTGTAGGCATTGGAACTGCATGAAGTCTTAACAGGTTAAGTTGTATTACAAACTTTAGAGATATATTTAGTAGAGTATTTTCTTTAAATAATGTAGTAATCATACAAGATGCCTTTTTTCACTTTTATACTCATTTCCACCTGCAAATAGAATGTTACATGGATGTACCTAACAAAACTTAGAGTTTGAAACTGTACTTGTATGCATAGCCTTGCGGTTTTTGCTTCATGTAACATATAATAAACTTCATGAACTCAAATGCAAAATTTTATAATCAAGTCAGACTTGGATCTAAAAAATGAAGCAGCATAACGAACCTCCACAACAAAGATTACAGCAGCACATCTCACTTCACCATTTCTGTAGATGGTAAACATTTAAGATGATAATTTCTTTCAGTCTCATCCCATATTTATATTTTTGTATCCTCAAATACAGATTTGGTAAATGTGATAAAACGCCACTTGAGATGTAAAAACTTTTGCTTTCAAGAGGTGAAGTTGCTCACATTTGTTTCAGAAGCCAACAAAAATTGCTTATGGTTTCCCTTTGTACACATTAAGTGGGGGTTGGTAAATGCAAAATATGGTTGCTCTTATTAGTTCGTCTTTAAAGAAGCAAAAATTTAATACTTTGAATTTTCAGAGACAGACAGATTTTGTTTTATTTAATTATCTTTGTAATTCTCCTATTCTCAATGTTTCTTTTGTACTCTGCTTTACATTTTGGCTTGTCTTGTACTTGAAATGTGCTTTACAAATAAACCTGACTTGCCTTACTTTTGTTTAGTGTGTGAACAAATTTGTTTTAATTGTGATATTTATGTTTTGCGCAATTGTAGGGACAAAAGAAACAGAAATTCCAAATGAAAACAATTCTGATGACAGGTATAGTGCTCTCACTTTAAGAGCATAGACTTTTCAGAGTGAAATAATTAAAATTTTTCAATCAAAGCTGAATACATGCCGCCATTTATAGAGGGCATTGATTGATTCTGACCGTAAGGATTTCACCTGCCATAAAAGAATTTGCTCAACAAATTCATATTAAAAGTTATCAACAGTTTATGTTGGACCATTTCATGGATGTTTTCATAATATTGAACAGAATGATCTACAGTAGGTACTGAATGCAGTCTTTACCGCCTACACTTACAACTTAACAAGGCCACTGGGAGTATCCGCACTATACTCACACTCCTATGAAGTGTGCTAATATTGAAGGCCATGGCTCTCTTGATTTCAAATGAAAAACAGAGATTTTTATCTGTCAATGCAGGTGACTGACCTTTTTATTAAAATCTTTATTTCACTCAATTTTCTGAAGTTAAGACATATTAATTAGTTTTATATTTTCAAAATTAAATACACTGAAAATATGTAACCAAAGTACAGGTTACACCTACATGATTAATTTTAAATGTAGTCATAACACCCATACATTTCACTGTGTGTGTGTATATATATATATATTTTTNTTCATATGAGTATTTTCTTGTTCTTAGTCCTTAGGGAAAGCATTATCTTTGGAGAAAGTTTTAGAATCATGTGGAATGAATATTTATATGCAAGAAAAAATATTTTTTATAAGTAATATTAATGGCAGAAGTATCACCATCTTCTGTAACAAGTGGTAGCATTGGTTTTAGATATATGACAATATTTTCCAAAACACAGTGGAGCTGAACATTTCAGGTCAGACACCTCAAAAGTAATAAACTACATGTTATCACAGAATATAGCAGCAAAGTAAAATAAATAAATTAAAAAAATGAAACATTTTACAAATCACAGCCCTCGATGACTCACACACAAAAAAGCAAAACAAACACAACAGGGATCAATTCATGACATAATGGGGCTCAGCAATGCATCACTATTTTGTATGCACCTTCAATTGAGGAATGACGTGTCATACATTTACTTGCAGCAATTATTTTTATATCAGCTGAATTCAATACATAAATATCTACAATTTAATGCCTGCAAACTAAGTTGATGTGTTAATCAATACTCAGAGTACAATTTTCAACCTTAATCTTGGGGTGTGTTGTCTGGACCATCAATTTCACTGTGCAGGAGCCATTTATGCACATTTACATGGAGACAGGATGTTGATTGTGGAGTCACTGAGCGCCAAGATGGAGAAATTTTGAGAGATGCAAACCACTTGAGTTCACAACCACATCCGCATTGGGTCATAAATCTTTCGCAACTGAATAAGCACTCTTTTTATTCCTCTTCCAAATCCATCATCCCTCCCCCTGTGTGTCTCTTTCCTTTCTGTCTGAGACTTCTCTCGACTCTGTGTCTGTTTTCCTCTTTCTCTTAGTTTTCACTTTGCAGGATAATGACTGTGATGCCAGTAAAAGTTTCATCATCAGCCTCCATCCCATTATGCTGGATCATGTTTGTTTTGAAAAAGCCTGAAGACAAAAAGAAGTAAAGCTAAGCTGTATTGCAAACCACAGTCACATACACACTTTAAGCTTTTGTCATAGCTTTTCCCTCACAAAAAATGATTTTTTGCTCACTTTCTGAACCCTCTATTTGCATTATAAAGTATTCAAAAGAGTCACTTATTCTATTCTCAGGTGTGTGTCTAAACAGCATATTTCTTTAGTTAAGTGCTTAAACTAATGCGCTGACATCAACAGTTGTAATAATTTGTGGTTTTGCTTTTATTTTGCTTCCCTAATGCCATTACACAGCAGATGTCTAGTATTCTTCAGAACAATGGTGCCTCAGTAATGTCCTCTGCTAGCACTTCAGCCAAATATTCATTCATTTTCCTGTTCCAATTAAATGAAATAAAGAAACCCAGTTGAAATATAGCACCACCCGGATGAATGATTGCCCCATTTAGTAGAACGCTAAATAACCAAATATTAAATGACTTTTGGACCACTTGCACAGTCAAACACAGGGAACACAAATATGAATTATGAGGAACAGTACAATTATGTTAAGTAACAGAAAGGTTAACTAATTCAGTTTAAAGTGGAATAAATCCTGTCCTGAGCTAAAATCAAGCCTGTCATCAGCCATGGAAATTGCCTTTGGTTAATTCAGTAATGCCTCCAAATGACTTGCCCTGTAACTGATGACACTTGCGGTCCAGCCTGTAGAACGGATGACAAATTGTTCGCTTCCATCAGACTGCCTCTGATCATACCGATCGATTCAGAAAATATCACTGCAGCCTCAGGATCTTCAGAATTGAGAGGAAGTGTCAACAAAGCTAAGAGAAGAAAGAAATTTCACAAACACTGGCACCTGATGTCAGAACCGAAAAAAAAAAGGAAATCAATACCCTGACCCCAGAAGGGGCCACTGTCGTGTATGTGAAATACCAAATAGCAATCACCTTTACAAGCCTCCCAGAGGCTTGGGATAGCATATTTGAGCAGAAACAACATATTACAGACCGGAGGTTATGGATGCTGTCTGCTTGTTTTGTGGTCAGTTTGCAGAACTAATGGTGTTTGCTGTTCAATACTATAGAAAGTGAGATCACATCTTGTGATGTTTTCCCTGTCATGGCTTCACTTTTGAAGCCTACTTTGGTTCCATCAGAAATTGAACATCCTACTTACACCCTTTTTTGTCAGTCGTTTGTTTTGATTTGATATAAATTATTAATTTTATCGTCACACAATGAATCAGTGAGACATTAATTAAAAAAAAAGAAGAAAAACAATGAAAATAAGTATCAAGAATAACAGATCCCACCCTGTCCCACATGACCGAAATGACTGTATTCTAAACAAGATTCAAAGAGTCACAGGAGTGAAGGACTGTGAAAAAGGCTACCACTACCTTGACAGACGTCACACTCCTTATTGCTTTTCATCAAGAGGAAGTAGTAAATCAGTCATTGGCAGCTGGATCTGGGCCATTAGTCATGTTTTTTAGACGTTACAGTAACTGTATTTACAACAGGAACCCTTTTATTGTTTATTCATTACACCTTCATTTTATATTCTCTAATGCTTGTCAAAGCAGTTGTTATCATGGCCATGTTGAAAATAAACAACCTTTTAGCTACAGGATTTATTCAAGTAGAACACTTTGACAGATACATTCATTATTAAGTCAACAAACTTATTGCAAACAGTTGGCACCTTGTCATATGGAGGACACAGCCAAGGAAACAATAAATAAATGAATGCAAAGAAAGGAAAGGAAAAATACAGTGTGAGGTGCATCTGAGGGAAACACTAGCAGGTTACAAGCTCATTATGAGGTTATCAATAACAAATGCAATCAAGCTAATTAAGCTCTACTTTTGCAGTAACTTTTTTATTTTTTTCTCTTAGACTATTACTGTCATTTTCTTCTAGCTTGGTTTCTTTGAAAGGATCATAACCTCGGTCTGTGATTTGCATTTACTAAAAATCTGTGTCAAGTCCAATTTGAGCAAAGTTTGATTGTCACAGTTTGCTGGTTACAGTGCAAACAACCATTTCTGCCTGAAGTGAGGAAACGGGGGCACTGCTAGTCATGCATTCTATTTTATGTCTATGAGGCACAGCATGCGTAACATTTTTATCTGTTTATTGACCTCAGATTTGAGGTGGGATACCAACAATTGCCTTCTGCTCTTTTCCCCAATGTAAGTCTCACAATAACAAACGCACATGGCAGATGCTTGTGTCAGATCTGCACTGCTGTTGCTGGCAGGTGTGTCCAGTGAAGCATCTTATGAGTTGAGCTGGAAACCATGACTGAGACTGAAAAAAGGTATTGACCCTTGATACGGACTGATCCACTCAAAACAAAGCATGTTTAAACGCTGACTGACCCTGAAAGGGAAATTCTGGAGCTGGCACAGTCCAACAATGAGGCTCATTCTGCTTCCCTTCAGTAGACATGTCTGGGGTGCTGGCCCTTACCTACCTACTACTTTCTATTGTGAGTGATCTGAAATTACAGCAAAAGAGAAAATCAGGAGGTATGTCTGAAGATACTCAGGAATTACAGTCTCATCGACGGTCCTTTCCATGTCAGTGCTGTAAAGTTTGATAGGCCGCAGAGTGCAGGCTGTATTTGAAATTAGGATTTACCAGCAAGACAACTCCTGTTTCTGAATTTAGCCTGCTCCTTATTAATTGTACATTAAAAAGTATTGCTTACAGTTAGAATACAATTTTCTTATTCCAGGTGCTTCGGAAACATTTTACTTTTCCATTTTCTAACATTTTTTTTTCATGTTTCAAACTCTCGTCAAAATAAAAGCAATAGTAGACAGTGACAGAGTAACAGCTGGATATCAGAGGGTGTAGTTAATTAATGAAAGAGGCTAAAATATATCATTCAAAAGTGGAATCGAACCCTAGTTACGTATGTCTCTTGTATACAACATTGTATTTCCATCCATGGTCCTTGAGGGTTTCTATAACCTGCCTGGAGAGTACTAGTGCCTGACAACAACTAACCGGTAAAATCAATTATCTACTGATGCCCATTAAAACTGGTTCCTCAACTCCTTCTACAACCACAGTAAAGTACCACTTATGCTGGATGTCAAGGGTGAAATTATAGTCCCCACTAGGTCAGCTGAGACTATCATTCAAGCTAATACTGGCAAGCACAAATACATTCAGGGTTATCAGGGTTATACATGAAAACAGATTCAAGCTGAACTCAAACACTGTGGCATTTGCAGAGATGACTAAGGCTGAAGGTGATACTGAGAAATACAGATGAGACAAGACTAGGGGAAGAAAGATTAAAGTGCAGTTATTATGCTAATTTACATTTTATTGACTCTATATTTTCAATCTGTCAGAGCAGGTTTGAATGTTTTAATGTTCCGAAGAAACATTATTCTTATCACATTGCAGTACTGACTGGTCAGGTGGTTGGTCAGAAATGCTGGTGTGCAGTTCAGGTTATACTTTGTTTGAGGCTCAGCCAAATAAATAAGAAGAGGGGGGGTTATCATCCTAACATGTTTCATGCGTTGAGCAGAAAACATAGCAGCCAGAAGCTTTGGCAGTGCAGAAATTCTATTAAAATGTTTCCTTTTCATGTGGACTTTAGGATTCGTGGCATGCAATCCTTAACCAACAAAATGCTATAAAACACACTGGATGAAAGGTATAGCCTTAAAGAGAATTTTTTTAATCCTCAGTCTAACAAGAAGACATAAATCTAGGCTCAAAAGATTGAAGGGTTCATTGGCAAACTTGATACAACCAGATGTTCACAGTGCATCTGCAGCTGGACAGTTTAAGCACAGAGGAGATAGCTTTATGCACAAGTTCAGGCACATAGCCATGATCCGTAATATTAATCTCACACAGAGGAACCAGTTTAGCCTTTGCATAGTATCCACTACAGTGGANGTCTCACACAGAGGAAGCAGTTTAGTCTTAAGCCTTTGCATAGTATCCACTACAGTGGACACCTATTTAGACAGCTGTTTTCTAGTATATTGGTGGGTGGGCATATTTGTAATTTTGTCCCTTTACACTGCAAATCACTGTGGGATATATATATATATAGAAGATACTTTATTATAAAATAGCGTATGTAAAAATCATGTGGCACCATTTCTTGAGGTGCAACTACACTACCTAACTTTTGTGTAACTCCACCCACTTTCCAATTAGAAAAATGCAAGGGTTAGGGTGGAAGGTGCGCGGCGATCAGGGAGCAGAGAGTGGGCGGGTCGGGATACGCAGGCAGAAATGATTGACAGACAGCAGCTCAGCTCATTGGCAAGATGCAAAGCGAGATTCGCAAAGCAGCTACGCCACAGAGCGGTCTTTGAGGTGGAAAACTTTTCCCCTTCTGAATCTCCTCAGCTACACATGAACAAGGTGGCCCTGAACCATATCAGTCTGAGCCATTAGTACTGTTATGCTGGCCGGTCAGCAGCTTCAGCAGGTTCTGGAAAGCTGTGGAGACTC
>CM047988.1:5986872-6005084 GCA_026261665.1 Melanotaenia duboulayi | reverse complement strand
AGACTTTTATTCAATGAATTTTCTTTGGTTTTTAACAAAATTCAGTCTCACATTTTAATGGAGAGGCTGGCCTCTTATTTTTGTCTTCCAGACCAGGTGTTCATGTTGTTAAATTTCCTAACAGAAAGGCTCCAGCAAGTTTCTGTAAATGGGCAAATGTTCTGGAGGACATTATCAAACACTGGTTAACCTCAGGGTTGTGTATTGTCTCCACTTCTGCTCATCATGTACACTGACAGCTGTAGAGGACAGGTTTGTTATGAAGTGTTCTGATGACACTGTTTAATCCCTTCTTCAGGACTCAGAGTTTGAACATGGTCCTGTCTTATCACGTTTTGTCAGTTGGTGTGATGACAATTATCTCGACTTGATTGTTTCAAAAACTATAAAGACATGATTATTGAGTTTAGACGCAACAATAATGACCACAAAGTGAGTGTAATTCATGGTCAAGATTTTCAAATTGTTGATTCAAATACCTTAGCACTGTTTTTGACTATAAGCTCTGGTTTGATTGGTAAATGGTAAATGGTCTGTATTTATATAGTGCTTTACTGTACCTGGAATGATACCCAAAGAGCTTTACATTATGCATCACATTCACCCATTCACACACACATTCACTCACTGATGTCAATACTGAGTCTGTGGGTAGGATGGGCCACCAGAGAATCTATCTGATGAGAAGACTGAACTCTTTTAATGTCAGTAAAGAACTTTTTTTGTTCATTTGTTGAACGCATCTTAACATTTTCCTTTATCTGTTGGTTCAGTGGTTTAACTCTGAAGGACATGAACAGCCTGCAATCCATAGTTAAAACTTGGTCTAAGATTATTGGAGTCAGATAAAGAGACTTGTCTTCCCTCTGGGAGATTCAGGTTATGAAGAAAACAAAGACCATCAACGGTGATCCTCCACATGTGAGTTTGCTTTGAGGAGCATGGTGGGCCAGCGCAACCGTGCCCCACAAAGGAGAATCAATAGATATTTAACATATTTTATTCTTTCCACTCTCACACTTCTTAACTTTGACAGCAGTCATTTTAAAGGACATTTATTCTGCATTGCTTTATTTATTGCTTTATACTGAGCCAACAGGTGTCTTAGCCTGTACTGGTATTTATAGTTTTATTGTTGATTGTTTAATGTATTTATTTGTCATGTCTTCCAGCGACCTCATGGGGTACTGTGTATTGATTATATCTGACACATTGCACTAGAATGCTGACGGATGTCGGTGGGAAGCTGCAAATGAATTGCCTGAATGGGATAAATAAAGTTTTCTGAATCTGAATCTGAAGAGTCTCTTTGTAATGGGCTTATCCATTCATCAATATCCCATTAACAAGAAAACCCATTAACACGCTTAAGTAGAAACTGACTGATAAAAACAAAGGTTCACTTGCTTTTCCATTTACAAATATGCAATATTGGGTAAGTATTTAGAAAAGCCAAATATTATCCTTGTCTTAATCTCTTCGTATTGATTTCCTTATATTACCTAAATATGTGGAAATCTTTTGATGTGTTTATAACATTTATTCATTAGCTTACTTGAAGTACAGCAAAGACCCTCAAAGTTTTTTATTATTTTAATTTATTTTTTACTGGTTTTCATTCATCCAAACCATTCTCTGCATATTAATCTGTGTGAAGTATAACCAGGTACTCTGAACGAGCTAGTTGCAGACTAGGGAAGATGCACCTCAGCTGCACTGGGTGAGATTGGCCTTTTGACTTTGCCCTCAAGTGTTGACGTAGAGGGACTCGCCATCCCATGTGGAGATAAATTGTGTGTGTTTTCCTTGTCTGTTAGTGCACACACACCACTCCCCAACAAGTAATAGTGTTGATATGAGTTCCCTTGTACACAGACAAGTGCTGCCTGTTGTATTGAAAAGAGGGGGCTGTGTAAGCTGCAATGGCCGTGGGGGAGTTTTTGCTTTCATCAACGAGGTCAGCCTCTCAGCAAGAGCTTGTTGCTGCCTAGTAGTTTATCTGCAGTACATCATGGGTGATAGATGGATAATGGAGAAGCCATAGCCTTTCATTCGCATTGCTATATCATCTCAGATATAGTATCTTGAAGCTATATGTTCATTGAATTTCAGTCATAAGCTTATGAGATCAGATTAAAAGCACTGTGATGCAGATTTGGCCTATAAAATTCCTAATTTCTCTTCAAGACAGTTGACTATTTATATCTGCATTGTTGCAAATAAATAATTAAATAAAATACAGGTAGAAGGTGTGCTCCAGATCACAAGTATTATTTAATATTTTATGTTTTTTGACTTGCATTAAATGGATATATTCCTGCAACAACAAGAATGGAGTTGACCAGTGTTTATTACACCTGTGCTTTGCAAGGAAATGAATCGCTTTAAGGGGGTATTTATAAGTTCAGCCACTAACCTTAGAGCACCATCATGTTGTTTCTGAGCTTGTTCTGTAATTCCACTCAATTGACACATTTACTTCCACAAGAACAATGTTTATTTCCTTTTATTTGTCAAAGCCTAATCACTGAGCTCAGTCTGCAGTGATTTTAAGACTGTATACGGGATACAAAAAATGTTAAAGGCTAGTCAAAGCTTACCCATTACATCACTCCAAAGTGTATCTACCCCCTGAATCTAAGTGAATTAGAAGCCACACCGTTAAGCACTGATGCTGCCATATCATGATAGATATCTTAAATGAACACATTGATCACTGTCAGAGCATTGCTATTTAGAAGGTTATCTCCCCTTGTTAAAGCTGCCTCCAGTATCACATTAATTCCTCTTCTCATCAGGGTCATCATTAAGCCTTGAATTGGCCATTACACAAAGTGTTATTTACCGTCTAATACCCAACAAGGATGGAGTGCATTTGGGAGCTGGTTATGATATTATGTGAGTTTTTGTTAGATTAAAAAGAATCAACCCTGAACAGTCTCATTAAGATCTTTTCTCTTCTACAGCCAGAAAGCCCGAGTGTCAGCAGGGTCGTTTAGTTAATTATTTATTTCAGGGTTTGTCTTGTTTAATAGAAGGTAAATAACAATTACTTTAACACATTTCCTCAAAGTTCTGAGATAAAGCAGGGGGATTATCATATTTTTTATTATTATTATTATGATAGTTCATCTTTTTGTGAACATTTTGTCCAAGGATTGCAAAGATAAGCATATACCATAATAAACAGATTGTGATACTGGTTTATATTCTCACAGCAAATCTGTGGAGCAGCATTAAAAAGAAGAAAACTCAAGGTAGCTTGAGGTAATCTGTATGACGTATGAGGGATATTCATCCCTCTGCACCAAATAATCCTGCTGTTTTAAATATAGAATAGATAACTGCTGGTGTGATGGTATTCTGGGGCAGATGATAGACGGCAAAATGGAGCCAAAATGAATGGGCCCTTAGTTGAACACACCTAAATTCATTTCACAGACCCAGCGGAATGGAGTTATCTGAATCAACTGTCCTCCATTGCTGCCTGGGGGATATTGGAGACAGCTAAGGTCAAATTACAGGAGGGGTTAGCTTGTGTGTGACTGTAAAGAAATTGCGTTAAGAGTTCACAAAAGCCTGATAGCCAGCAAGTTTATTACATGACGATCTAGAGAAACAGGCGAGAGAGAAAAAAAAGTTAACCTGTTATGGATTAAACTGAGTGATAATGCATAAAACCAGCATTATCTGACAAAATTAGCATCACTTGCGACATTTCTATAATGACTGCCAGAACATCATTTGAAGTCATCCACTGAGTCACACAGCTTAATGAAAGTGATGTTCTCCAGACCCTCCCAGGTCCTCTAATGAGACTGTGCTTAAGGTGTAAATTAGTTACACAGCCTTGCTCATCAAAGACACTGGAGCAGTAAATCCACTGGGCTGCTCCAATTCCACCAGACATGATGGAGATCCATTTCATGAACATCACTCATTAATATGCTAATGGGTGTCATTAATGCGTGATAGTGAAATTAATAGAATTATAGTACTTGGTGGGTCATAGCCAAGGAGAGAGAGGAGGGAAGGGACACCAACAACTGCTATTTGTATTCTTATGAAGAAGAAAAGCACCATATAAAAATGCTCATGCCTCAATTTAGGAGTTAAACTACAATCAGCGCTTTAACTGTAAGCTTATTATGAGCAGCAACCGTAACGATTGGATTAAAAATGTATAATAAATGGCCTGATAAGGGAGGGCGACTGATAACGCTGCAATTACTGTAAATGCATATGCATGAATTAATTCAAGAATATTTTTTACAACATATTTTCACTTTTTCAGAGGCTTTCTGATCGAAACTGACACTCGAGAATTTTTTTTTTTAAAAAGGGCTGTGTCACGCTGGATCAGACACAAATCTCAGCTGGGACGCGACATAAATCAGCTTCAGGACCACGGACAGCTCCAGCACGGCACGGCATACTAAATGGACACTGAAACACATGGGGAACTGGGTTAATTAGCACCACACTGAGGCTGCTGTGCCTGTAGAATTTCAAGAGGCAATTGCTCTCACAGATTAATTTTTTTTTTTTTGTCGTTTCCGGGCAGATATATTTCCTTTGCTTTAGCCCCAGGAGAGTAATGACTTCACAAGTGACCCACAGACACCACCACAATGAATTGCATTCGATGCAGCAACGTAAACTTTGGCACTTGTCTCGTATCTCAGTGGGTTTATCATTAAACTAAGTAGTAGATTTTGGAATCGTGCATGAGAATAGACATTTAATGTTGATGCTAAATGTAATCATCAATTATCCAAGGCCTAAAAAAATGTGCCTATCAAGGAAAATGGCCACAACACAATGTCCTCTAGCTTCTGATTTAATATTAGGCCTAATTATTCATGTAAAGTAGCAAGAGCCAATAAAAGACAAGAAAGAGAACTGTCTTCTTTGGCCAATTCAGATCCTAAATTTATAACCGGTGATTTTGATCAACGCGACGTGAGATGAAATCAGGTGCGTAACAGAGCTGATCCCTGCAGCTATAATGTGAGCTGTCATAGTCATTATGAAAACGCCAGCATCTATTCCTCCAGTCAGTGACCATATCTCTGCTGCGTGGTGATACTAGCAGCTTTGCCTTTGCAGTGCCACTTAATGACTTATGGTCCATGCAAAGGCATGCTTCACAGGACAGAACCAAGGCGGATTAGACATTATGCTCAACACCTTCTCCTCCCTCAAACTAATGTGACAGCTCAAATAGATAAGGACTTAAAAACTGACATCTTCTCTCTGGAGGAGCTTTTGGGGGGGACGAATGAGGCTTCAAGAGGGGGGATTTACATACTTTTAAAACTGATTGCAACACTAAAAATGCCAGGTATATATAATAAAGCATAAAGTTGATGACAATGTCCTTTCGCTCCAAAATCAGCACAGAGGGTGACTTTAGTCAAAACGTTGGTTGTTATTCGAGCCACGTCGCCTACCTTAGTCAACCCTTCTTTGGCAGCTATTACAGAGAGCTACTTGTGTCTTAAACATGTGACAAAGTGAGAGAGGGGCACAGGGGGAGAGCTGAGGCGCCCATGCCTGTTCTGTGCCGCGCGCCTGCCGACAGTACAGGATCCTGCGCTCCTCCACAGAGCGATGCGGAGTAGGCGGGTCGAGTAAGAAAAACGGCGCTGGGGCGGAATCCGCAACGGGATATTTAACAAGCTTTGTACGGCGGCTGTCCTCGTCCCAGTAGCCGCATTCCATCACATCTGTCCGACGCTGGACCCCGCTGTTTATCTGGCAGAAATAATTGCGCCAAGGCGTCTTTCTCTAATCATCTATTCGCCATCTGCTTTGCGCTCCTTGAGTCGCTCTCCTCCCATCTTACCTCCTACTACTCGCCTCTCCTCTTGACTACATCTTTTGCTGGATGATTTCATTTTGTAAAGTCATTATCACCCTGAAAGGTCAAAGCCAATGCTTCTAGGCACCTCAAATCACTCTGGGATAAGCTGACTGTCACCCCGAGCGCACCCCGGCAGCTTTCTCAAAGTTTCCCACTGATGTAGAGCACTGCATCGGATTTTTCCGGAGCACCCTTCCTCGCAAATCACTTTTATTACATTTCGGATCTGTGGGTGTGAACTAGTTTTTTTTTTTTTTTTTTTTTTTTTTTTTTTTTTTTTTTTTTTCCTTTTCTCTCGGTGGAGTTTATATTGAACCCCCACAAAACTGTGAAATGAGTTTCTTTACTACTTCTGCAGCTGAGAGCCAGCGAGATTCGGCAAAAAGATGGAAAATACTGAGCTAAACTTTATCTGCTGTTCCAGAACCCGGTGAGTTCTTGCAATCCTGCTGTTTTTGCTTAATTTGTGTCAATACAAAGTGACCTAGTCGTCTAAACAACATACCTGTGGCTGTTTCCTGCTCAATTTTCTGCCACTTATCTGCATGAGAGCTCTGCATCCGACGTGAACAGCACTTTAAAACCTGCTGCGTTGTGACAGCTGTGAGATTCTGTGACGCCTGACTACAACGCAAGCAAAAACTCGCAAAAACCGGGACGCATTTGTGCGAATACAGTCTCAGTCACCTGCACACGCACACAAACTGTGCATCTGCTGAGGCTTTCAGGAGAGCATGCACATGCTTTGCGTTTTTAATGCTTTGTCAGTTTTAGCACACAGTCATATCCCTTCTTTCTCCTGCCTATATCAACCTATTCCCGCCCCCTCCTCTCACCCACTCTACCATCCTTTATCTGCCTTTCCAAGAACCATCTCTGATCTATGTTCCTTAGGGTGTTTTGGCATCCTCCCCTGTAGAGGATCAGATCTCTAACACTGATGTGTGGACAGAACAGGGTTTTGCCAAGTTCCANATTCCTTAGGGTGTTTTGGCATCCTCCCTTGTAGAGGATCAGATATCTAACACTGATGGACAGAACAGGGTTTTGCCAAGTTCCAGCAAGGAAGGGAAACCAGCTTGCTATTTGCCTGGGAAAAAATAGGAAGAAAGTCCCACTGATTTCATAATTATACATTTCACCCTCAAGCATCACTCACAAAGGCAGAACATGAGTCAAGGCAACCTCATGGGATCATCAGTGGAGGCTGTGATAATGAGCCAAAAACCCTCAAAGAAAACAAATAAGATTTTAAATGCAACCATGCTGGCACAGCAGCAGGCTGTGTCATTTAGAGTGTTTTAACTTTATATCAAATTAGTGTCTTGGGCTTACAAACTTTCTTCAGTTGAAGGAAAATGTTCCTGTTGCAGAGCTTTATGGCAGAAAAAAAAGTAAATTATTGCAGTAATTCCTGCTAGTGTTATGCAGGANGAGTAGGAGCAGTAATTCCTGCTAGTGTTATGCAGGAGTGTCAAAAACTTGGAGTGTTTACAGGACCACAACAGGGCCACTGTTCAGCAGTGTCCTCATCTATTCCAGGAGAATGGTGAACTCAACTGTGTCTTGGCCTGAAAGAAAAGCTGTCTTCTCTTATGAAAAGAAAGATTTATTTTGTTGTCAGTCACCCAAACCCCACAAAGCAAACAACACATGTATTTTTATCCTGCACTTACTAAATGCAATGTCAGTCAATAATATATACTATATTGTATTTGTGTTTAATTTTCTGTATGTTTTTCTTTTGCCAGCTACTGTTGGTAGACATAGACATACACATAAAAGGAGCTGAATTAGCTTGAAAACACTGTAATAGTACAACTGTGACTGAGCAGGGATCCATCTATTGGCTTTTAGACTAAAGCCTACAGCAGGAATTATATGCCTGAGAGGGCTCCTTTTTCTTACAGTGTAGTATTTGGATGGCTGTTAGGGCCGGATGTAGCATCATTCCTATGTGTGATGGCTGAAGAGAGAAGGGAGGGGTGAGAAACAAAAAGAAGCTCTGCCATCCCCCTCTTTCAGTCACTGCAAGCAAAAAAAGCAAATAATGCAATGCAAAATGGTTCTCTTTTGCTTATTTTGGGTAGATTGGTCGATGCATTATGGTTCCTGATGAATAAGACCCTTTTCTGAGTGAAATAACACTACATTTTATTTGATCTTGATTGATGTTTGATTGGAAGTGGGAGGTAAGAAGGTGGGGGTAAACAAGAAGTCTGAAATGAGTTAAGAGGGAAAGAAAAATATTGTGAAATAGAAGGGATGAAAAGCAGGGGAAAAAAAGGGTTGGCTGTTCAGGGTCAAATTTTGCAAGGATATGCTCAATATCTACAGCCCATTATTTTATGATAATGAGCAAACCAACAAGTTTTACTTCATTGTAAAATGAAGAAGAGAGGCTGTAGTTAAAGAGGGGGAGACGACGAGATGAAAGTTGAGGGGGGAAAAAGGAGAAAAAAACATAAAAAAGGGGAAAAAAATGGCACAATGAGGGATTTGAGATGGACGTTGGCAATAAAATAGAATCTTTCAGATTAAGACCGACTGGGACATTAAGCCAAAATCTGTCTCTAAGGCAGCTGGTAATTGAATGTTGAGTGTGAGGATATTCTGCAGAGTCACACAATGGACACATTCAAGAGTGTGTGTCCAGTACAGCAAGTTCAGTCAAGTTTTACAAAACAAGTGCAGACTTCCTCTCGTTTTAACAGATAATTAAGCTAACATACTCATAATTAATAGAGTAACCACATAGTATTTCAGATATAGTGTGCTGTAGTAGAAAACACAAATGATACTTAAAACCAAGACAGAAAAGTGAGAAAATGAATCTGTCCCTTTAACTCAAGAGCAACCTTTGTCCCTGCACACAAGGCCACCAACAGAAGAGATCTATTTGGATTTCACTGTGATTTATAGAAGCTTCAGTCTCTGAATGTTCTGAGCCACTCAGTGATATGCAGCCATATAAAATGTGAGAAGTTTACGGTCTAAGGAGTAATCATGGGCTGCACGGTGGTGTGGTGGTTAGCACTGCAGCCTCACAGCAAGATGGTTGGTGGTTCGAATCTTGGCTGGGGGGTGGTTCGAACCTTGAGGGCAGTGCCCTTTCTGTGTGGAGTTTGCATGTTCTCCTCGTGTATGTGTGGCTTCTCCCTGGGTACTCTGGCTTTCTCCCACCATCCAAAGACATGCATGTTAGGTTAGGGTTAATTGATTACTCTAAATTCCCCCTAGGGGTGAGTGTGAACGGTTGTTTGTCCCCTTTGTGTTTGCCCTGCGATGGACTGGTGACCTGTCCAGGGTGTACCCTGCCTCTCACCTGTTAATGCTGGGTATCTGCAGACCTAAACACCCTTACCACCTGAGTTTAGAAAATCAAATTGTCACTCAATATTTAAAAATGTGGCATTTATTTGAATTTTTTTGGAGCGACTTAGAGGCAAGGTAAGGCATGTTCATGTGTCTGATAAATTCAACAACAGGGTGATTTTATAGTGCTTTACAGAAATGTTGAAACATCAGAAATTAAGAATCATAATTTAAACCTAAAAAGAAAAGAGAAAGAAAAAAGAAATATTAGCTAGAAAGTATTAAAAACATGATCAAGTTAAAAAATTCAAGCTTAAAAGAAACAGATGCAGATTTGGACTATGAAATGAAAGCTATTGAAATACAGAAGAGAACAGGTGGGTATTTAACCTGGATTTAAATAAACTGAGTGTTTCAGCCAATCTGAGGCTTTCTGGGAGTTTGTTTCAGACGTGGAGCATAAAAGCTGAATGAAGCTTCTCCAGGTCTCCTTCTGACTCTGGGAACTGATAACTGTTTGCCGGAGAATAGACTTTAAAGTTCTGCTGCTGGTTTATAAGCTCTGAATGGTTTAGGACCAAAATACATCAGTGACCTCTTGAACATTTCTTTCAATCTTGAAAGAAAAAATTTCAAACAGGAAGAAAAAAACAAATGTTAGTTTTTTTTTACTTCGAACTGTTCTTTAGCTGTAACAGCTGTAAACACTAAGGCTGTATATCAGAAAATAAATATGGTTCTTTCTACAGGTCATCACACACTGATGACAAAGACAAAAAAATCATGTTTAAAGAACAAAACTATCTATGAAATACTTTGGGATATTCTTGTTTTTCTCCATCTGTGTAACGTAGGGGTCAGTAATGGTGATTAACTCGTCAGGTTGTGCTGTAAGCCTAGTCATGCACAATTCTAAACAGTACAAATAGCATAATAACATTTCTTTCCAATTTTACGTTATCTAAACATAAACATAATTTATTGCAAAATTTATTGCACATTTATTTTTACTTGACTACTGATTATCCTGTTGGTCGTGAAACATATTCCATATATTCCCCACTTTCACTGCAGCTTCTTTATGGCCCGTATAGGCTGGCAACCATCTTCCACAATGACACCTTGGGCTTTTTTTATTTTTAAATTTTTCTTTTAATTTTTATAACCAAATAAATTTGACAAGGATGGCTTAATTTGTGGAGGGAATACCTTTACCTTACCCATCTTGTCCCACTCAAGTACACATCTTCTGCCGCTCAGATCAAAAACAAAGCAATGCAACTGGAAAAGTGTGCGGCTTGCACGGGTCTGCCTGTATGATTCAGTTTAATCTTTTATAGAAAATGATGATATTGGGGATCTTTATGATTAAGTAATTGTGGTGTTTAATACTGGGATCAATTGTGAAATCAAGTTAGCGTGACATTCCTTTACACTTCCACACTGTGTTCATCTTTCAGCCAAACCATAGTGCTCATCTTTCTTATATATTATTGACCCTTAATAATCGTGTATCACTGAATTTTTTCTTTTTTTTTTTTTTTTATATTACTCGTAGCAATTTTGGCTTGATTCTCTGTGGTTCATTATTGTGAATGATAATGTAGCAATAACAACTGTTTGCTTTGTACTGGAGTAATGGAGCTTCATCCCTGGTGTGTGTGTAATAATTCCAGCTTCTGGGTTCTGCATCGCGGTCGCTGGGCTGGCCACATGCTACTACATGTGGGTCTGCCCACCATCACTGCACTCCAGTTTGTTATGTTGGAGGCAAAAGGTTCTCCTTCACTGAATAGACCACTTTTCATGGCTTAAGTGGCTTCCCACAAAGACAAGAACTCTCACATCTCAGGGATTTCAGATAAAGACCTGATCAATGTGGAAAGGGGCTTTAAAGAGCAGTACCAATCAACTTTGTCCCATTCAAGCAAATTTGAGCTTCCATTTCCTTAAAAAGATATGTAAAAATAAAAGGGTTGAAACATATTATTTTGTCTCAGTTTTTTTTAAATTAAATCAACATGGCTCCCTGAATTTGACAGTGGTTTTAAAAGTGATATATATATTTTAATCCATCCACTTTTTGCCGCTTATCTGGGGTCGGGTTGTGGGGGCAGCTACCTGAGCAGCAAAACCCAGACTTCCCTTTCCCTGACCACATTCACCAGCTTGTCCGCGGAGATCCCGAGGCATTCCCAGGCCAGCCAGAGATGTAGTCTATCCAGTGTGTCCTGGGTCTTCCCCGGGGCCTACTGCTGGTGGGACATGGCCAAAACACCTCACCAGGGAGGTGTCTAGGGGGCATCCTGACCAGATGCCTAAGCCACCTCATCCGGCTCCTCTCCAAAGATTTAATTATTTTGTAAGAACTTGCCTCCATTTATTCCTTGAATGGTTAAATAAAAAAAGAAAAAAAGAAAAAGAAAGGATTTTAGTTGTTTGGAAAAAAATCCCCTGTTAGATTTATANTTTTAGTTGCTTGGAAAAAAATCCCCTGTTAGATTTATAATATCTCCCAAAGGTCAAAAGTAAATTTAGAAGCCTGCAGAACAAAACAACTGCATGTTGAAAACACATCCTCACACACCTACACTGCTTACGAACTTCCATTTGACCTTTTTTCAGGAGTTTTGTATGGCCGTTCATGTGCGGTTGCTTTGTGTTATTACTGTATGTGTAATGATTATAAATGCATGTTTGCTGATCTTTAAATGTGTGTGTTCATCGACTTGTGTGTGAGCATTTTTATGGCGACATTTCTTGCCTTTGATGTTGTCTTCCCAGGACACCACAGGAGCTCATCCTTTGTATTTGTTTGTAAAACAGCCGGATGAGTGCAACTGGCAGTCAGATTAGAATTTCACAAAGGCTGTGTTTAACCCCCGGCGCTGTTATGAGAGGTATTGTTGACAGTTGTAGGAGGGAAGATAACTGGGTTAATTAGGGCCAAAAACCTCATTAGTCAGCACGGAGGGGAAGATGTAAAGTTTATCAGTTCCTGTTTCCCTACTTTGTGGATGGTTTAAGGGTTGGCTTGCAGACAAGTTACAAAGTGGAGCCTGTTGAATAAATTCAAATGATGTTTTAATCGAATCCCCTCCTGTTAAGTCCCCGCCTCCCTTCTATCTCATTTTCCATCATTGTTTTCTTTCAAATCCATTCAAAGTGTCTGATATTACCAAAAGAGTTTCATTTTAATTTGCACGGTTGTTGTGCCAACACAGAGGATCTGCTGTGGCGAGTGTTCCAATCGTAGAAAACACACACAGATGCATTTACCCACACATTTACACACACACACACAAACCTCAGGTAGGTGACCATTGCAGCACTGGCATCCTCCGGTAAGTGAGCAGATGTTTAGGGGCTGAATGTTCTGTTTTGTCCTGGTCTCCAATGAAAACGGCTGCTGAAATTCTCTTGAAAGATTAGGCTTGGGAGTTCCCACATCTCATCAAGCTTACAGTATCCTCCAGAAGCCGGGGCGGGAGTCAAAATCCAACACAGCAGTCTGAAGCCAGGTCTCTGTCTCTGGGGGAAACATGTAATTCTGGCTGTTTCACAAAGTTACTGGAGGTGTTTGCAGTGCTAAAAGATGTAGAGACGGGTTTATTCATTACAAATTGACTAGACCAAGGATATGTTTGAGCTATTTACTCATAGTGGAAAAAAGAAATGGCCATTTTCCCAATCTCAAGATGTCTGAATCAATCAGATGTTTTCAACAAGTACTGAAAGTTAAAAATACCATCAATAATGCCCTCTCAAGAAACTATTTCTTTTACTGAATGAAAACTGTGCTGACATTTTTTTTTTCTTTTTTCTAAAGCTGCTGATTTAGAAGAATTCAATGGCTGTCTCTTTTGACGACCTAGCACAGAATATTTGCTTCTTTTTTTCTGGCGCTTCCATGTTGATCACTCAGAATAAAACTGAACAGAGTGATTTTCACACAGATGTTTGAAATGCGTAGCTGGAGGACATGTCAGCCCCATACTGTGTCTGCCACCTTTATGTAACCAACAGTAGTGTGTGATGAAAAATGCCTCCGGCTCAACGTTTCTGCATTTTATTGATTCATTTCAAGCATTTTGCCTCATGGAAGAAGGTTTTGGAAATATGACAAAGTTATGGACTTGTTTTTTTTGTTTTTTTTTTATATTGTTCTTTCTCAATTTGAAGTTGTCTTTTGATAACTACATGTTTTTTCTCTTCTTTTTTTTTTCTGTCTTCCCAAAACCGACAGAAGTATGAATAAAACTGAAAAGAATGGCACATTGGCCCAAAGAAAGTATTTTGGGCTGGACCAACTTTTTTTTTTTTAATCTTATTTTAAATACACAGTTTTCATAATATGAAATGTATTACTAGTGCAGTATCTGAAAAATACATACAGTGTTTGTTAATTTTATATAATCTTTAACCTTCCCCGTAAAAAACATGCTTTCAGTAACATCAATACAACATTTAAACTCAAAGTTTAGATTTTGGCAGAAATCATATTTACAAATAGCCATAATGCTGCCTGAAAAGCAAATAAAAATAAAGATTTGTTAATAACTAATATTGACATCGATCGATTGCAATCAGTTTTTATGTATGTGCTGCATCGCCTGTTCCTGTAATGGCGCCCTGTAAAGCCTCACACTGTGTCATTGTTGTCAGTCTGTTAGAACATGCATCAGGATTGGCCACAGCAGACCTTGCACCATAAGATCTTTCACCAGATTTAACTGTCCCCAAGTCATGTTACTTATTTTAAAAGCAGTTAAAGCCGTGATGCATGGTCTTTCATCGTTAAAGTTTAAGAATAATACAAATTGCTTTTGGTGAGTCAATCTGAAATCTGCTCACCTTGTTGTTGCAAACAGCTGGCAGTTTTTCCCTTCACTGTTATGAGATTGCAGGCTGGGAACATCACACATGTGTCAGCAAGCTTCACAAATCCCATCTTAGCTTCATTGTGGCTTATTTGAATGCAACTCTTAAAACTTTCTTGACTCTAAATCTTAAAATCTAGTATTGTGAACCTAGCTTAAGTGCTTGAGAAATTAGACCCCCTGATGTGGTTTTGAAAGTTAAAAAATAAAAACTCACACAGTTTTCCTTTTTATTATTAATTTTCACTATATTTCACAATGCAGGAAATATTTTATAGCAGGTAACACAGCTGGACTGCAAAGGGCATAGTGGCCAATTTAGTACTTTTCTACTCTCTTAATTCAGAAGTATGCTGTTGTATTATATGTACAAGGCAGTTTGGTACTTGGCTACTTCATGGAACATATGCAGTATCTAGAATTAATGGTGAATACAGATGTATGCACGGATCATAGCACCCATCAGCCTCCTTTTCAGCTCAGACAGGATGGTGTCCAGGATTTCTGGAGAAAGAGTTTCAGCGGTTTTTCTTTGTCGGGTCACAGAACAGTTTTTCACTTCACCGGCTCAGTTCATCTGTGACACAGAGAGGGCATGAGCTCTTCTGTACTTTGTTATTCAGATTCAGATTCAGAGAGGCATAACTTATCCCATAGGGAAATTGTTCCGTTATGGTATTCCATCAGAAATACCAAAAACCGAAATAACCCCAGCATAAATGTTAACAATGAAATATATAGCTGAACTGTACGGCTGAATTAAAGCAGTTATTGCACATGTCAATGGATGAGTATGAGTATATATACATTATGTAGAATTTTTATGTATTTTGTTAGTTTAGCAAACTGCATACAAAAACAAGCTATCCTTAATTGTACTAATAAACTTTGGGGTTTTATGATAGTTTGTCCCACATATTAGGAAGTGTTGGTTCTGCTTGATTAGTTTTGAAGAAGCACTACAAAACTTGTTGACTCTTGCCATATTCCTTGCTCTGTCACTTTCTTTCTTTTTAATCCTTGTTTCCCTTTTTAATTTCCTGTTGCATTTCGTTGTTGAATCAGCTACTTGGCCATTTTGTTGATGTGACGTGGTGCGTAAAGCGAAACTTGGCTGCAAAGTCATGCTGTGTTTCATCTTCAGGACAGCTCCAGAAATGTACATGTATGTAATAAATGTAGTTGTGCTATCAAACAAATCAGAAATGTAGAGTTGTAAAGTCAGGAAGTAAGTGCAACTTTAACATTCAGGATGGAAAACAAACCTATATTGAGATGACCTTAGACGTGTCAGTGGCTCATATGATGTCATCTTGGCTCACTCTTTGGCTGATGTAGACTTTTTTTTTTTTTTTTCTAGACTGGATTGAAATAATAACAGAAACTCCTTTAGGTTAGGGGTTAGGGTTGTACTTTTATATAATGAAAGTCTTTCCAGATGTCTTGGTGAATATTTCCAAAGTTGGAAAATTTGGTGTTGGGTTTTCTGACTTCTGCCTTATATTAAGACTAGTAGTAGGTGTAAAGGAATAGCAGAATTTGATCCACTGGTGGCTGTACTTCACTCGAATGGCCATTTGTTTAACACCCCCTCTGTTTACTGAACTGGTGGAACAAGAAAGACTTCCACAAAGATATTTCTTCCCAGAAGAAATAAACAGGACCTTGTCATCGGCGTCATTTCAAAGATAAATTGCAATCTGTGTGCTTCCTCACTTCTCTGAGGTACATTACATTTCCAGAGCAAATGTGCTGAGGCTCTCTTTTTAAACATAATAAAACAATTGTTTGTCATATGGCAAGGCTGAAGGGATTGTGATTGCTGGGCTACATTCAGTCAGTGCCGCCTTTAAACATAGAGGGTCCTGTAAAAGATATTATCTGTGCTGGAAAACATGCTTATAGAGTCTGATATACTTTCATTTTTTTCTTTATTAAGCTGAATTTATGTTCAAGTTTAGTAATAAACAAGTCTGCTGTGTTTTCACAGTCCCAAAAGGAATGCTAAAATAACATTAGAGAATATGCTGTCCTGTTTTGCCTTTTACTGTTAATATTCTTGGCATATGTTGACGCAGGAGATGCAAATCTTCATTACATTCATGTGTAGGAAATGTATTCCCCATCATCTGTACTCTCATCACAACTCCAGAGGAACTCACACCAACAGAAAGAGCTTTCATTTTATACTGCACTTCCAAACAGCCTTGGGCTATTACTGGCACACATTGGGCAAAATCTTATTTGTGTAGATCTACAGGAGCCTCGTTTTGCTCTTTGCTTCAAATGAAAATTCCTTCGTGTTGCATCCTTCAGCCTTTTATATGTTTACTCTAGATTATGGAGTTTCCACCCTTAAGGAGAAGTGTTTTAACAGCACTTGATGAAAAAAAAGTGTTTGCATAAAGTTGAAAATGTGACATAATGTCCTTGTATAGTAAAAGGACACATCTGATATCATGCCGTGAGCTGATGACAAAGGCTTAGTGAATGGCTTTTTTTGGGTGATAATGTGATTATAAGGGCTTGCACAGATACGTCTGACAGCAATGTTTGTTTACAGAGAGGACTGTCACAGTAAGTACATAAAATGTGGAGGATGTGACTCAAAACTGGGTTTTAGAGGTATTTGAGGATGCAGAGGAGGTATAGAGTGGGGTGTTTGAGGAAAGAGGGTTAACAAAACAAAAGACAAGAAAGGAAGAAGGTGGTTTATAGAACAGAAAGGCCAGTGTTCTCCTGCATCAGCTTTTGGACAGCTGCCTGTTGGATGATAGGATTAAAGAGTCTTTTAATATGACCTCTCTTCTTTGGTTTCATATTAACATACCTCACACTCCCCTCTGTACAAGGTCACTCAATATACACAACATGCACACATCTGAAGTAAGACATCTTTTTTTCAAATTGTAATATTCAGGCAAAGTGGGTGGAAAACATGAAGTTTGTTTCATGTCCAAATTCTCCTCAGCATACAAATTGATTATCACACAAGAATGTGATCTTGAAGTGGGTAGTGTGACATAGTAACCCATAATTGTTTTCAGATTCTGACAAAAAAAAAAAAAAAAGAAAAAACACAAAGTGAGTCTTTGCTCAGTATGTGGCCTTTTGCTGCTGAAAAAAAAAGGAGGATGTAGGAGTGAAATGCTCAAGCTCAAGCAGAGAGGATGGCAGAAGATAACAGATATGCTGGGAAGACAGAGGTCTCCTTGTCTCAGTGCAAATAAACTATTCAGCATCACTGGAATGAGAACAGAAACTGCTGAAGGACTTGCTCGCCATTCAACTGCATCATAGACAAAAGACGCCAGAAGGGAATTGGGGAAAATTTGCTCCATTTTACCGTTGAGTAGCATAATTTCTGATTATATTTAATTGAAGGCAATGCTGTGAAAAAGTACTCTCCAGTTATGATGTAGGTTGTGCTCCCGTTCTCTTACAAGGGCGAAAATTTAGATCACAAATTTTAAAGCGGCAAAAGTGAATGTGGATCCTTTTACATTTCAGACTAACTGAGCAGTTGTGGCCTTTTCACTACGCGCTGCTGTTTGCTGTAAGATTATTTCCAACATGATAAAAGTCTGATGAAAAGCCTTGTAAAGCAATGGGCTAAAATGACTGAGTTGTTTCTTATTTCTTCAGGTTGCAGAGCAAAACAACAACCTGGCAAAGTTAGACATTTCTGCCTCCATCACCATCTTTTTCCTTCCATTTCACTGCTTCATGCAAACCAAGCTGTTACTTTTGTTTTTACAAATCTTTAAATACAAAGTAATTAGAAAAATAAATAAATTAAAAAAATAAATTGCTATTAAACAAGACAGCTACTGAGGCTGATCTAAAGGAAGCAGCTGGGCACCACCTTCAGCATTTTGAACATTTTGGTATAAAAACAAGGTTTTTGTTCTTCACAGTAACAGATTTTGAGACTTTAAATTGTCAGCAAATTTAAGGTTTATCGTCCCCTGAAGGTTTGATTTCACACAAGACTTGAAAACAGAACTGGGAATCAAATAAAACAAGTTATTCATTTGTTAAATTTTAACAGTGCAGTGTAAAAAAGCCACTGATTGACGTAAAAGCTGAGATTCTTTTAGATTCTTGTTTGCAATATTAAACTATGTCACATGCTGTCACATATTTTATTA
>CM047988.1:5950667-5966660 GCA_026261665.1 Melanotaenia duboulayi | reverse complement strand
AAACCTGCACAGCATCTACAGACGTCTCTGTTCTTTAACATGATTGGACATTAATTGTATGTTATAGATGCAAAGCTATTCATAGACAAGGTTAGGAAAGCTTTATTAGCTTCTCCTGTTCTCATGTTACGACCCGACTCAGGGGTATGGNACTTTATTAGCTTCTCCTGTTTTCATGTTACGACCTGACTCAGGGGTATGGAAGGGCGTAACAAAGAAACACGGTGAGGACAGGTGGTAAGTTAAAATGAAAACCCATTTATTTACAATTCCCTTGACATGGTGAATGACAACCTGTAAAACAAAATAAANAAGGACAGGTGGTAGTTAAAATGAAAACCCATTTAATTACAATTCCCTTGACATGGTGAATGACAACCTGTAAAACAAAATAAAGAGCTGGGGTTAGCGGACCTGCAGAAAGAAACAAACAAAAACCTATACCAAACAGACACCGTGTGCAAACGAGACACACAACCGCAACTCGGTGGTGAAACTAAAACCAAACAAAAGCAGCAGGCCCATAACCTAACATGACATCGTCACAACACAATAAAACGCTAACCTAGCCCAGCCCTAAAACTATCACCATAAAGTAAACTTAACCACAAGACTAAACAATGTAAGCACCCATTGTGGAAAAGGAGGTGGTCACGACACACACACACACCCAGTGCACAACATGAGGAGGAAAATGGCCTGAGCCGTTCTGGCCGCAGCCTGACTGGCTGTCAGTCACACAGGGGCGGGGACAAAGACGCTGGCCTTAGCCACTCCGGGCAGCACTCTGCCGCCCCTAATCAAAATATAAACGGCCACAGCTGTCTGACAAGCAGGGGCCGTAACGTCTCATTTTAAAAGAAGGAAAATAGATGCATAAACCAATCTAAAATTTGAGGATGCAAGTCTTTGAATAACTATTTTTTTAACAGTATTTATTTTAAGACCTATGATCATCTCATCTTTCTTGTTTTTCTTATTTTATTTCCTCCAGGGAGTTTGGGAGATGGAAGGTGAACAACCTGGCAGTAGAACGGAGGGATTTTCTGGAGTCTCAGTTACCTCTAACACCTGAGTTCATCAGGAACATTCGACTCCTGGGCCGCAGGCCCACCACCCAGATGATCACTGACAACCTCATCAGGAAGTACGGAACACATTTCCTGCTGTCAGCCACACTGGGAGGTAAAGGGAAAAAAGAAGTTGCTATGCTGTTTACATATTAATCACAATGACAAATGTAAGCCTATTAATAAATGGCACATTTTGGGAGTTTGGTTGGTCGCTCAGTCAACATATAACTCCTCCTGTCCACAAATAGAAATGTCCTGCCGTGGCTTTTTACTATGGTTTTATTTCTGTTCCTTACTCTCTATTGTCATTAGTCTTGTGTTTTGGTTATCTGGTTTTTTGTAGTCTTTCCCCTTGTGTATTCTGTTTTGCTTTCTGTTCATCAGCACACCTGGTTTAATTTGCTCATTTGCTTCACCTGCTTCGCATTAGTTGTCCTCAGTATGTATACTCCACTCTCTCAACTAGATTATTGTTGCATCTCCTCAGCTTTGTCATAACTTTGTCTTTTTCCATTCCAGTCTATTTTTGGTTTTTATTTGGGTATCTTTCTTTTTTTTTTTAAACCATTAAACTGTTGGAACGTGCATCTGCCTGCCTCTCAGTTCTGCATTTGGGTCCTATAGCACCACGTCTCCTGTGTACCCATTTCATGAAAAGTTCTTTGAGACATAAAATTCTGTGCACTATGTAACAATCAGACCAATATTTGATGCAGATCTAATGCATCCTGAATCCTGTGCTATTCATGATGCGGACATGGCAATTGTGCTACCCATAGTGTGGGATTGCACTTGTGTGAATGGGTGTATAAGAGGCAAAAATAATTCATTTTGTAAAAGGCCCAAAGCTCTTAAGTGCACAACAGTTACCACTCTGACTGACAGTGCATTCTTTCATTTCTTTTATTTTTTTTATTTTTTTCAGCTTTTGATGCAACAATAATTGTAAATTAAAAGGGATATTGGGCCTTTTTCAACTACTGCTCTTGCAAACAAACTTAAGATTGTGGTATTCATGAAATTCTTTGTATCTTGGCTTTGTTCTTGGCCAGTACCAAATCCTATGAACAGGAGTGGCGACCTGCTTGCATTTTTGTTATTGTATTCTGCTCTTTTATTCCGTAAAATACAATAACAAAAATGCAGTAATGTGATTTGTTAGATTTTAAAATAATTTGTTGTATATTTACAAAGCATTTTGTTAATTTGAAACAAATAGCAAAATAGTACAGATCATGTCCTAAAAGCATCATTTTCCTGAGAGGAAAATTAACACAAATTTGTTTCATTTCATGTATTTAAGAATAACTTGCAGTCAAACGATGTCATGATATTGTTGGTCTTTTTAACACCATTGGTGCAACAGACTGCACACACTTGTGCATAAGCACTCTTGTCATCCATTCCCTCAACAGCAATCACTACATAAATGTCCAAGTCACCTTAAACTCTGACGTCCACGTGCTGAGTGTGGTCTTTAATAATTAAAATGACTAAAATCGTGTATTTTTGTTATAATACTTAGGAGATCGAAGGTTATGCCCTTTCTGTGTGGTTAATGACATCATTGATCTCCTGGGTAATTAAACCACTGACCAGTCTTTAGACTCACCAACAGGTTTCTTTTCTTCACATGCGTGCACTTCCTCCCTCGCTGCGCTGCATCTTAAAAGGATGCTGGATGCGTTTGTACACAGCAGGTGGCAATTTGCTTCACTAACTGTGGAAAGCACAGAAAAGAAAGATGAACATTTATTCCATGTTGTACCTCTTCACCCTTTAGCCACTATACCATGGTCATGGGACCAGAATGTAGTCTCGCTCTCCAAGTTTGGGAGTAATTGACTGACCATTTATACATTTAGATGCTATTTTATCATTTTAATCTCCCTGTGTGATTATTTATAACTAAGTGTATCACTATAAAAATAAGGACAAACAGATTTCATTTTCATTAATATTTTATATTTATTATTTTATTAATTCATTCTGTTTATTTTTCCTTGTCTGTGTCTGCTTGCACATGGCCCAGGCGTGCCTATGCAAGGTAGGGCCAGCGGGTAAAGAGAGCTTGGCTTTCACAAATCTAAGAAAGATACAAACACTTCAGCATTATATAAAATATAGAAACGTTTGGTTTTCGTAAAAAAAAAAAGAAAAAAAAAAGCTTTTTATTATAACTTAAGAACAAATTCAATTACAAATACTTGTAAGATATTGGTGAATTACTTCCATTGTTCCAGACCAGATAAATTGTTTGTCTAGATTATGCCTTCTTACAGTAAGTCCAGTCCTCAAGATCTACTGTCCTGCAGCTTTTAGATGCATTCCTTCTACAATACACCTGAATCAAATGAATGGCTCGTTACCAGGACTCTGCAGAGCGGAGTAGCATGTAGATGAGGGAATTCAACCATTTGATTCAGGAGTGTAAGAGAAGGGTTTCATATGAAAGTCGCAGGATAGTAACTCTTGAGGACCAGATCCCTGACCTAGATGATGCAGACCACAGTAAAGTATAGACTTTGTGACAATAGATGCTGTCAGAATTTCTTCTTCCTGGTGTTTCATTTGGAAAAAGATAGAGAGGGTACATTACTGCAGTTTGCTCAGAGTAAATAAATGACGCATCACGTCAAAATTTCATGCCAAAGAAGGAAGCAAATTGGTCTTCAGTGAAGTATGACTACATTTAAAAGCATGTACAATGCAAACCTGGCACTCCCACTCTTAGTCACCCTTGACCAAAGTTTGTTTTTTTTCTACAATCTGATGAATGACCCAGCACTAATGGTCCTCTGATTTCACTTAAAAAAACAAACAAAAAAGGCTAATTTAAGATACCAGAAAAGGGCATGTTTTGATGAGCAGATTTGCTTTTACAAAGCAACACTTGTCAATTACCTCAGAGCCAACTCCAAGCTTTTAAAAAGTTGCTGCATATAATGTTACCCTCCCTGCATCCATAGCAGATGCAGCCGTGCACTCTGGCTCTCTGCCAGCGCTTAGTGCTATGAAGAGAGGAGAATGAGGAGTTTGCCTTGGATCTTTGCCAGCAAAATGCTTCTGTGGTTCTGGATGGATTGCCTCTACGTTCAGAAACATATGGACTTAATGAAATTAATAAATAGATTGTGAGATTAAGAGTGTGCCCTTCAGCAGATGAGTATGTAAGGCAGCAGGCAGAAAAATGGCTCTGAAGCATTAACACTGCATTATAATAAGAAAGATGATGTGCAGTGTCTTAGGAACTCTCAAAGCATACAGTGTGCTTCCATGGCCCCTAGACTTATGAGGAGCTGATTGCTATGATCACTGGCTCCAGATACAGGGTGGCATAGCTTATCCTAATTGTGGTTAAGTGTCTTTATGCTTCAGAGGCTCCTGCGCTGGCTGCACATAATCACCTGGAATTTCATTTAAGTGTGTCTCCAGGAGGAGTTTTAAATTGGTGGCTGTGTTAGGCTGTAGATTAATTGGCAAAGATTAAGCATAAAAAGTTATAATGAGCTTTGTTCTGCTATTAAAGGTGTGTCAAATGGAGGCAAAAATAAAAACTATACAGATGTTCTAAATGAGTCCCAGCAGCTGATGTTGGTAGCACATGAGGAATAGCTGTCGTCTGCCAAGTTAAAAGTTGATGGATTGATTCCAGGTTTACTCTGACTACATACCGAAGTGTACTTGGGCAAGATACTAAAACTCACGTTGCCTCCTGTTAGAGCAGAAAACACAATCTCAGAGCCTGTTTTCACCACAATGCTGAGACAGTAAAAAGCAAAGGCTTTGTTGCTTTCCGGCCTCTTGTTTACACAGTTTTGGGTGGATATAACTACAAAGATTTGACAACGGCCTCCAGGGTGAACTTTCCTCACAACGCAAGCCAAATCCTGTCAGTGTAAACTGGAAGTGGAATCTTTTTGCAACGACGACATATTTCATGTCATCTTGCACTTGAGCACTCAGACCCTGCTTCATCCACGAAAAGCACAACAACAACAACGGTGGACCGCAGTTTGTGCCTCTATCGCTTTTTATTTATTTGGTCTGTTGAAGCAAAACCCGTTTCTGGTAGAGTATTTATGTCATCGGTGAAGACGCAGAGGTTACACGTACCAAATAAAATGTGGTTGACAGTTAACTCTTCTGTTGTTGTGTTGTGTTTTGTGTTTTTACTGCCCACAAGAGGCTGAGCATGCACACTACATCATTTCTGGTCCTCTTTGCATTTTCTCCTGCATGGACATAGTTTTCATTCTGCTTTTTTATAGAAACATTTTCTGTGGGAACACTGTCTTGTAAACAGGGCCTAACATTGGAAGTACTGTGTGTGTGAATGTGTGTTTGTGTGAATGAGTAAATGTGACATGTCGTGTAAAGCGCTTTGAGTGGTCAACATGATTAGAAAAGCACGATATAAGTACAGTCCATTTATTCACAGAAAATCCAAGAACTGACACAAGTTTGCTCACACTGTGACTGACAATTGATTCCTTGGAAATGCAGTGTATAAACAACTTTGCAAAGTTCTTCACACTCAAGAAAGATAAGGATGCACACACATAAAATCATTCAAACTCTTAACAGTTTGATTTTATGTCAAGAAAGTACAGCTCGGTCTATGAAAAGGTAAGAGTGGGATTATACTTTGAGGATCTAAATGGGAACAGATAATGTGCACACCCAATCAAAAGATACAAGACACAAGTTTTTTTAAGGAAATGTGTTGGGTTTGTGTGTGTGTGTGTGTGTGTGTAGGAGAAGAGGCCTTAACGATATTTGTGGACAAAAGGAAGCTGAGCAAGAAGGCAGAGGTGAGCGATTACTCGGGCAATTCCTCCACTGTGACTTTGGAAGCTCTGCACCAGCTGGCTGCCTCCTACTTCATTGACAGGGAGAGCACTCTGCGCAAGCTGCATCACATCCAGATTGCCTCCACTGCCATCAAGGTGATGCATCTTCTTCTTTTCTTTTCCTTCTTCTTCAAATGCTTTAAAATGCACAGTTGGCATTTTATCCTGATTGATTATCAGTCCATAGTCAATCACAGACACCATCATAAAGTAAATTGTACTTGACTTAAAGTTATTCTTTAATCTTTATCTCACTTATCCTGACATCTTCATTCTCATTTGTAAAGTTACCTACTATATTAATGTCTTGGAAAGCTTTGAATTTGTTTAGTTCAGTTAAAAGAGGCAAGATGTCTAGAGTAGTAATTCAAGACTAAAGTTTTATGAGCTGTATATAAGAAAAAATGTTAAGGTTCCAATCAGTTGAGGTAAACAATAAGCTAAAAAAAAAAAAAAAAAGGTCCCTGGTNGGGTAAACATTAGGCAAAAAAAAAGGTCCCTGGTTAGGGATTGGAGTGTGCATTTTCTCCCCTTTAATACACCATGTGTTCTATACAGACGCTTTGGTTTCCTCAAGCAGTCCAAAAACATACATTACAGTTAATTGATGATTCCCTGATGAAGCCCTGTTTCAAGGGGTCTTACTTTGGATGGTTTGGTTTGGTTTGGGTTGGGTTGGTAAACCCCGATACTGTACATACATCAGCTACATGATAGATAGCGAGGCACAACACCTTCCTTGAATTATAATGTAGACGAACATGACACAGAAACAAAGGTCGAGATCAGGAGCCATCCAGCTGTTTGTGTTCTTTCTTCTTGACACGTGGTTTTAAACAACAAAAAAATCCAAGGTTTATTTAAACATGCTCTCACTGCCAGAATCACACAGGAAGCGATGCTTCTTTCGACCAGTCATTGAGGTAGAAGTGTGTCAAGGTTCACCCTTTAGGGTCAGATTGGTTTGATTTGGACACCACACACGTTTTTGCTTGTAGAAACGCAAAAGAATACATACCAACCCAGACCCGTTGATGGAAAAAAAAAAGGCTTAAAATGACCTTATGAAGGAGTCTGAGCGTGCATGCTCCTGTTTGTCCTGCTGTTCTTGTGATGGCAACCTGCCCAGGGTGCACACCACCTCTCACGCCAGATGGAAGCTGGGATAGACTCGGATAAACTGGTGCAACCCTTAAATCTGGCAGCCCTGAACAGGATAAAGCCAAAAAGGCTTATTAGAAAATCTGGATTTACCAAATCAGTTATCAACCGATATGATGAATGAGTTTTAACCATGGAGTAGCCTGGACTCAGATGCTTTTCCTCTGTTATAATATAATTATTAAGTATCAGACTGTCTTGCCCAGTGTCACAGTGCACGACTTTCATCTTGCTTCTACCTTCATATGCAAAAAGAAATTGCTATAGAAACTTTTGGGATAACAATAATGAAAATTATAGGATGGAATATTTTGTCCAATATTTATGTCACACTATACAGTATGCCACTCTCTATAGGAATTGCACTTTAATGCTTTGTGAAAATGTATTGTTACACCACAATCATTTATTAGTATTCATTATGTGTTAATGGCATCTCAAGCACACAGACAGAATTTTTAAATAAGTATTTTCCAAATTTCACATATTTGATTATAGGGTAATAACGTTAAATAAACAAGTAAGTTTTACACATTTTGTAAAAGTATAAAGCAATTAAAATGAATAAAACATGCTGTTCAAAATGTTGCATACAATTACAAAAAGTAGCTAAACAATTTAAAGAATGAAAATATTAGTTTCTTTAGTTCAGCATTTAACATTACCAAATGTGCATATGCATGCTTCCTGTATAGAATTTCCTTGTAATAAATACAGTAGTAGAAAGTTTTAGTTTCTATCATCTTGTTTCTGATATGATCTTCAGCTGCCGTGAGCAAATTGAGTTTGCATGATAAGCACATATGCTGAAGAGAAGATAAATGAGTCATGTGATACACGGCTGGTGACAGGTTTCTGCCTCCGCTTGTCCCCTTCAGGTAGCATGGGGTTAATAGGGTGACGGTGGGGAGGACAGCCCTCTTTCCTTGCTTTTTTATTTTTTTGAGACACAGTTGGAGCTGGCTGTGTGGTCTGCACTGCTATACCAGTACATGAGTCTGACTTTCTGTCTTTATATCAAAGCCTTGTCCCTCTCAATACATTTTTCTAAGGGAGGATGGAGCATTGTAGTCAAGTTTGGCATGCTGAAGAAGCAGCAGATGCTTTAGTCTGTTACATTTTTTGAGAATTAGGGCTTTTTTCTGTAGCTACAAGAGAGGAAGAGAGGATGTGAGAGTGTGCTTTCATGCTCCAAAGGCAGTCATCTGCCATGACTGACAGGAGGGAAGAGGGAAGAGCAGAGATTCACCTCCATGACTGGTGGAAAGTGAGTCAAAGGAGTGACGGATTCCTTCACACTTGTGCATCCTTTCTACAAGGTGTTGACCCGCACAGTAGCAGAACCAATTGCACCTCTCTGTGTCAATTTGAAATTGAAGAAGTTGGGGAATGAATGAGAGAGAGAGCTAGTGAGGCAATTCCTTCATGCTGTCTTCAATGCAAAGGGGAAATTGAAGAACGAAAAGTTCTGGCTTGCTGTGAAAAAATCTGGACTTTATTTAAGCAGCGACAATACAGCCCAGTCTGTGTTTGGACCTGCTGGTTTAAACAGTGAGTAACGAGTCTACTTGATGGAAAGCGAAGGGGAGCTTCTTTTGTAGTAATTTGAGAATGTTCTCGATTCAATCAATAGTGATATCCCCACCTTACTCAGTCTATCTATATGCTGTGATAAACAAGGTGTCAGATATAAATGAGGAAACAACAGAAGCCTCTAATTTTTTATTATCTTCTTATGGACAGTCACTGGATTTATTGTGCTCATGTGATAGCAAACACATTTTTCTGTAACCAATCTTAGCCTATTGATTGCTGTCTGCGCTATGACGGAGTGGACTGCCGGTCGTCTACAGTTACATTCAAACCAAGGACAAGTAAAGAGAAGACAAAAAAGTGTAAACCTGCAAAGCAAATAAACATATTCACACACACAGAACTACATACTGACACACCCACAACAGCAGCACAGGGCTGGCTGTGTTAACCATCATTTTATCTTTTTTTTTCTCTTACTCATCTTCCCTTAAGCTCTGATANTCATCTTACTCATCTTCCCTTAAGCTCTGATATACAAACAGTTTGCTTACCTGTCCAGGACCAAACTAAAGGTTGTGCCTAACAAGGGAGTGTAAGATCTGTAATGTGGAAAACAAAACAGGAGCTGAAACAAGATCGAATTCTTGCTAAAAATCCTAAAGAGAAAAAATAAATCATGTTATAGCCATCAATTTAGATTATTCTTACTTAGTTTTCGGACTATATTCCAAGGGTAACCTATTTCTGAAGAAGAAACAAGTCAAATGTGTGAATCAGAGCTACAGTGACCAGTTTTGACACTGTGGCTGCGAACAGTTGCCAAATTTACCAAAACTTAACTAGAATCTGAGAACAAATTGATTAAAGCTGGAGGGAACTGCTGGCAGCCCACATGACAGAAGTCAAGGCTTAGTTGATGGATATTTCTTGCCAAGTTTGTCCTATGAATGGCTTTATAAGAACAGGCTTTTACGATGAACTGTTTTATTCATGAAACAGTCATTTTCCAGTCGTTTTACTGATGCTTTATACTAATAAGAATCACTAATATGAATAAGAAGCCGATTTAGTTTGCCGTAGTCTCTAATGTAACTCATGTAACGTTTAAAAGCAGTTATTAAATTAAAAAATAACCTGAAAATCTTACTGTACAAAGAGCATGAAATGACATTTTAGCAAGCAGTGTGTCTGCAGAGGCCCAAGACCAGTTTGTCCCAGTCTGACGGAAAAAGGGTTTTCTAGCTTCTTTTAGAGAACAGAAAAATCTTTAAAATCATTCTGTTATATAGTTTAATAATTAAAAGCATGTTTAAATATGAATTTCATTTCACAGTCAAATACCTGAAGCCGGATGCAGAAGTTTACAGCCTTATGTAAGCCTGTCTTCACAAACTCATAAAGGAATATGAGAATGAATGGTCCTCATTTATATTTCAAAACATTCACTTGTAGTTACTGTATGTAGTGTCAAGAAAACCTTATATAGTGAAGAAAAAAAAAAAAGAAAAACGATAGAAATTGCTTTTTATTTAAAAAAAAAATTCTTAGTTACATGTAAATATGTAAATACCCCAGCAGATTAATATGCACAAGGTAAAATGTACAAGACTCCAAAAATAAATAAATAAATAAAAACGAGTTGATACTTGGCTTTATCCACTACAATCCCTTTGCTTTGTGGTTGCTCTAAAAGTCTATATATTTCCTCCAAGGATCAGTGGTTGAGTGTAAGAATAGCTGCTCTGACATTTTTGGAATTCCTCCCTGATGTTTTCATGCTCTTTTTGCTGTGGATTTAAGGAGTCGCTTATTACTTTGCTCCCATTCAAACGTGTTTGTTCGGTGTGTGATTTTACAACTAAAACCACCAAATAAAACAGGGTTGCTCTACTTCACCAATTAAAATCCAAACTGCTTCTTCTTTGTGGCTCTTTTTATGGCCATGTCTAGCAGCTTAGGGTGCAAGCTAAATTTCTAAATCAGAGAAATATAAATGGAAGGGTAGTCTCCAGCTAATGTATGCTTAAAACAAGAATGGAAATAAGATCCATGCCTGTACATATTATTTCTAAGATGAATTGTATTGATAAAATAAAACCATAGTTGCATTGGTCCCTAAACTACGATCTCACGTCATAAGAAACATTTTAAAAAGAGCCTCAGATCCTCAATAGAATTCTTGCTTTTGTCTTCACTCCCTCAGACTATCATGTGCCAAGATTCAGGTGGCCAATAATGTCTTATTAAGTATTTTTAATATACCAGAATGTATCAGCAGTGAATAGCAGCTGGGGAAATTCATGTTTGCCATATAGCGTATCATACGGCCTATCAAATCATTTCTTTTATGGATTCAACATTTAAAAGGTTTGAAAAAGTATTGTATCTCATTTCCTCACATCCATGTGAGCTTTAAAATCCTTCAGGAGAAACAAGGGATTTATATTTTTATGTAACTATTAAAGTTGAAAGATTTGCTTGAAAGTTTTCTTTATTTTGCATAACCCCCCCCAGGATATAATAATAATAATATTAATGGATTTATATAGCACTTTACATTGAATCTGTTATTCATTCATACCTGCTGATGGTAAGCTACATGTGTAGCTACAGTTGCCCTGGGGCACGCTGACGGAAACATAGCAGCTAATTTACACCAAAGGCCTCTCCGACCACCACCGAAACATTCATACACCAGCAACACTGTCTCTGGAGGCAAGGAAGTGTCTTGCCCAAGGACGCAACAACAGATTGACTGGGGGAGTAAGATTCCAAGCGGGTTTATTTAGTAGATGCTTTATTTAGGATTAGGCATCCAAATAAATATTAGTAGTAACCGTATAATCTTTATTTGTAATGCACTTTTACATAGAAATGGTACTCTAATAATCATCTGACTTTGACTGCAAATCCAAGACTAACCTCCTCCAATCATTAAAACATGCCAGTGTGGTTTACGTGCACATGCAGCTACCTAACGCCTGTATAACAGTGCTTTCAACCTAGCTCATAAAGACTGAAGATCACCTATAGATGTAGGCGGGGGGCTATGAACAGCCTTAAAAGCCAGTAACAAGATATAAAAACACATATGATCACTGCACAGAGACTAAAACAGGTGTAATGAGCTCATTTCTTCTCGTTCTAATTAAAGATCACCCTGCTGAGCTTTTCCCTTCCTCACAGCACCAGTCTTATGAGTTTCTGAGGCCTTCAACCCTTTATGATGGTGTTACTGATAGGCTGACCCTCATTGTCTCACCTCATCCATCTGTCACTTTATACCCACTATCCTCTGACAAGCTTGACCAGGACAAATCACTGAACGTAATACACTGTCCTGCAACCACAAAGATAGAAAAATGAGATCTGCTTAGGTGCTTTTCAGGCTGTAACAGTAAGACAATGGAAAGCGTTGAAAAAAGATCTCTTGTTGTAAATGAAGCAAAAAGAGGTGCTTTGTTTAAGCTGATATGTGGGGGGAAAAAATCAATGGAAACATCTTCAATCAGTGACTAAAAAGGAACATTTTTGCATAAAATTACAGCACACAAGCACTCTCACAGCAATTTAGAGGAATTAAAATGAGTTCATCTTAATTTTAAATTCCTTTCACATTCACAAATAATATCAGTTGTGTAGAAACGGTTTTATTTTAACAAAATAAGCCTCTAAGGCGACGAAACATACAATTTTTGCGGATAAAGCCTATAAACATGTAGTCTTTAANTACGATGAGGAAACATACAATTTTTGCTGATAAAGCCTATAAACATGTAGTCTTTAAAAAAATGCAACTTAGGCCACGTGTTCTAAAACATAACAGATAAAGTGGGAAATTAATAAAATTCTGTTTGTTGTTGCCCAGGTGACGGAAACCCGAACAGGTCCTCTTGGGTGCAGTAACTATGACAACCTTGACTCTGTAAGCTCTGTGCTGGTTCAAAGCCCTGAAAATAAAGTGCAGCTGCAAGGTTTGTATGATTTTTACTGCCTCTTTTGTGAATGCTTTGATGTGGGTTTTAAAATCAAACATTACTCTGTAAACATTGAGTGCATGAAGTGAACAAGTAAAAGGTGGGCTTAAAAACACAATGATTTTTTTGGTTTTATTAGGTGCATTATATGCTAAACCACCGCTGTATTACCTCTACACTCCACAAGTTCACTTTTGATGACCATCCTTAACACATCTTGATTTCACAGGCTTGCAAGTGATCCTCCCAGACTACTTGAGAGAAAACTTTGTTCAGGCAGCTCTCAGCTATATAGCCTGCAATGGAGAGGGGGAGTTCGTCTGTAAGGACAATGACTGCTGGTGCAGCTGTGACCCCAAGTTCCCAGAGTGTAACTGCCCCTATATGGACATCCAAGCAATGGAAGAGAGTCTGGAGAGGATCACAGAGACATGGGGGATGTTCTATAAAGAATTTGAGGAATCAGGTGAGGGTGCCCTTGTAAAAAATAATGAATTCTTGCTCCATCTCATATTGCATGCCTCATCCTATATGCAGGGAAATCTGACTTTTGAATATAAATCATTTATATGAGAGGAAGTGGCGATGAATTCAAGTCTTTTATCTGCACCATTAAACCTGAGTGAGAATCCTATATGTACATCCCCCCTACCCTATGATTAATAGGTGAACTATACTGAGTGAAAATCCTGGATCTTGGCACACTTTCTGCATACAGAGAATTAACAACGTGCTATGACTAGATTTAAAAAAAAAAAAAAAAAAAAAAAAAGTTTACAGTATAGCTGGAGAAGATTAATCCACTATAAAACCCATTTATTGCTAGTCCAGCTTGTCATATAAATGGAAAAAACAGAGGTTGAATGAGAGATCTTAGCACAATATTTGGTCATTATTGCTGTGCTCGGTCACCCTGCCTGGCTGATTATTACTCAGGTGAAATCAAAATGGATGTCTTCTTTTTTTTATGTTTTTTTTTTTTTTTTTTTTTTTCCTTTTTTTGTACTCTTCAGATTTGGCTGAAATATCCATAAGTGCAATTACCTTCAAAGTTTATGTTTTAATAGCTGCCTGTGAAGCGAGGCCAGGAGCGTGCCCAGACTGCAAACAGCAGTCAGTGTCATAAATGTGTCCTTCAGCCAAAGATATCACTCCTCACTGCTTTATCAGCAAAACACGATGCAAAGAAGTCCTACTATTGACCCAGATTTAAGGTCAGGAGTACGCAGTTTTAGTTTTAGTTAGTATCTGTAATATTTTAACCTTAAAATATGATTTGTTTTATTTAAAAAAAAAAAATCTTCAGATACATTTTTTTTGTATCTTTTTTGCACATGGAAGGTGAAAATGATTTTGATAATGTATTTAAATTTGACTGAACCGACTCTGAAAGCATGCCATCCTCATTTTCAAAACCAGCTTTTTCACTTTGCAGGAAAGGGCTAAACCTACACAGGACACAACCAGTATTTTTATGTGATGATACAGAAGTGCAATGATGTTCCAATTCAAGTGAACTGACTATTCGGTATCCCTGTGCATTGCACTCAGTTCAGCTGTGTATACCAGCAACAGTAATAGTAGATTTTCTTCACCGTATTTAACATTTTTTCTAAGGACCCAAACAAGAGCAAAGACTAAACCGGATTCTGTAGTGCTATTTTTTTAAAGACACAAATACCTAAGTATTTATTTTAAACGTTCCATGTTAGGTTGTGCATCACGCCTGCTGGTCTGGCCTCATGAATATTGTTTAACAGATCAGCAGACTTATAAAAAATGGAGTTCCTTGTATGGCGGCTCCTCTCAGATTAACACTTAAAACTACCCCAATGTCCCCCGAGCACTATCACTTATATTGTCAACAGTTTCTAAGGAAGAATAATGTTTTACTCTGTGGGGATCAATAGCTTATCCTGTAAGTGGTCTACTGAAGTTTTTTTAGGCATTCATATCCCATCTAAGACATTTTACAATCCAGCTGCAAAATTTAAAGTTTATGTTAGAACTCAATATAGGATATATAAATATAAAATCTCTCTCACTATCTTTTTGCTATGAGACCAATCTTTTGACCTGAAATTCATGATGAAGCCACCCCCATAATGGTCTCTGGCTGGAATAAAGCAAGGAAGATGTTTTTAATGCTGAGCTGGAGATCATTTTGTGAGGATAGTAGATAAATAGCACTATAAATGAGGAAAAGATGTAAATATATAAATAGTTTTTGTTGTGTCTATGTTTGATATGCCAATATTTTTTTCTCTTGAAGGCCAAGACTTGAGGGAAGGACATGCAGATGAGAAAAGGCTTGGCCACTGTTAATCTGTGTGCTATTTCCTACTACAATTAGTAATAATAGTAAAATGCATGTTGTCCTGAAAAAAAAAAGACTTTATCTTGATTGTGCTCAATACGGTTCTACATCCATTTTTTACACAAAAAAAAATCAAGCTGACCAAAAATAGCAAAAAAAAAGGAAAAAAAAAGGTTTTAAGGATTAAACTGAATTTTATTTATTTATTTTTTTTCCATTCTCTGTATTTTTTAAATCAATAAATCCACAAAATGCAAGGTGATGTATGACTTATTAAAGCAGAACCTGTAAGATGCTGAATCCCAGTTCAAGGTAAATTAGGGAAGCTCAGGTCCCAGTTTAAATTATAAATAATGTTTGTTGCATAAATGAAACAGGCTGTCAGTCATATGAGAAACAGCATTTCATAGTAAGACACAAATGATACATCCTCTGTGTTCTTATGGTATCTCTGGTATCTGCCAACATTGTCTGCTGGTTATTTCTTTAAAATGTGATCCTTGCCATTTTAATTACAGTGTGAATATACCATTTGAGCAAGACAAATGAAAAAAGTCCAATGCAAGATGTGACTTATGAATCTGAATATCGCACATATGGGCTTCATTTAGCAGCCAGAGCATTTCGTAAACATAGAACAGAAAAATCAAAGTAGGAAGGTGCACAATACCTGCAAGTTGCTTACCAGTGTGGCTGTACACAGTCTCTTTAGTCTTGTCCCTACTTCCACTCCTGGTATTTAAACCTGATTGCCAGTAGATGAGATTGACATGGGCTACATTTAAATCTACATAAATTTCCACCTTCTACTAAATAAGACAATGTTCTCAATATGTCTGTTCATAAGATGATGTTGGAATATTCCAACAAATTTGTATTCTTGTTTACATGTTGAAGATAACAGTTAGATTAATGAGTCATAGACATGTTATATTTACCTTCATGATTAATATGCATTTATTTGTAGATACTGCATACAGTTTGTTTCAGTTGTTGCACACTGTTACATACATGACATGTTATATAGAGACATATGGAAATGTAGCAATTTTATGCACCAGTCCCTTGTTTGGCTC
>CM047988.1:5928785-5950345 GCA_026261665.1 Melanotaenia duboulayi | reverse complement strand
ATAGTGTTTGTGTTCTCTTCCTCTATTTACAAATTCAGACACCCCATGACTGACCTTGTTCCACATACACAAGCTAAGCACAGYCTTACTGAGGTGGATGTTAATTATTGTCTTGGACACAAATTCTGGGGTGATGTTGATACTGATGGTAATTAATCCTTCTGTGTTTTTACAGATGAATTCAAGGCCTTCTATGCAAGGCTTCCCCAGAACTACTTCCTGAACGTGTCAGCTATACAACATTTGTGGTCCTTGGACAGCCTGTTTCAGTGGCGATATGAGCAGCTGGAGAACAGCATGCGGGCCCTCTCCAAACGAGCCCAGAGAGTCATCTTCAAGCTGTTCAGTCTCAGTAAAAGATGTCACCGACAGCCACAAGTCCGCATACCAAGAGAACGGTGAGAACAMATTTTAAAACGTCTACATTATATGTGTATGTACAATCAAATATTTAGTCTTGAACTTTCATAGKAGATGATTTTACAAGGCTTGAGTGAATCACAATTAAAACCTTAAAAAGACTACTCTTTTATCTTTTTTTTTTTTTCCCCTCTCATATCTCCCAGTTTATGGTTGTGCAGTCTTACATTTCAATTCTACAGCAAGCCTTTGAGGAGCTTAAATATTCAGACATTTTTGTCCACACCTACTGTACATGTAGTCACAGCATGCAGCTCTAATCCATGTCAGTGGAAGTAAACAAAATGCCTTCCCTGTGGTGTTATTTCCCATGCATTCATCTGCAATGTCCCTGCAGGGTATGTAAAGTTTGTGTAAAGGATTTCTCTATGGATTTTGTTTTGCACACATTAGATATTCTGATACAGTACATCCTGTTGTGGTTGTAGACATATTGCTACAACAAAATATACATTTAGAAAAGTTTTTTTTTTTTGTTTCCAGCTTTTAAAAGATCCACATTTCACTTGCTGATAATCATATTAGCTTACCGTAGCTCAATCCAAGCACAATCTTCAAGGCATTTAAAGAAATTTCTCCTACACTAAAGATTTGTTTGTAGTATACAACAAAGTACAGTGCTGATAAATATCACTTAAATGTCAGGTTTTCCTAAATTGATTCACCTCTCAGTGACTATGTCACTTCTAATTTGAAAATGACTTTATGTGGACAGCAAATACTTTTTATTTAATTTACATGTGTTTGATGGTTTAATCATCCTCAGCTCTACCAGTGACACACAGATTTCTTGAGATATAAGGTTTGCTTAATTAGGTGTAGTTGCTGTACTTTTGTTTTTGTCTTGCATTCGGGTGTAGATTTGATTTTGACATTGGTAGAGACATAAAAGTTGCTCAAAGAGGTCGCTGCAATAAGGTTTTATTTGTTTATTTGTTTGTTTGTGTGTGTTTGTCCTTACATTTTTATCACTTTGCAATATTATGTAATTAAAAGTGGATAGAACATCTGAACAAGAAAATACAGGATGGGTGGTGATACTTAAATCAATGAGTAAAACAAAACAGGTCTAAAAAGATTAAAAAAACATAATAATAAAATAGTTGTCAGCTTTATTACCTTGTTTTCTTTCTTACCTGTGTGGCTGTTGTCTGATATATGGGGTTTACACTATAGTATTCATTCATTTATTCATTCATTCAGTACAAATTGAACCTTTAGTCTGACTAAAGAACCAATTTGTGAAACAGTAACTAGTTTACGTTCCACATCCTCTGGCAGCTGGGTGGCATGCTGCTGCTGCTGCTGCTCACCAGGACAAAACCGTCACAGCTAAGGCTTGCTGGGAAAGTTCTTCTTTAGCAGAATAATAGAATGAAAATGTAAATATTTAGTAGAATATTTCTGTAAGTCTCCATTAAAAGTTTTTTTTTTAAATCAAGTAACTAAATTTGTTTGGGAAATCACTCCATAGTAGCCAGGTCATACTTTTCTTTTTTCTTGTCTTTTGAGCTTCAGGTTTTAAACAAATTATGTATTCTGTCTTTACATTTTATCTTAATATTATAATCTGAACTTTATATGAGAAGACATTTTGAAAAACACATTAAACTCTTGTTAAATGGTAGTTCGACTGTAATTTGTGTTTTCTTCCTGTACTCCTCATGACATGAAGATGAGAGACTAAATAACACATGCCCACATAATATGTGAGTGTGAACTGTATACATGTGTACATAGATGTTAATTTCCCACACTTTTTGTTTGTATGCTTTACTACTTTGTGAGTGAATGGTAAGACATTTTTTAGTGTTTGTATTTTATCTTGTAATTCTAATCTTACGCTCCAACCTTATGCATGTGAAATATAGATTGCGTTCTCTTGCATTTTATACAATCTGACTGGTTTGCAATTAACTTTTTATTGTTTCTACCTTGTTGTTATGTGCAATGTTCGACCTGCCAAGGGATAATCAGATGCAAATTAGCTGCTAGGCTCACTCTGTTGCACATTTACATTTGTGCATTTTTATTTACTAATGTGCTGTTTTGTCGCTGTTTTAAATTAAAATAAATGAATAGTCATCATACTGGTTGTTGAGGCTTTTTAGAGTTATTACACTTATTCCAAGGTTAAAGTTTCTGGAAACACAAAGAAAACCTGTCTTCAAGATGGATGCTTTATATGACTAACCCCTTTTAACCTCCTCCATATCAATTTTCCTGTCTTTTAACAACATTATACACCCTCAGATTTTGCTGCTGAGAGAAGACAGTCATTATTCCCACACCAGAAAACAGTCACTTGTCAGTAGAACTGTAGACATGCCATTGTAAGTGCTTTGAAGAGGTGTTTGCAGAGGGTGATGCATCCAGCCATCACTGTCACTTATAAAACACTCAGTTTGACTCAACCACCACAGAAATGGCAACGGCAGCAACGGCACATAGATCATATGTCAGATTAATCTATACAATTCTTTAAAATTCCACCTTGTCTCCGCTTCTGATCTGTTGTCTCTATCTCACTCTTTCCTCACCATTACTGTCCCCATTCTCCACACCAAACTGCCAAAACACACATTTATCACTGATCTTTCCAACTGATATTTCCACCCACTTGCCAGGACGTTTCATCACCCATTTCCAAGCAGTGTTTATCGATGTTATTACAGCCAAATCAACTTTGATGCTCCCCCTTTCTCTTCTCTTTTTGTAGAATCTCATCCATTTTCAGCTGAAATAGATTCAGAGTGGGATGTTTGTCAGTTTGCCAGAGAGAAACAAAAGCTCTCCCTTAACATCCTGATCTCAGTGGTTGAGATGGTCGAATGATATGTGATTGATTTTGCTGCTCCTGTGTTAAACATGCGAGAAAATAAGGTAGTTAATGCAGCAGACACTTTGAGCAAAATTATGATTATCTGTATGACAACAGCCAAACTTTGGCCATTTACCCTAATGATGCACATTGTCCTTGAAACTGTTTCTCAATCCAGGTCCTCAGGACCCCTTGCCTTGCATGCTCTTTGCAGTCAGCTTAGAAATCGCCTTTCTTGTTAAGAGCTTTTTCTTCCCCAAAGGTACCAAATTTACTCATCTATTGCACGTTAGAATGCTTCGCCAGAGTTGTCTTTGTCAAATGTTATTAAAATTTAAATCTAAAGCTGCTGAATCGCTTTTTAAAGACCCTTTCAAGGTGAATATTCCTTAATTAATTTGTCTGTGAAACCACTTTCTTTAAATATTGCATATTTGCATTTCTTTTGCCTACACAGTTTTAGTAATGATTCACTGACTGACTGACTGACTGCTTTGACATACATGCTTTTTACGGCAGCCACAGAATAGCTGTGACAGGAAATACAAAATTAAGAAAGGCTAGGGAAAGGAGAACATACTCCTGTGACAACATGTGCAGATATGACATTAAAATTATAAGCAGTTAGTTATGAACTATCTACAATAACAGAAAATATTTTACATTCCAAACAAAATCAGTATTTAGATTTTGTAGCTAAAGTTTTTGGAAGCCATGCGAGTTGTCAGTGTGGTAATTTCAGTCATGCAGAAAGTCAACTAAGTAAATTGCACGAGTTGAGGTAAAATAGTCTTTTGTTTGCTTAAAGAGTTCCTCAGGACACAAGACATTTTACTTGTTGTTGGTACCGAGATGTAGAAAGTCAATAAGCACCTTTGTCATGATGGAAACACAGATTCCTTTGGTCAGACCCTTTAAATGACCACCACGTATAACACCAATTGTTGTTGTTTCCTGGTCTGTTTGCTATTATTCTTGGAATTATTTTTGAAGATTTAAAGACATGTTATTAACTGGATGGCTTTATTTTATTTGTAGCCATTTGATGCAAATGTCTGCTGTTGTCTGTGTCTTGTTATTATATGTTGTCCATGGATTATGTCATTGTATTTTACTGTTTTTAAGTCCATCTACCTGCCTTGGGCAATTAGCTCTTAGCTATAATCTTGCACATTTATGTAAAAATCTACATTAATATCCCTGGTACCTATTTTTAAATAATAAAAAAAAATCTAATTTAATTCAATAAATTTAGATTTCAAGTTTATTTATTTACTTATTTATTTATTTTGGTTTAAGAAAAAAATTAAATTAATGAAAATTTAAAATAATAACGAAGGGTTATTAAGATTGAAGAACCAGAATTAAAGACAGTCTAGATAGGCTAATAGATAAAGTGCAGATTGCATGCATTGTGAATGAGAATTGTGAATGAGAGCCTGGATTTAAAAGTATCTGCATTTAGTGAGTTTTTATCTGCACAGGCAGTTTCTTCTATTTGTCTGTAGCATAAAAGCTAAATGCTTCTCACTACTGTTTAGCCTGGATGTGAAGGACCTACCTCTTCCTTTACAAGATGTAGGCCTTTTCCTCAGGTTTTTAAAGGAATTCTCAATCATCTTGACCTGTTTTATTTTTGCCTCCCTCATTTATTTATTTATTTATTTATTTATTTATTTCTGACCTCAAGATATTTTTTTATCAAGGTCGAGTGAAAGCATCAAAGGAAAGCACAGGAGGCATTTTTTCATTAGTATTCAACTGCTCCCACTATCCCGGTCCCATCCTTAATCCTCAATCAGCGTTTTGTGAGATGAACTTACTACATCACCCCACATCATTCCTGAATCCAACTAATGCTTTTCTAAGATAAAATCCCAACAGACGTGTTTTAAAATCATCCTGTCTTCATTCCCAAACAGTGCCACAGATTAAAGTAGAATGGACAGAAAATGATTAATTCAATTCTCAGTATTGTGAGTAAGGCTCTTTTCAAAGACAAGGAGATGAGAGCCTGGCATGGCTAAGAAAAGAAGCACCTGTTACTGAGGGTTTGATGAAAATATGGGAAGTCTTGGCAAGCAAAAACTCAGAACACAGGAGTGGAAACAAATCCATAATCCTAAAAGGCAATGATAGGGAAAGCTGAAAAAAAGCACACGGGCACAAACACAGCCAGAGAACAAAGACAAACTGATAACCTTCGGAGGCAGAGACTCTATAAATGCCGTTATATCTGAGAAACTACATAAAACCAATGAGGGTGGGGCAGATGATCAAAACAGACAGGAAAAGAAAATCAAAGACAAGAAACAAAACTAGCAAAGATGGAGGTGTTTACCAGAATAAAACATAAAGGGACTGCTGAAACTGGAAAACACACACGGACAAATAGAGGGGGGTAAGGACACACAGGAGCCAGAAAACAAAAACACTCAGAGATTAAATGTGGCTCATCTGGAAAGCAGAGAAAAGCAGGTGAAGTATATGGAAAACCTCCAGCATCCTTCAATTTTTACAAGAAGTCACAGAATTAGTTGCATCCTTTCAGAACCCACATGAATTTGTAGACAAATGATTTTCTAAATTTAAATGACATTAGAGAAACCTAACAATGAAGTGGGACAAACATCTACAAGCTAGCATTGTGCATTGCTTGTTGGTGCTTGATTGTGGTTAATGCACAGACTACTAAACAGGTGATATTTTAAAAAGAAAACAAGAATTTAAACAATGAAAACCCAAAGCAAGGATATTGATCGTCATAGTTCAAACCTTCAGTGTTTTTTTAATAAATGTGGGATGTTTTACACGGAATACACGAGTCTACGTTTGTCCGATTTTATTAGCTTGTTTATCTGTTATTTTTTTATTCACCAAAGAAGTTAGAGGACACTGTGATTCACAGCAGTGGATCAGATGGAGAGTTGTGGGGGGCTGTACATAATCACAGTGGGGCACTAACAGTAAAAGTGCAGTCTTGTCTTGGCAACAGCTTTGCTCTGCCGAAGCTGTCGGAGGTGAAATGCCTTATCCACAGGTAGCGGGTGATGGACAGGAAGAGCTCTTTCAGTTCATTTCCCATGACCGCTTCTTCCATTAGAGGGTTTTTATATTCAAATCACTGATTATCTGAACTCAAGCTTGCTTCCCACTGCCAAGAACACAATAACGTTGGGATACAAAGGAAAAGACGCCTCAAATGTAAGCCGACAAACATTTTTAGATTAGCATAAAGTTTACCTCAATACTCCCTCATCAAAGAAGCTCTTTTTTTCTAAAAGAAAGCTGGCGGTATATACTGAGCATTGCTTTTCTTCAGTGAGCAGAGAGGATAAAAGGCATAAAGGGATCATAGTAGTAAAATTGCAACACGGAGGGGAATCAAACTCCCGTTCACATGGGAGAATTATATGCATGTCTGAGACTAAGTTACCCAGCAGCTGCAGTGCACTTCTAATATTCATGTCACAAACTGATCAAAGGCAGCTTTCTGTGTCTCTTGTGAATATCTTGGTTTCTTTTCTTTCACTGTTTGTGCTCATATTCTTGGTGTGTTTAACCTGAGCTAATCGAACACTGAAATCCATGAAACCTGCAAAGGAATCTCAGGCAGACAGACTAGCAAGAAATCTTAATTGTTCCTTTCAAAACTCCAAATTTTGATATTTAAATGAAAAAAATTCTCTGATTTGAAGATGTTACTCTCTACAGATATTATTGATAAGGAATAATCAGGTTTGAATTCACATAAAGTTGAACAGCCTAAAGTTGGTTCCATCCATCCATGCTTATTCCAGTGCAGTGTCGCAGGGCTAAGCAAAATTAACTTTTACTAATCTTTAAACATGTAAATTACCTAAACCTGGATTAGTGAAATAATCTCTTCCTGTCTCATATTTAACGAGCAAGCTGTGTGCAGACACAGCCAGGTGTCTCATAAAGTTTCTCCCTATTAAATGAGCTCACCTGAGGGGTTGTTCAATAACTTCCCCCTCTTATTCTTTCTTTCTCCATCTCATTCTGCCTCTTTTCATTCCCTGGTGCAGGCCCCACTCCTACTGGCTGAGCCATTTCCAGTCTCTCCTGTACTGCTCAGAGAACAACCAGCTTGGTGAATTCTCGGAGGAGCTCCACAGCTGCAGCTGCCGATATGAACACAGCTCATGTCAACTGCCCCCACCCTGCTCTGTTGGGGAGGGCTTAGCCTGTGCAACATGTGCACCAGACAACCATACCCGCTGTGGGAGCTGCAACTCGGGCTTTGCCCTCATGCAGGGTGCCTGCAGGCCTATGGTGGCAGACTCTACGGAGAACTATCTTGGGTTTGAAACGGACCTCCAGGATTTGGAGCTGGGCTACCTTCTGCAGAGAGCAGACCGCAGGCTGGAGGTATTTTTTTAGCCTTTGTTTAATGATTTCACATTCACTAAGAGTTAACCAGTCTTTCAACAGGACTGAAGACAAATACATGCTCTCATGGGAACCACTCAGCATTGTAAAGTTGCTTTGGCAGACATAGTTTCCCTGCCTAGTTTCCTGCTTTACTAATTTTCATGCTATATTCTATAGGACACTGTTGTTTTAATATCGGCTACCACATAATATCGGTATGCTTATTCCTTTAATATCATTGTTGCCATTAAAAACACATTCTTATTTAATTGCAAGAAGCAAGACTTGTTCTTAATTTTTATTTAAAAAAAAATAAAAATAAATACAAAATACAAAAAAATGCTTTTTTCATCTAGTACAGGAAAAATATTTTGCGAGCCAGAAAATAACCATTTTTGTTATTGGACATTTTTCTTGCACAAAACTGCTAGAAAAAACACTGACAAAAGGGGAAACATAATTTCAAATACAGACAAATTTCACAAAATGCCTCACTACACAGTAGGATTTCTATTTTTCACCTCTTTCCTAATGCCTGTCCTTTCAGTGTTTGTCTTGTATATGGGTATATGGAGAGAAAAAGACATTGTTTAATAATTAATGTTTTCTACATCTGCAAGGTTTTCGAGGTTCTGCTTAGTGTAAATCTAGTTATCTGCAAACATCAGAGAAGGTCTGTACAAAATTCCTTCCTGGACATCATTCAGGTTATTTTTCTTTCACATCAGATTCATTTCTGGAATAGTTTTCAGGATTATCATCCGAGTATTTAAACTTTTTCTCATCTATAATATATCTAAATCCCTGCACATAAATGAGATACTTTTACTGGTTTTACTGAATTTAAAGCCCTACTACTAAACTTTATTTCACTTTACTGCTGTAAGGTGACACAGCATCCCAGAGGAAAACAAAAAAAGATGTCTGCTGGGCAACAACGGCTCCAGGGATGTGCATAATTAATGTCAATTTGCCCTCAAAATGGACCAGAAGGACTCATTTTTAAGGTTAGAAAGTTACAAGGCACTACTTTCAAAGCTCTAATCTTAAAAATGAAGGATGACCATGATAATAAAATATTATTATTATCACATTTATGCATTGATTATTTAACACCAACAATTATTTTATCAAATCTATACCACTGACCTGATACCATTTTTAACAAATCTTGAAATTTTCATTCTTCTTTAATAGGAAATTTAATTAGAGATATAAAATAAATATTTTAACTGCTGCTGTGTAAACGGAATAAGGAGCAAGGTAAGCGTAAACGTAAAGTTACTGAGCTTGTATTCATTTAGCACTGCTTTTCAAAAATGTCCTGTACATCACATTTGAATTAATTACTAAACTGTCCAAGGTACTACATAAATCAAAGAAGGAATACAAACACAATGTAGTTTGATTGGACCAGAGATGGCTGCTCTTAACAGGAATGTAAAAACCATAAACAATAAATGGTTTAAATTAAACATATTCAGTAGAGGCTAAAATATCATTAAAGAGTTGGCTGTCATAGCAGAGTACTGTTCGTCTTGGTAATTTATGTGCAAAAACCCTTTGTACAAGTATATTACATGGCACATAACTGTGATCCACATTAAATAGTTCACACCTCGAACTATATTGCGTGTCTTACCTTTTCAGAAACATACATAAAAAATACATCTTATGGAATCTATAAATATTTTTGTTCATTTTAAATAATCAATATGATTTTATGTTTGTTTTTGTACATTCATTTTTAAGCTGAATCCATGTTTTTGGTCTGTTTCTGTGTCCAATAGGTCCATGCAATTTTCATCAGCAATGACATGCGACTTAACAGCTGGTTTGACCCATCATGGAGAAAGAGGATGTTACTGACACTGAAAAGTAACAAATATAAGTCCAATATGGTCCACATGCTGCTGGGAATATCCCTTCAGATCTGCCTTACAAAAAACAGCACCCTGGAGCCTGCTCTTACTCTTTACATCAACCCTTTTGGAGGGAGCCACTCAGAGAGTTGGTACATTCCTGTCAGTGAGAACAGTTTTCCAGACTGGCAAGCCACCAAGCTGGACCTACCCTTTGAGTGCTATAACTGGACTCTGACATTAGGCAACAAGTGGAAGACATTCTTTGAAACGATCCATATCTACCTTCGTAGCAGGATAAAGACTCAGGATGGAGCAAATGACAGTGTTTACTATGAGCCCATAGAATTGACCGATCCTGCTCAGAGCTTGGGATACATGAAGATCAACAGTATCCAAGTCTTTGGCTACAGCATGCACTTTGACCCAGAGGCAATCCGCGACTTGATTCTGCAGCTGGACTACCCATACACCCAGGGTTCCCAGGATACAGCTATGCTTCAGCTCCTGGAAATACGGGACAGGGTGAACCGGCTGTCCCCCCCAGGTCAACAAAAGTTGGATCTGTTTGCCTGTCTCCTCCGGCACAGACTTAAAATGACTGCCAGCGAGGTAGTCCGAATTCATGCCTCCATACAGGCTTTCAGCGCCCGTCTGCCCAATTCACTGGATTACGAGACCACTAAGTTGTGCAGTTAACAGCTGCTCGAATGGAAAACTACATTGTGAATTGTTTAAGGAGCATTCCTGGACATAAAAATAGCGCCCTTTGTCTTGCAGATGCTTACAGATGCTCGTTCTCTATGGATTACCAAACTCTGGTTTATTCAGGATGACCAGCTGAGGGCTGCTCCAGACTGTACTCATGTGGTTGTTTTGGTTTTTGTTTTGTGCAAACTGCTGTCTTTTCAGTGGTATATATATAAATGGGCTTGGGGCAGTGAAGAAATGCACAAAACAAGCTAACTGTAAAGAATTCTTCAATAAATTTGGAAACCACTTCATAAAATTTAACCATCAAATTTCAATATGACTGCTCATTTATACTGTAAGTACCAATGCCAGCTGAATGGACATTTCATGGTATACATGGTACAGTATGTTTGTTTGTAATTTTTATATGTTTCTTTGCTTTAGTGACAGTGCACTTTCCATGAAGACAAGGTTACAGTGGTGTCAGTTAAGATTTTGTAGATAAATTGATATTAAAACATCATGTTATAACAGATTCAAGTGATGAAACATTTTTTTTAATATATTTTGGGTCTAAAAAACTGGAAATATAAAAGTAACAAAGTTATTTTGTTTGATTTAGTCTATTGTAATTATTTCCACGTCTCAATGAGCTCACTTTGTTTAACAGAAACTCACCTATTAAATTGCTATTCAAGCAAAAACAGCTGACAATAGCTGAACAATTCACTACAGCTCTCATTAGATACGCTCTTGTTTGACATCACAATATCCAACTAAACAAATGGATTACATTTTCTTTGTGTAGTTTATTTATTTATTTTTTTTATCAAGCTACATTGAGTTGCTTAACAAAAGACCACAATTAATACAACCAGCCTCTATTTTCTTCTCCTTAAGGCTCTGATATTTAAAAAAAAATATTTAATTCAATACCAAGGGCAACTCTCTTCTCTTAAAGAAGAAATAATTTACCGTGAGTTATGCAAAAGTAAAGTTGAAAGTTCAAACTTAGCATAATAATTTAAAATTTTAGATGTGTACAGTCATAAAGCTGATATCCTAACACACAGGAAATGTTCAGTGCAACATGAGTAAACGGTAGATTTTGGTAACAATGCGTTTTGGGTAAAAGAAAACTCATTTATTTATTTATTTTTACCTTGTCCTCTCCAGAATCATTGCAACCAGAAAGATGGTTATTATGAAATATATTTATTTATTTATTTTTTTTTTATTTGGTTCTTGTTCCGTAATTATATCTTGCTGGACCTGACAGTGGAAACAAGGGAAGGGATAGTGAATAAAAGAGTGAATAGAAGAAAAATGGAACAAAGATACACAAGACAGAAAGCAACAGCAGCATATCTATTCAGTCATTCACCAAAACCAGAAAGTCGGTGGATCGATTCCAGGGTTCCCCTGACTCCATGCCAAAGTGTCCATGGGCAAAACATTGAACCTCACGCTGCCGCTTGATGTGTCTTTTGGGGCCTGTTTTCTGTGTGAATGGGTAAATGTGACATGTTGTGCACATGACTAGTAAACATGTGAACATTACTGGAAACATGTTATATCAGTACAGTCCATTTACCATATCCTGGTAGGGACAGGGTGAGAGCCAGGGAACGCCTGGTCAGGTTGCCAGTACATTACAGGGCCAACACAGAGAGACAAACAACCACTCACACTCAGTCTTAGGGGGGATTTATAGACACCAGTTACCGTAGAACACAGAAAGCATGTTTTTGGACTGTGAAACAGCAACTACTGTACAACCAAAACAAAAACAGACAACTTCACCACCTGGGTGGGTATTCCAAAAAGCAGGCATGCTGGTTTAACTGGCTGTGTTAACCTACATTAAACAAGCTGATTAAACAGTAATGTTGGGGTTTCTGTTGCAAAATGGCTATAAATTAATACAGAAACCTTTGCTGTGAACGTAGCCAGGAAAGGAGTCGGTTTTGTTCACTGTAATGATTTAAGAGAAGGTCACCATGTGTGTAATCAATTCTGTCAAATCCACTTTAATTAAGAGAAGTGAACAGGTAACTCAGTTGCAAATATATATAGCCTATGTGTGTGTGTGTGTGTGTGTGATTTGCGAAGTGGAAGTTTGTTGCAGGCTTCATAGTTAAATACAACTTTTGACATTTTCATTTGGAAATTTACACACTTTTTAAAAATAAGTTATAGATGTATCTTAGAGGTTTTAAGATTATCTCAATGACCTATGCATATGTTTTATAATATTTCCCTTTATTAAATCTTTGTCATGGTAAAGGAACGCTAAAGCTTTCTAATATTAGTTTTCTGGTAGCTCACTTTGTTTTATGCAAATGTGTGTAACTCTCAACTAATACAAAAATATCGTATTGTACTAAAGTGCTAAGCCCTCTCCCGTTTCTTTGTATTCTACTCCCGAACAGCCATATATTCTTGTAATCTTTTAAAGCCATCTTGAGCAGTTCTCCCATCTTTCTAAAGATTTATCAAAGTTTTTTTTTTTTGTATTTGCTGCCATAGTTTAACTTTAATTCTGTCAAGTCCTATCAGATTAATCTGATTATTTCCAGTGGAATGTTTTTCTGTTTGCTAAGCCACTTAACAATGAATTATGAATCATTGAGGCATAAAAATCCACTTAACTCAAAAGATGAAATAGTGTCAGGACTACACAAAAGCGATAACTAACTAAAAAACAAACAAAGAAAAAAAAATGTTTTTTTTTTTCTCTTTTTTTAAATAGGCACTGTGTTACTTGCAGTCTTTTGGGAAAAGCTGTCAGGCATATATTTTGGCTCCAATAACATGTTTCTAAAAGAGTTTTCTGCTAAAAAGTTGGCATATCTCAGCATGGTGTGGAATGTGTCTTAAAGACTATTAAATTGGACAAGTGGCGAAAAAAAGTGTCAAACCACAGAAACTATTTACACCAGATAAATAATAACTGAAAGTGATTTCCTTAAGAGGAAAGAAAGAAAAAGAAAGAAAAAAGAAATTTTTTGCCCATAAGTTGATCCACCTACTGTTCACTCAAATGAAATGGCCTCCATGGAAGGGTGGCTGGAGACAACGGGACTGAAAATCTGTGGCAACNTATGGAAGGGTGGCTGGAGACATGCCATATGCCGTATGACACAAAGACAACGGGACTGAAAATCTGTGGCAACAGTTCTGATGGAGTAATGAATCCTCCTCAGAGCCCAGAACTCAATATTATTAAAGTCATCATAATTTAAATCCGTTCCTGTTTGTGCTCTTTTGGTGCAGAGAAAACGTATCTCTTGAGATTTTTGCAAATTGTGTATGAAATGAAAAATGCTTTATTAATCCCTAAAGGAAATTGCAATATGTCTTTTTTATTAAATCTATGTGCATATATTATAATCAAATCCTGTGATAACTTTCAGGCCTCATTATGTTCTGTAAGTTCTTGCAACATTTGGCACTAAGTCGTTGGACTGATGCCTTTTGACAGTAGACATAGACAAGAAAATGCTTCAACAATAACAAGAAGAAAGTCACGTTGCAAGAATCCACCTCTTCCAGCAGCTTGGATGACTCCAGCAATGTGACGAGACCTGATAGCATCTGCTGCAGCAACAAAAGGTGTGTACCTTGTCATCCTCTGCCTCTGGATGCATCATCTACGGCTGGATTAAATTTACTACTTACTACTTATCTACTAAGTGTAGTAAGGCTCAGCTACTTTTTTAATGACAATATTTTAGAATTTTAAGTTTTTGCCTGCTGCAGAGGCTTCTTTGGTGTTTTACAGAGTTGAAGTAAGTTGCACAATAATAAACAGGAACTGTTTGAGCTCTAGTAGCCTTTCTCTGAAATTAATTTAGTTACTGAACGTTCCTTCAGGGATGTAGAAGTTTGTTGAGTGGTAAGAGNTGATATATATATATATAATATACACACGCACACACACACTCATACGGGGGCCCTATGNATGCTGAGCGTCTGTGTTGTTCTGTGTGAAATATGATCCGTGGTACTGAATGCATCTCTCANCATAACATTGCTGTTTAGGTTATTTGATTAACNTAACCAGGGGCGCCGTATGGGGGGGAAAGTTAGNGGCTCAGTCTCTTATTTAGTTTATAAGGTCTTTTCATTTGTTAAGATTACTAGACTGACTTTGCTATTCATGATTCAATGTTACTTGATAAATGGGGCTTTCCCACAGCGAATAATTGCCCAACCTGTTTTTATGTCCTGGATCTGGACTGACTATTCCTGAAGAATACTTAGATAATTTCAAGGAAGCCTGTCTATGAGGGGGTCAGAGAATCATTAAGGTTAATAAAGCTGGGTATACCAGATATCAAATATTATCAAAGCAACAGAAGCATAAACTTTGTTTTAGCCTTAAATACCATGCTTACATTATTGCTTGCAAGTTTTAATAGATTACTAAATCTTTCTATCCAGCTATGGACTTTAAACAATTCAAAAGAGCTCAGCAGTGAATCTTGGTCACATAGATCCCACATAGACAGTGACAGAGGGCCATAGCTGTTGCACTGCTGACAAGACACTTCTTGGACACTTTTAGACCAAATACAAATTAGCTCAGGCAGCGCACAGTATTTGCTGTTCCACTCAAATGCCTAGTAAACCATTTAATACTGTGGCTGCAAGAAATGGCTGTGTGTGGAGGCGTCAGTATGTCAAAGCTATTGAGGCAGTGGTAACAAAAACGGGCTTCACTTTTAATCAGTAGCCTTGTTCTACACTCGCACATCTAAAAAAAGAAATTGGATTTGGTCAAAAAGCTACATTGTTAGGATTAGGAACATAAATAGACTTGGATGATTATAAAAGTAAAGATTACTATAGAACATACAGTAATGTTTGTTCACCTTTCCTCAGAAAAGGTCACCATGGCCTGGGATGATACTAATTACCATGGCAACCAAGCATACTACTCCAGTGAAAATGCTCAGACAGCCATTTAACCTGAATCTGGTGTGCTGAAGCAGGGAACTATCTAAAACCTGCAGGACTGTGGCCCACAAGGACCAGAGCGGGACACTCCTAGTTTAGGAAATCAATTATATAATTACATCCAGATTAATCTAATTTATTTATGTCAATTTGTTACATGAAGCTAAATGTCTTTTAGTACTGTCTGTGATAAAATGTTCAGCCGCTGCACTGCAGGTCAAATTTTCTGTGAGAATTATTAATGTTAGGTACAAGATGCCACCTCTGATCTGTTGGCTTTTATGGGTCTGAGTGGCACTGTAGACCAAAGGAAGCTCAAGCACCTGTGAAGGTTAACAGCCATCACCTCAATTTGTCTGTTCCTCTAGCATGTTGGCTCTTCCCATCAGCTCCAATTTAGGCTGGACAATGGCTGTACATGGCTGAGCAGTGTTTGATGAGACGTGAGTAGTGAAATGTATTGCCAAACGTCAGTGTGTCTAGAATACAGCATTGTCAATTATTCAGAGGAAATGACTGTTCCACTGCTGCTTAAAAAAAGAGCCCTAAAGAAGGAGAGAACTATCATTTCTTATGTTTGTTTGTAAATGCGATTTTTGCCTCAATTTTGAGGACACTCAATGTAAAAGAAAATGGATTTAGATGGTTAGAGAAATTCACATCCACAGAATACTTATGAGTATGGATGATGTTTTTCTGAGAAAATGGAAATACAGAACTACAGTATAAAATAATTCACCCCTTGCGGTGTTTGTCCTCCAGCAAACTAAAAAAATCCCAAGGTAATATACCCATAATTATGATGTTTAAAAGAATTCTGTTCATTGAGCAATTGCCAGACTGGTATTCAAAAAGTCTTTTTTCAGAAGCAGCTACCAATGATGTGTGACTGCAAGCCCGTAGCTCCTTTTAACTCAGCCTCTTTTATGATAGGGCTAGAGAGGAAACATTGTATTAGAGATTTTCTTTGATCACACTTCATTCCAAAACATCAAGAACAGAAATACATATCCAGTCGATGCTAATCTGCTACAATAAATCATCTATTTGAGACTTTTTTTCTTGATTAATTGGCCTGCTTTGTCTGTGTTAGACTCGTACCATGGACATATTTGCAGCAGTGAAGATATTGTAGTCAAATGAACTATATTGTGCACATATTGACCTTGAAGAATTAAATAATCATGTAGAAAATGACTCAGAACTGTAAAGCAGACAGATTTAGTTGCTTAACTTCTAGATTTAATGCAGCTAACCAAAAGCTTCTCCAAATATACATTCAGGTAAAGTAGAAAAGATTTACTTTTTATTTTATTTACTTTTTTATACTGAGAGAGATCTGTGGCATTTGAACTTTGAGGTCTGGTGGGTCAGAATTCCTGCAAAATAAGTTGATGTAGATTGGTTTTCAAACCACTGAGTGGTTTATGAGAGTACAGTAGATTTATTTCTTTATTGGTTTCTGACAGATGCCACAGTAGAGAACTTACAATTGGGAACTTATTAAATCCTTTTCCCACCAGCTTCCAGTTCTGGTTCAAATAATTCATCTGTGGTTATTGGCATTTATCAGTTCCCACTCTGGTTTGCTTTGGTAGAGTTTCAAAATTTTCTTAACTAAAATAAGTGGGCCTTATTATCGTGGTGGAAAATTATGCTAGTTGTGTATTCATTAATCCCAGCATCCTCTTGTGAAGGTTTGTAAACCTGCCAGAAAAAAAAAAAAAATCAACTGAGTGCTGCCTTACTTCTAACTTCAGTTCTTTAGGGTTTGCATAGAACATAATTCTAACTTCAGCAGTACAGCACAACATTACTTTACACTGTGTAACTTCAGGATACATAAAGTCCTATAACAACTACTAAAATGCTCAGATCATATCTGGTCTTTTGGGCTGGTCAGGAGGTCCTGCTGCATTTTAACTAAACTCTTCTCAAAATTAATACATTTTCTTCTCCTTCTCAATATATATTATCAATTTAAATTGGTATCCTGATTTCTACAAATTCTGTCATCCAAGAAAGATGGATTTCTATAAAGACAACACAGCAATTAGCTAGCCAGTAGCTGTAAAAGCTGAAAAAAGGCACATTGTTCTTATTGCTTCTAGAAAAGGCAAGGCAAGGCAGTTTATTTGTACAGCACATTTCATGTACAGGACAATTCGAAGTGCTTTACATAAAACAAAGGCATTACAGATATTTAGAAATAGTAAAAGGCATCAACACATAATCACAATAAAATAATAAATTACATTAAAATGATTAAAAGCAAGATAAGTTTTAAAAAAAAATCTACATATCTATTAACCTTTATTCAAAAATACAAAGACCTGGATGACTTAAAATCTGCACCAACATGTAGCCAGTAGTGAGACACATGGCTATATGGTATAATCAGCTTATCTGTGGCAAATACCATGCTGTAGGTCTGTTCACGTCATCACAGTGATATTTCAACGCAATGGCAAATTATAATAGTAAATTTCAAAATATCTATATTGGTCCACTTACACTTCCGGGCTCTTGGGGCCTTGGGCCCTGTGCTCTGGCCACCCTGGGTGGGGACTCTGGCTGGGGCTTTCCTCTGCCGCCCTCTCGGTGGGTCCAGGGTGGGGTGGCTGGGGTTTGTGCTCCGGGATGATTGCCCGGGTCTCTGGGCTGCCCAAGTCTGCCTTGAGCCTCCATAGAGACATGGTCACATTTGCATTTTCATCTCTGATCACTCTCCTTTCCTCATACTCTACATGCTGACACACTCATTGAGTTGTCCAGTTGGTTTATACACTAAAAGGTACTTATGTTTATTTTTTTCTTTTTTGTGTGTGTTTCTGATACTTTGGTTGTTGTCATACATGTTTCTTTCTTTTATTGCTTTCTTTTATTGTCATTGTCTTGCTTTTTTCTTAAGAACTTTCTTAAGATTTCCAGCTTAGTTTACTTGTAAAAGTTGTAGGAAATTTTCTGTTGTGTTTCTGTACAGGTGTGGCACTTGGCTGGTGTCAGTTTGGATTGAAGGGTCATTGCCTTCTGACTGTTGTATCTTTGTCTCCTCTTCATTTTCTTTTTTTACTTTCTTTTTTACGATTGCAAACTGCATCCCATCAAACTGCCGTTCCACCGTGTTTTAAATAAGATCCATCTCCTCTCACTGGGGCAATCTGGCCGATGATCTTGATGGGGAAACTGGCCTCGACACAGCACTGGCTTTTTGTCACAGTAAAAACAATCTTATAAAGCCTTCAAACCGGCTTTTAGTCAGGCTTTATCATGACTTAACATGAATATGAAAGTGAATGAAACAATGTTAACATGCACCTCTGTACCAACAAGGCTGGTGTAGTTTACTAGGATCTACATTATGCTGCTCATGGTAACGAGCGACAATGTCTAACAAAACCAAATAAACAAAGTTAGCTTTAGGCTATTTTGGGCAGTCCCATTGACTTACTTGTCAAGGAGAGAGCTGGCAACTTTAGCATCCCTTTTAAAATCTTTGAGCTCCATCCACTTGGGGAAGGCTAGCTAGCACAATATTGATCCTCCTTTTTGTATCGCCTAGTCACGCTGCCTTTTAAGTCTTCTTTTTTGCTTTATTGTCGATGGTAAAATGGCTCCCATTGTTGCAGCATATGCATGTTCCGGCCATCAGTGGCAAAAAAATCTTTTAAACATAAGCACGTTTTCATCTGTCAGTGAATCAATGGGCTCAGAGGTAGCAAGGCACAACTGGTGACTACTTTAATATTGTGTACGCAGGGTTCTAACTATAGGGGAGCGCACAGCAGCATTGTTTGTCTGNCGGTGACTACTTTTTCTTTTTTTTTTTTAATTACAGGGGGAGCGCACAGCAGCATTGTTTGTCTGTTGTGTGCTGTGAGCATCCACATAATCAACCGATGTGTTTCTTTTTGTGGTTAAAGGGTTAGGGTCGTTGTTTCTGAATAAACAAGCTGCATTCAGTATTTTTTTAATAGTAATTAATAGTAACCATATTTTTGAGCGTGCTATGCACACTAATATAAATGTGCATACACGTGACATGTGAAGTTGTGGTGCATGTGCAAAAGTAAGGTTCCCCCGAAAGTCCCAGTGTGTACGTGTGTACTCTCTAATGCCTTGTAAAGTGTTACTTGTACCTCAGAGGGTTCTCAATTAACACAAAGAGTTATTTGTCTCTTCAGAGACACCATAGTAAAACTGGTGGCACAAATATGTCAGCTGCCATGTGTGTGGACCCGTGGCAAGTAGATTTAAATGGCTCATTCTGAGAGAATTAAACACAGCAGTTATTTTGGTAAAATGATTTGATAACTTGAGAAAGACAGTTTTTAATCATATACCTTAAATTCTTAAATTTGTTATACTTTGCACATTTAGAGTTGATGTCATAAATGGAAGAGATGCTTGGAGGCAGTTTAATAACTGAGTGTTGGAGAAGTACTGTAGTTGGTGGGGCAAGTAAGATTGGTCAGTACTTTTTCTTTCACATTTGTCACTTTTAGTTCCTTTAGCTTTAAATCTTGCTCACACTTTTACAATTATGGACCATTCTCACGTTTTATCACTCATCACGAGACATGTATGTCCTCAGGGGGCAAAAAAATAAACAAAGCAGGCATACTTCTATGGGGCTCAGGTCTACAACTAGCTTTTTTAAAAAAAAAATGTTACATGCCTATTGTGCCTTTGGATGTTTCAATCGACATACCAAGAATGAGATTTTAATGTACAGACTACCTGCTGACCCTGAACGATGGGCTACATGGGTTTCTGCCGTCAAACGAGATAACTGTAAACTGTTAGAAAGCTCTCAGCTGTGTATTGAGCACTTTGTCAAGTTTATCAAAAAATTTGCACGTTTTCCAAGTTTAGGCATGGTGGGCTGCTCTAATTTTGAATATATTTATTTATGAAAAATGCAACAAACTGCAGTGGTTTAATGTTTTTGTGCCCCAGGACCAGACAATTCATGTTAGACTCATTTAGTGGAATTAGCATAAGACTTATTTTATCATTTGAGAGACTCAGAAATATCAACCTACAAATTTATACACCACACACCCCCTGTGCTGATTAACACCTGCTCTAGATATTCATATTTCTTAAGATCAATACCTCATCTACTGAATTTCTGCAGGGAGTTTAAATCTCAATGTCAAAATGAATGCACTTTTGCTTTTATATAGTTTAGAGTATCAGCTTTTGTACAGACCAAACCTTTCCTCCCCGGAGACCCCAAAAGGGGAGTGAAACAAAGAACTGGAGGAGAAGGCAAAAGGTAACTGTCGCCCGCCAATAAATCAATATGTTGCTTTATTACTTCAGAGAACAAAAGGCTCTACATCGAGATCGATTGCTATACTGAGGAGCCTCTGACAAGAAAAAGATATATATAAATAAAACACTCCTGGCATTTGGCTACTCTGTCCCCACGACCAGATCAGCATTAATTTATAACTGATGTGATGTTTTCCGCCTGATGTGTTTTTGTATAAGCACAAATCAATCCATAGTTTATTAGCCGCTATGATGCATTGTAAAATGACATTACTTACCGTGCTAGATGAATGATATTCATTAAGAGGAAGGGGTGCACCGACTGTGGATGTGTTGAGAATAAAGGAGAAGGAAAGATGTATTGGGAAGCTACGCTTTGGATATTTGGGGTGGACATAATTATTGTTTATTATATTTGTCAGTGTTTAACTTAAGATTAGTTGCTAGATGAAGTAATTATGGTTTTAATATTACTTGGAAAATAAGTTAAATAAATAGAACCGACATCCTTTCAAGCATTATAAAGATGTTTCATCATAAGAACTTTCCCTCATTCTCAATGGATGCACACCACAAGCAGAAATAATTACTTAATTGTACTTAAATGTGTAACAGTATGGTGTTGCTCGGCATACATTAAGAGTGTTGCCTACTGCACTTGTTCTGGCTCAGAGTAGTCTTTCAATTAGGAAGATCAGTGATTTGATTCTCCAGGTCATAATGTGTCAAAGTTAACTGCCTCCATTGTGCTTATCAGTGATTGTACAGACAGAAGACCCTCCTCAGAGTGCTAGCATAAATTAAAATATGTAAAATATATATTTGTAAGCCTTTGACAGAAAAAACACATTTATTAAAAGTTGAGGAAAACTAGGATGAGTTTGAATGGTCATTTTTTAAAGGCTTTGAGTCAGATTAACTTGGTTTTGATTCTGTTTGTTTTAAACTCAGCTGCAGTCAGTGATTTCTGGAGCACATTTAACCCTGCTGTTATGTTTTAGGTCAAAATGAACCATTACAAAGTTACACCAATCCTACATGATTAAATCACATGATGATTTTCTAGTTAAAGTGGAGGTTAAGATGGGGTCAGTACTGATTGTTTTTTTTATTTATTTATTTATTTA
>CM047988.1:5913847-5924541 GCA_026261665.1 Melanotaenia duboulayi | reverse complement strand
TGATAAGACTGATTCAAGAATAAAGTGGTTCAAATAAACATGTTTATCAATGAATCTTTTATTTCANTGATAAGACTGATTCAACAATAAAGTCGTTCAAATAAAATATCTACATGTTTATCAATGAATCTTTTATTTCACATGCATGTGTGTACCAACACACATGCATGTGCACTGAATCACATCCTGACAAGTGTCTGAGTCCTAATGATCATTAGGAGCCTCAGTGGCACTTGAGAAAAGATGCTGCCCTATGCAACTTCATGGCGATGTAAGCAGCAATCAGAAGATGTGGACCAAACATCCAGGGTGATTACTGTTAAACCCCCAAACATAATCAACACCCAATCACGATGTATTGTGCCTAAACCACAGTGTCTGAAGAAGCTTGTTTTCATTTCTGTCCAAATAAAGTGTGTGATGGAGAGATTCTAAGTTGTCTGAATTTGAATAAACATTTAGTCAAACAAAATAGAAATATTTATGGGTAACTAGTGGCATCTGTTTGTCACACTCTAATCAGGTAGCTGCATTCTTGCAGGTCAATTATATGTTAAATGTTGATGCTCCATTTGTGATTCTTCTGGGTGTGTGTGTATGTGTGGTGGTAGGGTGGGGGCAATACAAGATCAGGAATGGACATCAGGAAACTGCATACACATGAGTAATATGAACCTTAGCCAGCCAGTTTAACACTCACCCTGTTCTGTCTTTTCTCCCTCACATGTCTCTTCCAGCCACTTTGATTCAGACTTTGTGCTCCTTGTTTGTACATCTCACACATGATACCAAACATGATGCATTTATGATTCACCAGTATTGGTAAAAGAGCCCATGGCATAGTTTTTTTCACATTCCTTTGGTTTATTTAAAGTTAAAACAGCGTATCACCTCCTGATTCATTACCCAAAGCAAAAAAAAAAAAAAAAACAAGGTTTGTATGTATTTGTATTTTTATGCAGAAAGAAGTTGATTTTTTTTTCAGTAATCTCAAACTTTTGTGTTTCTTTTTTTATCTTTTTCTTTTTTTTTTTCTNTTGTTTCTTTTTTTCTTATTTTTCTCTTTTGTTTTTTTTTCTTTTTTTTTTCTGGGAACGTGACCACTATACAGTCACACATTGATTTGATGGGTTTCATTGAGCATGCACATTGTCATTGTGTGAGCACTGTATTAAGTGCAAGATTCTGCACTGTAAGGAAGGATTACTAACTGTTAAAGGGTGGTAGTGTATAGCTAACTGACATGTATTATAGGAGCAGAAGAAATCAGAAGTTAGCAAAAGCAACAAGAAGACACCAGCTGGGGTTTAGCAATGGCTGGGGTCGGCTTAGGCTAAATGAGTAAGTGCTAGCTGTTAGCCCTCAGAATGCTTTCCTGCTGAGAGGGTGCCAACCACCATCCACCTGCACAAGACAGAGTGTGAGAGCCATTGGTGGAATCAGCCAGTGGTGTTCAGCCTAATTCACAGCTACCCAATAGCCATACACCAACTCAGCCATGTCCAGACTGCAGCCATTTTCAAGGAGCTAGCAGAGAATGCTGTTACTTGCCATTCACCTGGAAGGGGAACATGAGTGAACCAGCATACTCTTGGAGCCCCATCAGACCTCTCCCCACAGCTCTTACTAGCCTCTAATATTCAGGGGTCAGTAAGAGTGTAAAGACAGCTACACTAGGTAGAAATCGTGGTAAGGAAGTGAGTGAAATGTTCTTTCATTGTTATGAAATTAAACATACCCTGGATGAATGTAGAATTTATCTGGGATTGAAAACTCCTAATTTGTGTTGCTCTGCTATTATAGGATGGATCTGCGTTCTTTACATCAAGACAGATAGAAAATAACAAAACCCATTCTCATTTGTTTTGACTAATAATGAGCTTTATTTAAATCTTTTTACGTTGATAGATGCATCCATACTTTCAGACACTTGTGTAAATGCAAGTCTTTGCAATTATTAATTCTTGCATGTCTGACTTCCATTATTGATAGTTTGTCTTGCATGGTTTACATTCCAGAGGCCAAATTTTGTTTTACCACTAATAAAGAAAAAACATTAACAAAAAAATGAGCTTGTAAGCAAAGCACAGCAAAATGTTGTCTTTAATATAAATACTATTCTGAGTGGCATTGCAAAATGTCAGCACAAACATTTTAAAGCAAAGTTTTGACAAAGAATGTTTTCCTATCACTCCTTTATCTTTAGTTTAATTACTTTTTTCATCCAATAAATGCATGAAATTCACTCAGATAAAGAAGAGGCACAGACGTTTTAATTAACGTATGCTATCACTGTCACAGTTTTTATTCATAAACAATAGTTATACGCTGTAAAAAAAATGCTTCAGCAGGAGGGACATATTATTGATTGAGAGGAGAGATTAGAAATTAATGACGCATGTGGTCCAGACTGAATAATCAATTTCAATTAAAATCAATTTCACAGTGCAGCTGTGCTGTAATGGTTCCTAAGATCAGCTGTGGTGATGTTCATTTTTCAGCCCCTTTGGGTAAAAAAAAACTACAGAGGGAATACATGTGTCAATGTGTATATGTGTGTGTGTGTGTGTGTGTGTGTGTGTAGGGGGGGGCTTTTATCTGATGCTATTATAGGCTGACCATCTGACTCCAACTTTACTTTTGTCAACAACAAATTTCAAAGCTGTATTTTGCTCCTCTTACAGGCAAAAAGAAAAAAAAAAAACAAATGGAGAGCTCGGTGAGAAAAGTTTTTGTTTTTGGCCTTGAAATTATTGAAAAAGGATCTGACATACAAGTCCTGTTGGAGAAGACAATGATGAGCTGCTCGAATATGTGTGTATATGTGCATCTATGGATGTACATCTGTGCTACACAGAGGTTACCATATCTCCTGAGGTGTGCAAGTGATATTTTGAATCCAAATTGCCTGGATCGGGTGATTGCTCCGCGTGAGAGGAATAGTGACATCTCAATAGGCATGCCTTATCAGAAAATAATAAGGCTAGTTTCATGACCAAAATTAGATGCACAGACTGTCAAATGAAAGAAAAAAGGTTCAAACCAATTGAACCAAAGAAGATGCTTATTAGAGAAGTTCAATTTGCATATATTGCATGTCAGACATATCGGCAAAAATGTCAAAAACTAAATAAAAAAGCCCTTCTACTGTATCAGCTGAAATTGCTGCATGATCAGAGTGAATATAATTGACAGAGCGGTGATGTTACGACTGTCTGACGGAAATAAATCATCATTCAGACATGTATTAGACAAGGCAGAAATGTCTTTCCCAAGAAGGCCAGACTTCTGCCATTTTCCATCAGATTTTATTTTAGAATTGTAAAATAAAGTTGGATTTTTTTTTTTTTACTTATACACAAAATGGAACCAACATCATAAAATACTGTCTGAGCAACATGCTTTGTGCCATATATGTAAGTCAGAAATTGTACAACCAACAATTTTCATAAGATTTACTGTAGAATGAAGAAAGACACAATAACATTAAACAAAACTGTTTCATACAGAATGCATTCAGGTACCTGTGTGCCTTCTGTCATCTTCTATCTTAATACTTAGATGGCTTTAGTTAAATTGGTAAATGGGTTGTACCCCATCCTGTCTCTTTGCTCAGTAAATGATCTACTCATCTTCTCTTGCAGCATGCTGCAGCCTGGATGGCAAAGGTTTGATCTTCAGCCTCATTCAAAGTTTTCTGAACATTTAAGTGCTTAACTTTTAAAGTGCACCAGGAAAGGATTTCTGATGGATAAGTTCTGTCTCAGATGGCTCCAAATCGCCTGGCAAATCCCTGTCAATCTTTTTTTGAGATGTGAGCTAGAGGGCCCGTAATGTCAAGTGCCTCTGACACCTGTGACAAATGATGTTTTCAGCCTACATTTGAGAATAATAGAACATTGCAGATGGATGTATAGCAAAGCTGTACATGCACATAGAGAGCTAACTAAAGCTGTTATCATTGTCACTATCAACACTAAGTTAAGAAACACTGATTTTGAAAAGCAAATGTGGCAGTTAGTGAGCCTGATTACTGTAGCAGGCACTGGCACTTTTCAGAACTCACCAGCATTAATTAAGAATCCATTATGAGCCAAAATCCATCAGAAATGTGGACATTATGCAGAGTGACACCTCATTATGTGGTCCTATGATGGGTTTTATATGCAGGAGTTGTAACTATTTCTTGTGGGTTTGTGTAAAAAGAACAACAAAGCCATCTGTTAGTCCTGTTTCAAGATGCAGAGTGAATATTGATAAGGATGCCAGCACTCTCGCTAATGTGCCAGCTCATAGATTCATCAGATAAGCCCGAACAGCAAGGTATTGTGTAACTTATGTCTTACCTATCAATCTGAAACAGATAGGTACAGCATTTGTTTTCCCACTGGGGATTCCACGGAGACTAACCCACGAATTACACAAGCATTAGCTGCTTTCAAGACCTTAAACTCCTTAAAATGGGCCTTGCAAAGGAAGATCTATTTTTTTAAGGTTTTGGTATATTATACATATTCAGGCGCCAGTCATTGTGAGATGCAAGTCGATATGAACTGAGACATAGACATCATTTATGAGACCAATCATTCTTTTTGCTCCCATTTAAAACAGAGCGAATTAAAACTTCATCTCAATCTGTAAGTCTTGGTATTAGGAGAGAGAAAGGTTATTTGAAATTAGCAAGTCTTCTTAAAATTAATTTCTCTTTTCAAAGCACTATGATTATCAAGGAGGAAAATGCTGAATAAACTACAAGCTATATATAAGTTGGATTTTGTTGCTAAAGGAGTTCCCTTTAAGTGTTTTTAAACATTTTACCTTTATAATTTGTTCTGCATCAGAGAGAGTCATGGACAAATCAGGCAAAAGGTCATTTGACAAGCACTGAGACATTTTTAACATCCTTCTCAGGCTGCACCACTCTTTCTAATCTTTATCTAGAGCCTCCATACCAAAATCAAAGAGAGAGCAGAAAATGACAGAAAACAAGACACTGCTGAAATCCCTCTAAGCCCTTATCGAATAAATGCTTACTGGCAATGAACCCAGCACGATGGAGGAGATGTAAACAAAAAATTGACACAAGCAAAGCAGAGAAAAACAGTGAATAAAAAGTCCTCTGCAGATGTTCACGGCTTCACCCAAAATCGGACTGAGGAGATGAAAATGAGTGTTACCGTTCCTTCTGGCAGAAGGCTCAAGTTATTTTCATAATGGGTGATTGGTTCCAGTCATTAGCATTATACTTTGGCTCTGTTGCAAGTAATTACCAATCTTATTAATTAAGATGAACATATGAATAGTATAACCCAACATTGCTCACAGCTAACACAACTTCCAGTTTATTTTGCTGTTGGAGATCTGTCCACCATTACAGTATTTTACCAAAGCTTGATTAAATAATCACTCCTAAGTATTCAGAGAAACAGTTTTCTAAGTAAAAGCTTCATCACCACTGAGATTAAGAGAGCAAACACAAGGGCCACCTTTACATGACCCAACTGGACGAGCATTTGCTGAAAAACAGAACAAATATACATATCTGTATTATAAATTCATTTATTCTTAAGGAATATATCTGAATCACCTAAAACTCCTCAGTGACATGACATGAGTTTAGCTTGCAAAATCTGAAGAGAGATTATTAAAGTTTTATTTATTTTTTTTTCTTTTATATTTGCACAGAGCTCAAATTTTGTGGCATTTCTAAAACACGGCTGATCCTTATCTTCTCTTAGTTGCTTCAAAAATCATATTTCACATAAACCACCATTTGCTTTGGTGTTGGACAGTCTCAGTTTAAAACATCCATTAATGCCTTGCCAATAGAGACTGCAATTTGTTGGAGCATATTTCCAAAGGTAGTTCATTTTGATTGCAGAAAACACAAGAATAGTTTATCCAAAATTTAGAAAAAAGAGACTGAAGTTTTAGTGTTAGTTCCTTGTGATCATCATCACTTAAATGAGGTTGATCAATGAAACCATGTTATACATGTCAGACTGGGAAAATAACTAATAAGAATGAAAAAGTCTAACTCAAACTGCTTGAAGGTTGTGTGTGTGTGGTGAATTATTTTTGGTTTCATATCAGTATAGACTGCTGATGGTTCTGTCTAATAGTTTTCAAATCTTGGTTCTTACAAGTTGCCAAAAAAATAAATAAAAACATAAAAGTGGCGCTTTGAAGAAGAGTCTAACTTGAAGAAAGCCACCGAGAGATGTTACACAAACACACACATACACACAAAAATAAAATAAATAAATTAAACAAAACACGTTTTCAGTAACAGTCTGACAGGGCATTTGGTTAGATATGAACTTCACAAATACAGCCAATTTATTTTATCAGTAATTTGATAAAATGATGGAAATCCTCTAACTGACAAACGGTTGATTGAAAACTTTACTAAATTAATGTGGAAAAATAAAGATTCTCTTGAATTCATGTAGATGTGTATCATGGAAACCAAACATGACCCAGTAAAAGAAGGAAATGCTGCAGACAATTGCCAAGTCTGCATTTAATATGAAAATGTGGAGAATTGTAATTGGTGTTAGAATTACTGACCCAGCTGAAGCCTGATTAAAGTTAATTGCTCCCCGGCGTGTTATGACCAAGCGTGACAGATTGCATGGCTATGTACCCCCACATTCACATCTACACCCACATAGATAAGTGCAAATGAATATCTCTGTGGGTTCTGCCAAGAGGGATTTTAGACGATGGGTAATGTGAGAGCCATCCATCATGTTTTGATCACTACACTCTTGAGCTCAGTAGGGACCGATGATAAACCGCCAAAAGTTCACATTACCCTCCTTGAGCAAATACGCATTGCACAGTGTTTTCCTGATAGAGATATAATGTAATGATTACAGCAATCACCTACCAATATGGTACATGTTGACATAGGTCTTTTATATTTGTCTGTCTCTTACACAGCAATAACCACTTCCGTTTGGGGGATTTTAAATATTCAGAGCACATTCAGGAAGATTCATTCAAATAAATTAGATCCTTTTTAGTGTGTAACAGAAGTGTGTTAAGCACAAACTGTGTGAATATAAGCAAGTCTGAAGCTGATTGTTTGATTACACTGGGGTAATGTGAAAATGATCAAATATTCAAGAACTCCTTCATTCTGAATTGATGTGAACACTCTCACCAAATTGTTGCATCTCTCATAAAACAAAAGTAATTTTTGAAAAAAAAAAGTCAGAAAGAAAGAAAAAGAGAGACCCCCCCCCCGATGTAACATTTGCGCTTAGCAAAAACAACATCTCGCTTGCAAATAATTAGGAAACACAAATAAATGTTTGAAAGTAAAAGCTCTCCCAACGGAGAGAGAGAAAAACAAAAACAAACAAACAAAAAAAAAAAACAGCCACAACAATGCATTAGCTGCAGATAATGCAGCACAATACGAAATCAAATTACAATATTATCAACATGCCCATAAGCTGCTTAGAGATTTGAGTTAAATTCTTCCTTCATTTTCTGACAGTAATGGCCAAGTAGTGACATTCACAAAACAAAGGTCATGGGGATGGATCAAATGCACTTGTGAAGGAGACCTGGGTGGGCCTGTGGGGTGGTGGGTCATGGGTCTGGGCTTTCCTACTGTCTTCCTTACCCAAGTCTCCTTACCATCTTGGCATGTGGTGGGTGGGTGCCTCCTGGTGGTGGCTGGATTTAGAGCTTGCTAACCTCTACTGTGGATGTCTTCCACAGGGCATGGGGGGAAGGTTAAGTGTGTTAAGTGTGACAGGGCATGGTAGATAGGGGTCTGCCTCTGGGCTCTTGGGTGCTGAGCCCTTCGGTCTGGCTGCCCTGGATGGCCGGTGCCTGGTGGGGTTGACAGTTGCCAATCTTGGCCCATCGGGGCCTGTGCCCCATGACCGCAAGGGGCTCTGGGCGCCTTCCTCTGCTGCCCTCGAGGTGGGTCCATGGTGGTCTTTATCATAGAATTGCTGCTGATCGCCCGTGTCTCTGGACCACCCTGGTCTGCCTCTAGCCTCTGTGGGGGCGTGGTCACATTTGCAGGATAAAACTCATCTCGGCTCACTCCTCATTCCTCAAACTCTGCATGCTGACACAGTCACTGAGTTGTCCAGTGGGTTTATACACTAAAGATACTTTTGTTTAGTTTTTTTTTTCTTTGTTTTATTAGTGTGTGTGTGTGTGTGTGTGTGTGGGTGTGTTTATGAGTGTATGTGTCTTTGATACTTTGGTTGTCGTTGTGATACATCGTGTTGTTGCTGTGTTGTTTTTTGGGTTTAACTCCTGTCTGTTTCGTTTGGTTGGATTGAAGGGTTGTTGCTTCTATCTACTCTATCTTTGTCTCTTCTTCCTTTTTTCCACTTTGCTTTTTAATTCTTTTTTTTCAGTCCCCTCGTGTCAGGTCCAGAAAGATTCCATAAATCCAAATAAATAAGATAATACAATATATTTAAATAAATATAGAAATAAAAAGTGAGATTATCAAGTGGAGCTTTATACCATAAAGCTCTCCTTTGCAAAGCAAAATTTGTTCGGTACAACACAGCAGCCATACCATCATACCCTGCTGGACAGGACAAGTTTAAAAAAAAGAAAAAAATGTCAAAGGTCATTTTGCTTGTCTGCCTTGAGAGAAATTTGTTTTGGACAGAGAGGCTTACTGCACATTGCACCCCTTCCACAAAGAATACAATCAATTTACTGTACAACAAATTCTACAATATTTACACAAAGTCAATAAATGATCAGTAAAAACATACCACTTACCCTCACACCCCCTTTCCCATTTCGGTATTTGAAAGTTTAACTGATAAAGGAATCAAGTAGTTTTTATATCTATTATGTTTACATTGACGAACTTTGTACCTCCTCCCTTAATTTATTATTATATACTCATCATGCCAACATGTTTGCTGTTCAGATATCTGATAATATCTGATAAGATATGCCTTGCCATTCTGCAGGTGGCCTACTCAAAGAGGTCCTGAGGATAAAGGGGAGCAGGGGAGCCCATAATTTTGCACGCTGTGTCAACCAGATTAATAATCTGTGTGTTTGACTTTACAGTAAGATTGCCAAACCAGCTTGTGATGCCGTATCTGAGGACTGATTCAGTTGCTGCCCTGCAAAAATTTAACACAACTTTATTACTAACTCCATCAAAAAATGCAGACACTGATGGATTTTAGAGCAAACAGTAGCCACATGTGTGCACCATCCCAGATCACTATCAATATGCACTCCCGGATATATAACGGAAGCAAACTGACCAGGGACTGTAACAGCACAGTGACTACCCACTGATGCAGGATCAACAAGCATCTCAGTTGTTTTCCTTGTTGGATTATAAGCTTGTGCATCACACCAGGACACCAGATTATTAACTGAAAAATTATGTGTGTTTACATTAGAGGTTTTTGTTAGACCAAGCATTTTAACAAAGACATGAAAACTAATTATAAGATAGAAATAAAAGGTCTCTTTTGATGTGTTTGTTAGTAACAGATTGAAAAATAAGTCTAGTCCTACTGTGAGAGAGGTTGATGTAGAAAGGACAAAATTACAGGATGGGTTAGTAAGAAAGATTTAAAAATGTTCAAATATGAGAATTACACAAATGCAAAACACTTATAATGATTTTTTTTTATTATTTATTTTTGACAATGTCTTTTAAATTGACAAATGCCATATTTTCAAAGTCAAAAGATTTTCTACATATGCAGACTTTAATTTACTTTTCAAGGCAGTCTGATGTTTTGATTAATGTCCTGCAGACTGAAAGACGGGTCTAACAAATGTAAATTGCACCAGCCTCCACATTGTAAGTGATCTTCACTGTGAATTAAACAGATTTTCATATATCTAGACGCCTTGATCTCAGTTGGATGAATGCTGGACCTAGTACTGAAATCACACGTTGGAAAGAAAACAGTAAATGAAACTGCACGGCCAAATTCTAAGCTAATTGTGTCAGCAATGGTTTCATTGTCAAACCCCTGAGTTTATTTGCGATGATATAAAATCAATACAGGAAAACCACTAGAAAATTATAACAAAAGAAAAACACAGGAATGAAGTATAGTAATAAATCAATATCAATTGATCTAAAGGTTTCCACATTAAGTAAATATTCAGTGTTGCGGTGCTGGGTGTTGCTGCGGTGGAGGTCTAAGGTGACTTTTTATAGAGTCTGTGAAAATATCACCCAATCACAATCTGTCATTTATACATTTTACCATTCATCTCATCTCCTTTGTGTCCTATTTTTCAGCATCCCATCAAACTTAGTTCATTGTTTGCTCAGGACGTTCCTCTAAGTAAGTATGGTGCAAATATTCTTTTCTAGATTTTTCTAGATTCCATTACTGTGATCATATAAGTAGTCCATCAAGTGTTGACCTTTCTCACCTTTGTTTCTTTGTCTCCTTTCACTTTTTAAAGGCTGCCATGTTAGAGAAAATATTATGTACTTGTGCTGTTTATTGATGTGGTAAATAAATAGTCTATGAAAATATCACTAAATCTGTCATTTGTTTATTTTAATATTTATTCATCATTTCTCACMTCTATTCCTCTGTCCTAATTTCTGGATCCCATCATACACTGTACATTGTTCAGGTGTTCAGGTGTAAACTACACATCTACAGTATATTTCAATCTAAGCAACTAATTTCAAATCGCATTGCAGGTGC
>CM047988.1:5890918-5901264 GCA_026261665.1 Melanotaenia duboulayi | reverse complement strand
ATTATTATTATTATTATTATTGATATTATATTTTCATGTTTTACTTGCACATTAAATATACTTTAGTACTTCATTTCTTTACTTAACTTGTATCTAGCTCATATGCACATTGCACTGGCTTGTTTGCTCATTTGGTTACATCATTGTATATATATATGTATATATTTTTTTTTTTGGCACATTATACTAAATTATTTTGTATGCATATTAATAAAACACTATTTGCAACAAATGGATATCCTTATTTCATGTACCGTACGCAGATGTATACACTGGCAGTCAGTGGACATGGACAGAAATGGTTTTTTTGGACAACATGAAATAATAAAAATAAATTAATAAATAAAAATGTCCTGAATTGATCTGTCCATGATGGGTATCATCATTTTACCACAGCAGCATGACAACCTCAGAGTTGAAATAGTTTTTCAGGTCTGTCAGGACAGCAATGGACTGTCACCTGCAACCACTCTTCCGCCACTCCACAGTTTGAGCAGACCCTGCTGTCTCCACATCCACAAATGTAACAGGAATGTAGCTTCTGGCTTCGGCATGGCTGTCATCAGGGTAGGCCAAAGGTCTTTGTCAGAGAGGCACTTGAGGGACCGTCCCAGGATCCACCATCTTTCCTCTAGAGTCCCAAATGAATTGTCAATGACTCGTCTGGCTCTGGACAGCAGGTAATTGATAAACAGATGAGACAGAATATAAGCACTTGCAAGCCATTCTGTATTCAGAGTTTTAAAAAGAGGGATTAAACATAATAATAATCTCTACCTTAGTGGCTAAAATTGCATTGTGATAATTCTGAGATGCAGAAGTATGTATTAACCAGTAACAGTTACTGTTATTGTTTCTTTGTGTTTAGAAGGAAGGATGGTTTTGAATGGGGGTACAGATGTCGATGTGGTTAACTGTTCTCAACATGGCTTTTTGCCACAGTAAAAGCCAGCTCATGAAACCTTCCCACCGGCTTTTAGTCCAGCTTTACCATGTCATGGTGTTGCCCCNTTTTAGTCCAGCTTTACCATGTCATGGTGCTGCCCCACCGGCTTACCCCTCATATGTATAAACAAATCTAAAACTCTTCACTTAGTAGAATGTTTCAGATCATTAGCAGAGGTCATAATACACCAATGATTACACATAAATAAATGCAGACTTGATTTTGGCCAGTAAACAACAGAAAAAGTTACACAGTGTCTCTTTGAGCTATTTCTATAATTAAAGGTAAAATGAGACACTGTTCACTATATGTGTATTAAATGTGTCATCACCTGGTCTTTTCATGTATCCACTGTCCTCTAAGTGTCTTTAAATATTTTTTGAAAACTCATTAAACAAAAAAAATCCAACATACAGCTTGTTTTGACCCTTTGCTTATACTACAACTTTGTCTCGTGAGAGTTCATGCAAGCTTTAGACTAATGTTAATGAGGTACGTGCTGATTGGCTGCAGGGAGGCCAGAGTCGGAAGGAGGGCTGGCCCAGTGCATGCACAGTGCATCCGACTCCAAAACATCATCAGCTTAGTGATAGGGAGCGAACCTGACTGAGCAGCAGCTTATGAAATTTAGCCATTTATTGTTTGAACCAGACTCTGAGCCTGAGAGTGAAGATACCGAGATGGTGGAAGAAGCACGTTTACAAATGTTTAGAAAAATTTACATGGCAGAGCACTTCACCTCAATTATAAAAAAGAAAACACTGGGCTCATATGTACATTGCAGGGGAATAAAATTTTAGGCTTGTCCCTTAGCATTAGCATTAGCTGCGTCAGCAGTAAAGCACGACTTTATATAATTTTATCATTCCTGGGCTGGCTTATTCAAGCAGCCTCCTGTGATGACGAAATCAAAGGAGCAAATTAAAATTGCGCGTTTGCAAAGGGCCCAGATGGAAAAACTTGACCGTCTTCAAAAGACAGGCTTTCAGGGAAGTTAACACTTTGGTCCAACACATGCTTTAACTTTAAAAACTGCAACTTCTGGGTAATCAAGAATTTTGCAGCAGTTGCTGGATATTGAAAAGAAAATATCTTACCTTTGAAAATTTAATACAAATGCTAACAAGATTCAAGTTTACTCCTCCTTTTTTAATGAAATCAGTTACCTAATGAGAACTAGCATGTTTAAGTGACTTAAATTTACCAGTAAACTTAAATTTAGGTATCATTTACTTAAAACGCTTGCTTAAAATCTACTCATACTTATTAATTGCTAATTACTACACCAGCTTCTTAGTAGCTAGATCTGAATAGCCATTTTCTTCACCCCTCACTATTTGAACATTTATAGAAAAAAGAAAGATTTCGAACTCTGTGGTCATCTTAAACATTTTAACTATATTTTCTATATGGAAACATGCATTTAAAACTCCCAGTTTCGGTTTGTTTGGTTTGTCTTTCTTCCTTTTAATAGTATCAGCACTAGTTATTGATTAGTAGTGTAGTGTAGTGCAGATTTATCAGACACGGATGTAACTCACTTATACTGACATGCATTCTTACAAGACTGTCTCAAACAAGCTCTCTGCAGAAGCACCTTCTAAGGTGAAACAGCAAAGAAAGAACCTTCCTAAAACACAAACCCAAGTTATCAAAAATTTAAACACACAGCAAGGTGCATTGCAGCACAGTATGAGGTTTCATTGTTTCAAGATAGAATACAATTCATTTCTTTTTTTCTGCAGCTCTACTAAAAAAATAAAAAATAAATAAATCTTCCAGTGATCTCTGCATTCTTTGAAAACATTGGATGAGAGCCAATGCCTGGAAGAACAACCCTAAAAACATATGCATTGAAGACAGGAAAAGAAAATCCCTTTGGGCTTCTTATTAGACATATGGCATATGTCACCTGTGATATTTACAGCTTGACAGCTACTGCACCTTTAGAAGCAGTTGTAGAGGAGAAGTGTAGCTGATGAGGCTGCAGTGTTGAAAAGATGACACCTAACCCTACCTGCTACTCTGAGGGGTAAGGTCGTAATGGCCAGTGCTCCTCATCTGACAACACAAAACTGATGTCTTTTCAAGGTAATTGCTTATTCTCACAATGAATAAAATAGCACCTGTAACTGATCTGGTAATAGCTAAATTCTGAAGGCCAATATTATGTTTTTTTGGTCCTATTGTTCCTGTGACGGCTGCAATTAAGTGTTAACAATGTGAAGCAATATAATGTCAAACAGTTGAAGGGATTAGAAGGTTCAGAATAAAAAAATAAATACAAATACAAAAAAAAAAGGGTGAATTTTTTTTTTCTATTTTTTCTTTTGCTTTCCCAGGGGTTTGTTTTTTATTACTGTGCTTGTGATGCAAACACCACTTTCAATAATATGAGGTTAATGTGTCATGAAGCAATGGATTCAGTGTTGCTCATAATCCTCAATCTGATTTCATGGATGAACAGATAAATATACATCACAAAAGATGGGAAATATTTCCTCCATAAAAGAATGTCATAACTTTAAATTTACCATTGTGACTTTTGGATATTGCAAAGTGGAACATACTAGGCTGTCTAATACCACCAAGGAATTCACCATGAAGATAAACTACAAACTGTGATGAGTGTCCAATATGAATAGTGTTTCTGATCATGAAAAAGTATTTCCTGTTCTGGATTCAAATGTATTATTAAATTTTACATAGCAAAAAGAATTGAAAAGAAATAACCACAAGACTAAAATTTAGCTAAACATGCCGAAAATGAAATCTATAAATACACAGAGCACAGCTAAAACAATTAGCAAACAGAAGCAGGGTGACGACCAAGTAGAAAATCTCAACTTACAGCATTATAGTTATATTCTGTGGTTAAGTTTAAAAATCATAAGAGGTGGAAACATTACTTACATTCTGTACTTAAGTAGAAGTACAATTTATTGTGTGAAAAAAAAATGTAAATGTACTGAGTCAACTTCTTCACTTAAGTAAAACTTCTCAATTGTACTTGAGTACAAAGATGAAAACAGTTTTTTTTTTCATTAAAAATACTTCTTTTGTTAACGTGGCAAAATAATAAAAGTTCTAAAATAAAAAAGAAAAGGTATGTTAACAACCTCCACAGTGTTCTTGATGTTCTCTTAAATAAGGCCATGTGTGGGGAATATCCTGCTTCAATGCATCTGCTCTGTGGTCTTCGTAAGTACTACTACTATACTGTCTTGTCATAGCAAGTCACTGCAGACAATATAATATAAATGAAGTAACAACCGAAGAAGAGCACTGATAAACTCTATAAACGGATTGCTCCATTGCAGGTTACCTTGATGAGGCTACAGTGTCACGACACACTGCGAGGGTAATGTCCCTGGCCTTGCTTGTACACCACATGGTCCGATGCACAAATAGATCACCGCGGCATGCCTCTTAAAAAGCAGCAGGCATCCAAGTGTGTAATGATGCCAGGGCTGCAAGGCACTTTACAACCAACCCATACCGTCACCCACAACTGAGATTAATTGCACTTGATTGACTATATCCTGCCTTCTCACTTGAAACAACCCAGGATTTATTGGAAAACCTCTCTTTACTCAATATATATCCAGCCCTTATCAGAGCGGGGTCTAATTAAGCTTCACTTTCTGTGTATGTTTCACTCTTTTATTCTGTCTTACAACTTGAAGTGGAGGAAAAAAATCTATCAATATGTTTCCATGTGGTGTACTCTATATAATGCAAAGAGTTCATGACCTTAACTCCTTGTATTGACATTTCATACTTTTAAAACTGACAGCCTTAGAAACGATGGATGAATAATTTACGGATGCAACATATGATGTTCTATTCATGACTGCAGCTTTGTTAGTTTAGATTTTTAAGAAAATAGAAATTTATATCTCTGTTCAACAGTAGGAGATGGAAACATCATAATTTTGAACTGTAATGAATACTAAACACTTTTCCATTCATAGATAATACAAAGATTCAGAGTATGAACAAAGAAACTATTATGAAAAAAAAAAAAAAAACTCATTGTAATATGATACACTGACATATCCAAAACTTTTACCACCAAAGCCCCATCCCCATAATATTTATTTTCTAGATAATAATTTATGTTTTACATGTTTATTTTTTAAATGAATATTTATGAATACAATTAAACTCCTATTTTAAACATCTACCAATGATTGAGTGTTTGGTAATTTTGAGAAGCCTGAAGGTATTCAAGTTATTTATTAAAGAAAAGTAGAAAAATATACTGATGTATGATGGTTTTATAGCAGGTTTTTGTTCATGGACACTACATAAAAAGTACAAATGGAATCACATCTATTTTGGTACTAATCTTTGACATTTGTAGGTGTCTAATTACCACCAAAGGACCAATCCCTGTAACATTTATCGAAAACATAATTATTATTATTTATTCATTTATTTATTTTTTGTGGTAATGTATGAGGCAGTAATTCAAATATTCAAACTAGATTTAAATGGTTAAAATCATAAAAAAAAAATGATTGAATGTTTGGTAATTTTGAGCAGGAAGGAGGTTGTTTAAATTATTTCTGGAAAAGAAACAGACAGTATGTCAATTTTATAGCAATTTTGGGGGATTGACTCTTTTGAACACAGAGGTNATAGCAATTTTGGGGGATTGACTCTTTTGGACACAGAGGTCACCAGGGGGTACTAAACTTGAAGAGGGTATAAAAGGTTATGCAACTGAAGCAGAAATTAGTGAATATATACACATATTTTAAATAACATTTAAAAAAGCATTGTCACTTGTATTTTTGGCATGTTCTTGTTTCTTTTGAAAAATTTAACTGCATTCATATGCACAGATTTATTTGCTACTTTTGCACAGAAAAAGAATAAAGGACATGGGGGTTCTGGCACAGCTGTAAATAATAACCTGTTCAAGACAATTAATCATTGTTCTGGTTTGAATGCTTTCACCACTGAAAACACATTGTCCTGAGCCCTCATGAGAGAGCCATGCTGGACAGTGGTGCCACTATTGTTTTCCAGGATTATTCATGTTTGCCTGCATCTCAGATGTCTTGAAAGATTTTTTGTTGTGCAAGCCAAAGTGTGGGGGGTCTATTTTTACAGCATCTCTAACTAACAAGATTCACCAGGAACTCTACAATAAAACAAATGAAACCAAGATGCTGCTTATTCCATATACATAACTGTATTAATTTATTTATTTGTGTGTTGCGTTAAGTTTTTTTTGTTCTTGATAACTATGATTTTTTCTCTTGGTGTGCCAATGCAACCTCATCATTGCCCTTTATTTTTCCTGACCACAGACTGTATAAAGAAGTAGAAATTGTTACTGTGAGATCACAAACCGATTTGTAATCTGGCATTTCTTATACTGTACCTCAAGTTTTACATGTGGACACAGAAGGTTTGGGCTTTTTACAGCTAGAAATTAACATATATGGACAAACGAACTTTAGTTGGAGGGTGATTGTTAAGATGCAAGAGGACAAAAAATACATATGTCAGAGCCATATAGTTTATAATGTGTAACTATTAAGTACACATATAAGTAAGTACACAGATCTTTCTGTTTCAAGTGTAATGGCCAGCAGGCATTGAAGAATGAGTCAGTGAGTGCCAAAGAAACATTTGATTGGTCGACAAAGAATCAAGTTCCAAATGCCACAATTTAAATATATGCACCAGTGATTTAAGTTTAAAAAAAGAGAAAAACACTTTTAACAATTGTAATTTATGATCACTCATACATAAAGATATGAACAGCACCTAATTTAACTCCTAAAATCTTATATTGCTGATATTGTAAACAGTTTCTTAGCAACGGTAGTTTTAATCTCTGTGGGGTAAACTATGATGAATAGCTTACGCTTCAGGTGATCTAAAGATGTTTTCCAGGCATTTCTAGCCCAACCGGGAGGTTTACAATCCAGCCACAAAATGTAAAGTTTATTCTGAAAACCCATATCATAAATCCACAATGAGTTATATATAACACAATTTCTTATGATATATAAGACCACTAGTACTTACTATCTTGCAAAAAGACCCTTATTTTTTTATTTATTTATTTATTTTCCTGTGAATTATGAACACCATGACTGAACAGAATAATATGAGGATGACAAATAGGCTTGGTCACTGATGAACTATGTGTCATTTCCAAAAAGTGCTGTTAGTAATAAATTCAATTTTTTTTTTCCTTTTTCTTTGGTCTTTATGGTGTTATATCCATTAATACATCCATCTTACACACAGACACACACACACATATATATATATATGTATTTATATGTGTGTATATATATGTGCGGGTGTGTGTTGACTGAGGTTAAAAGTATTGCAGTTCTATATACATTTTACAAAAAACAGGTCAAAAATAGCAAAAAAATGGTTGTATGGGTTAACTGCAGTTCTGTGGATTGTAAATTCTTACACTGAAAAAATGAATTTTCATCACATATGGTTATAAGCCATTTATACTGCATTATAATCCAAATGATAAGCCATGTGATTCATTATCTCATTATCTGTAATCATTGCTACCTGTATAAGACATTTCTTCAATTAAAGGAATACTGCATACTATATCATTGTTGGTGTTTAAAATTCTTTGAGATGCAAAAAACAACATGAAAAACACACGGATCAGCTCTTGTCAGGTCCCTTTAATCAGATTCCAGGTCAGTACTTTACAGTCAGCCACCTCCCAAGAAGAAGAGCATGGGAAATGGTCTCCTGTCCACATGCAGGATGTTAAGATGTTCACTCTCACAGTTGCACACAACACTGTCTTTTACTTGGAAACGGGAACTGATGATAAAGTGCATTTAGAAAATGTGGATCCTCCATTTGTTTGCTAGTTTAAGATGAATGTACCTCTTAATATCATCTGCTACCCCAAAAGCTGCCTCTCTATCACTTGAAGCTTATGGATAAATCTGAATGATGAAATAGGTGTATGTGTGGGAGCAGCCAGAGGTAAGGTGTGCTGGAAGGTAGGTGATACAGGCATAAGGAGCCGAGGGCTGATGAATGTAGATATCTTTTTTTTCCCCTCAATACTCTCTCCCGTTCTGTTTCTTATTCTGTTTTTAAATCTTCAAAGCACATATATTCCAGGAAGGTGGAGGGTTGGTGGCAGGTGTTTCTTTTTTTTTCTCTTTTCCTCTTCTTCTTCCTTTCTCTCTCTTGTCAGTATTATCAAAAGGGATGCTGGCAGGTAGTGTTTGAGGGCACACTAATAAGGTTCATTTCCACATGTTATACTGTACACCAAATCTATGCTTGTGAATCTGAAAACAGAAGTGAACATGGCTATTTCAGCACCTTGGCAGTAAGTGTTTCAAAGCTTAAATTTCTGAATAGATTCTTAGATAGGCAATGATGAAGTGTCAAACTACCATATATTAGTACAAAATCAACACATAAGCAGCTGGTTGAGCAAACCTGAGATATTCTTCCGGGGGCAATCTTTTCCCTTAGACAGTGTTGCTGTCTTTTTTACAAACTCAAGGCCAAATTGTGCAGATCTGTGTTTGCAAGTGCATAGTAGGCACTGAAAGAGTGAGCTAGCTGTGTATGGTAAAGACACAAAATACAGAATTAGACATGTGAGAATGTAAATTCTTTCCACTATTTTCTGTATGCTGCAATGGACTGCTGTCCATCAGAATGCATAAAGTTTTGGAGTTCGAATAGGGGCAGACAGGGAAATCAGACAGGTGAGCAGTGTAAAATCTTCTGGTATTTTTCTAAATAAAAGCCCCCGTGCAACTTTGCTTTTTTTTCTTTCTTTTTTGTATCATAGACTACTAGACTTTCATCCTGGAAGTGGAGAATCACACAATTCTCCAATTCTCTTGGGATTTCGTGATCTTGTGAATCCAAGGTGGACTGCACTTGCGGGTGCTCCACACCTGATACACTCCCGGTGCATTTTGACACACCATGGAGGTCGGAACAAAACCATAGTGGCGCACATGAGGGGTAAGTGCTGGTGAAGAGAACATTGTTGACCTTGAATATGAGGAAAATAAAATAAAATTAATAAAAAAAAAAAAAAAACATTTTAAGAAACAGCCTTTTAAATTTTGGATTGTGAGGTTCTGGTTTAAGTATTACCATTTTTGGTTGTTCTTTCCTCAGTCATTTTTATGGTTTTCTGTTCTATTATTCCTGTGTCCATATCCTGTCCTCCACACCTGGTTTTGATTGTCACACCTGCATCTCATTTGGTCTTTACCCGTCAGTGCTTTTAAACCCTTTGGTTGCTTTTGTTTGTTGCCAGGTCTTCATTGTTATTTTCCCCCTTGCCATCCTTTGTGGCCGTTGTTAGTATTATCCTGCTGTTTAGTTTTGGTTTTCTAGTCTTGTGTTGTGGCTTTTGTTATCTTTTATTATGCTCAATTCCTACGTTCACCTGTTGGTTGCCAATACAATAAAAAGATAAACTACCAATCCTATTATTATCTAATTCATTTCTCAAAAGGCTTCAGGGTAAATAGTGATGTGATTACTGACATTTTAAGCTTCTTATGTAGTTTATGCTGCTCTTGTTTTCAGTTATTATTCTAATGCTTTCACTCTGCTGTACAACCTTTTGTTTATCTGAGTCAGCAAACAAGTAAATAAAGGAAATAATTTAAAAAAAAAATCTACTTTTTGACTTTAGCAAGTTGTATCTTGTCAGGGATTGTCTCCTAGCTACAGTGTTTGGCAAGTTCAGCCAGATGAAATCCCTGTCAGCTGTGTCACCTTATTCCTGGCCCACCGCAGAATCCTTCTGAATTGTACGAACACAAAGCCGTTATGAATTTGTCACCTCCTGTCATTTTATCTCAGGCTGCAGGCTGTCTTCCCGCACAAAGCTGCACAGCAACAAGCTGTGCTAAGCCAGGGTTTCTCTTATTTTCATCCTATTGCCTTTCTCCAAAAACTAAAAGGGTGTTCTCAATGTTATCAGAAAATTATTCAGTATAGAACGTAGGTTCTTCATATCTCCCAATGTTGAAAGGCACGTTTCTTTCTAAGTCTACACCGTCTTCGTAAGCCCTCTGGCCCAATTAGCCATCCTTAAGCTTTTGTACATGTTGGACAAAAGGGAAGACGAATGTTAAATGGACTGATTACACTGTGGTAATTATGGGACTTTCAGAAGCACATGTCATCTCTTCTTTTCTCGACCAAAGCTGTAATGTCACAAAGTAGACACTGAGTCAGTCATTTAAACACAGCACATTGCAGGATTAGGCTCCAACTACAACTGTGCATTTTAGCTGTCAAACATCAGGATATAACAAGCTTGAGATTGAAGAAGTCTTATCAAGATTTTTTTTTTTTTATTTTAAGACTCTTGAACAAAGCTGATTTTCTTTTATTTCTC